>JARGCV010000098.1:0-77500 GCA_034064705.1 Bothrops alternatus
CCCCTGGCCTAGGAGGACGGTTGTTAAGCGAGTCATGCACCTCCCCAAGATGACAAGAGAGAGCTACGCGACGCCTTTCTCTCCATTGTCCAAACCTGCCCTGCCTTGGATGGGTGGTTCTAGAACAGATCATCCTGAAGCCACCTTAGATATTGGCCAAGGAAGGAGACGGGCACCAAAGTAATCAAATAGTCTTGGTTTCCGTGGAATTGGCACTCAGAGGGCCACATCGCGAGGATGCAGCAGAGAGAAGGCGCCGTTCTTTCGGAAGAAGCTGTCGGTGCGGGTCTTGGCTGTGGGGGCCATGTGGAAGGCGGCCATTTTCCCTGGAAGACACAAAGGAGAGATGAAGGGAGAAAACGAAGACAAGGCAGCTGTGTGGCCCCTTTGAGGGGAAAGTCCTTCCCAAAAGCGGGCCTGAGAGACCTTGGGTGGACAGGGCTAGGAGAAGACCAAGGAGAGGCTTATAGAATTGTGGGACCTCAGAAGTCATCTAGGGCAGTGGGTAGGCAACCTTGGCTCTTTTATGACCGGTGGACTTCAACTCCCAGAATTCCTGAGCCAGCCATGCTGAGGGGAAAGGGAGAGGTTTCCAAGCTGAGCCAGGCTGGCTCAGGGGTTCTGGGAGTTGAAGTCCACGAGTCATAAAAGAGCCAAGGTTGCCTACCTCTGGTATAGGCCAACCCTCTGCTCAAGGCAGGAAGGTAGCAGGCATGTCAAACTCGTGACGTCACTTGACGTCGCACGACATCTTGCAGCTTGTTCGCCATTGCCGGCAATGGGATGGGCGCGGCTCCGGTATGATGAAACCGGCCCGCAGGCCGGCAGTTTAACACCCCTGCCCGATACCATTTCAGACAAGTGGCTGTCCAGTCTCTTCTTAAAAGTGTTGGAGCACCCATAATGTCTGGAGGCAAGCAGTTCCACTGGTTGATTTCTCCTTAGTTCCAGGTTGCTTCTCTCCTTGATGAGTTTCCATCCGTTGCTTCTTGTCCTGCCTTCAGGGGCTTTGGAGAAGAGCTTGACTCCCTCTTCTTTGGGGCATCCCCTGAGATATTGGAAGGCTGCTATCATGTCACCCCTTAGTCCTTCTCTTCATTAAACTAGACACACCCAATTCCAGCAACCGTTCCTTGTATGTTTTAGCCTCCAGTTCCCTGATCATCTTTGTTGCTCTTCTCTGTACTCTTTCTAGAGTCTCAACATCTTTTTTACTTCGTGGTGACCAAAACTGGAGGCAGGATTCCAAGTGTGGCCTTCCCAAGGCCTTGTAAAGCGGTATTAACCCTTCACATGATCTCCATTCTATCCCTTTGTTAATGCAGCCCAGCACTGTGTTGGCTTTTTTGGCAGCTGCAGCACATGGCTGGCTCATATTTAAATGATCGTCCACTACGACTCCAAGATCCCTCTCACAGTTACTACTATTGAGCCAGGTACCACCTACTCTGTACAAGCGCATTTGTTTTTTCTGGCCTAAATGTAGAAACCTTACTTTTTTCCCCCCATTAAATTTCATTTTGTGAGTCACATACCCCGTTCTACCTCTGTGCGTTTGGTGTTTCCTGCCCAAAGTGTTTTCCTCACCAGTGGCTGGCATTTTTGTTGCCTCCAGACAGATCCACCCCACGGTCCACTTAAATGCATCCCCGTAGGCGCCCTCCCCATCCTTCCTGCCCACCCATCCACCCACCCACTCACCCATCTGCCAGCCGTAGGTGAAGTTGGTGGTGATGGGGAAGGTGTACTTCTCCTCCGGCGCGACGAGAAGGCGCATCTTCAAGTAGCGGTAACGTCCCTCGTCCTCGTGGGAGATTCCCTGATACAGAAGGTTGCGCACTTCGCGAGGAGCCGGCTTCATCTCCATCTCCAAGAGGGCCGTGTCCAGTCCGGTCAGGTCACGTTCCCGGGCCAGCAGCTGGACTGGCTTGGGCGGGGGTGGAGGGAGGGGGGGAGGGGGGGAGCTGGGTTTGACCGGGGGCGGGGGGCGGATGGAGGGCAGGTGGAGGGTGGTGTCCTCTGCCTTCTTGCGCCGTTCCCGTAGGCTGTCCTGCTTGGCTTTGACCAGGGCGCCGTACTTCTGGTGCCAGGCGAAGCGTAGCATGATCTCCTTCTGATATTCTTCCTTCCAGAAGTTCTGCTGAAGCGTGTCCATGTTGAGCGGACGCGCCATGGCTGAGCGGAACGAGAAGGTGGCCCTGCCCGGCTACCCACGAGACTTATCTGACCGGGACCGCAGATGCCAGCTTCCCTTCCTAAGCCCTCTTCTCGTAGCGGCATAGAGAGAAGCCACCGGTGGTCTTCCTTTCAGCTGTTAAGGGTGGGAGTGTGATGTTCTGGATGGACTGCAGTGGTGGCCATCAAATTTGGTGAGCTGCTGCTACTTCACAGCTGCAGTCACAGCCTCTTGTGAGGTCACCTTGCCCTGTCCTCCTCCAGGAGGGAGAGGAAAGAGGCAGGCCACCCTGAGAATCTCAACCAGGAGGGCCCAAAACCATGGTCTCCCCATCACCAGTGGTCCCTTGAATTGGCTCAGGCCATTTTCCACTGCTGGTAGCCGAGCCAAGCCTTTGTCTGGAAGGATAACAGGATCTCCTGGTAGAGCAGGAGGTTGGATTAGGTGGTCTCCGTCCCATCCAATCCTGTTATTCTATGTTCTAAACCAGGGACCCTCCACGCCTGTCAGGTTTATGGCCTTTTGACTCCTAGAAATCCTCAGCCAGCAGGGTCTCCAAACTTGGCAACTTTAAGAAGGAAGGAAGGAAGGAAGGAAGGAAGGAAGGAAGGAAGGAAGGAAGGAAGGAAGGAAGGAAGGAAGGAAGGAAGGAGTGAAAGAAAGGAGTGAAAGAAAGGAGTGAAAGAAAGAAGGAAAGGAAGGAAGGAAAATGTGCTTAAAATAAATGAAATTTATTTTGGAAAAAAAAGGAAAGAAAGGAAGGAAGGAAGGAAAGAAAGGAGAAGGAAAGAAAGGAGTGAAAGAAAGAAGGAAAGGAAGGAAGGAAAATGTGCTTAAAATAAATGAAAATTTATTTTGGAAAAAAAAGGAAAGAAAGGAAGGAAGGAAGGAAAGAAAGGAGAAGGAAAGAAAGGAGTGAAAGAAAGAAGGAAAGGAAGGAAGGAAAATGTGCTTAAAATAAATGAAAATTTATTTTGGAAAAAAAGGAAAGAAAGGAAGGAAGGAAGGAAAGAAAGGAGAAGGAAAGAAAGGAGTGAAAGAAAGAAGGAAAGGAAGGAAGGAAAATGTGCTTAAAATAAATGAAAATTTATTTTGAAGAAAAAAGGAAAGAAAAAGAAAGAGAAAGGAAGGAAGGAAGGAAAATGCTTAAAATAAATGAAAATTTATTTTGAAGAAAAAAGGAAAGGAAGGAAGGAAGAATGAAAGAAAGAAAGAAAGAGAGAGAGAAAGAAAGAAAGAAAGAAAGAAAGAAAGAAAGAAAGAAAGAAAGAAAGAAAGAAAGAAAGAAAGAAAGAAAGAAAGAAAGAAAGAAAGAAAGAAAGAAGAAAGAAAGAAAACCCTTCACCTAGATCCCTCTGAATGATTCAGGTAGCCGATGAATTGAACTAATCAAGAAAACAGCATCCATGCTTGAAGTCCGAATGGCGTCGTCATTTCAGGCCACAGTGAACCACAAGCAAACCACGATAAACCGTACCCACCGAAGAATACAGACCGAGTCGGCCATTTCAGCACAAGAGGCTGGTTGGCACGCAGCAGCCAGGAAGTGACCCACCAGCGCGTGCAAGGATCGGCACCCTCCACTTCCCCATGGGGAGAGATGGCAGGGCAAGAGTGAGCCCACGCCGGCCGGGGCTGAAAATAGCTTGCTGAATCAGAAACACAAGATGCAGGGGAAAGAAAACCATCTTTCATCTGAATCGCCTCCCACTTCACCCCAGTTGAGCATTCCGAGACCAAAATCAAAGAGAAATAAGTTTTATTCACTTCTTCCAGCCGACAGACAAGGTTGCTTCCAAGACACCAGACATTGCAACTGCTATTAGGTATCACTCTGTAGGCAGCGTAGGGGTGAAAAAGGGGATCAGGCGCTTCCAGTTTGGGGCCGAGACCCCCCCCAGACCCCCCCCCAGATGGGCCATGTGACGCCCCTAAGCCAGGGTTTCTTAACTGGGCCACTTTCAGAGGCGTGGACTTCAACTCCCAGAATTCCCCAGCCAGCCTTGAAATCCACACATCTGAAAGCGGGCTGACATGGAGAAACACTCAATTGGATTGTGGAACGTCAACCGTGGCCACTTGGAAGACGTATGGACTTCAACTCCCCGAATTCCCACAGCCAGCCATGCTTGAGAACCCTGCTGCCTAGGGGATTCTGGGAGTTGAAGTCCACGCCTCTTCAGTGGCTAAAGTCGAGAAATACCAACTTGGATTGTGGAACGTCAACCGTAACCACTTGAAGATGTATGGACTACAACTCCCAGAATCCCCCAGCCAGCCATATTTAGAATTCCTGCTGACTGAGGCATTCTGGGAGTTGAAGTTCACACTCAGACATCTTCAAGCAGCCAAGGCTGGGAAACCAGGAGCTAGGCTGAAGACGACTTAAAATGGTTCATTGGAGGAGAACTTCCTCCTAGCCAACCAACACTCAAGGGGACAACCTCTGTCCTTGGAAGGGAGGCAAAACTTTGGAACAATTTTCATCTGGGAGACAGATGTTTGGGTATTGCACTAGGAAACAGACAGACCAGCTTCTCCAAGGCATCAAGCCAGGATATCCAGCTTAACTTCAAACCCATTTTGGGGGTTCCATCCTCAAGGAAAGGGCTTAAATAGCAGGAAGGAGGAGGACAGGGAGAAGAAGCAGAGGAGTTGGTCCGAAGTACCTCTAGATCAGGGGGTCTTCAAACTTGGCCCTTTGATGACTTGTGGACTTCAACTCCCAGAATTCCTCAGCCAGGCACGTGTATTCTGGGAGTTGAAGTCCACAAGTCATCAAAGGGCCAAGTTTGAAGACCCCTGTCTTAAATCTAACAAACAAAATGGATTCTGGCTGAGGAATTCTGGGAGTTGAAGTGTTGAGGAGCATAACTGCTGATGAAGAACAAGGATCAAAGCAGGACATGGAAAGGCAACCAGGACAATTCTGGCACCAGAGAAATATGGGGGATGCAACCTGGGGTCCCATGGAGAAAATGGAGAGGGGGGAGTGTCTTCTCCAAAGAACCGCAGATGAAAGGGAAGTGGGCACCACGCCACCAGCATTGAAGTCCACCCGTCTTACGAGGTTGAGAACCCTCGGATTAGATGGTGGAACCTCACGCTCCATCTTGGCCACTTGCAGACCCGTGGACGTCAAACTCCCAGAATCCCCCAGCCAGCTGCGCTTAGAAGCAGGGTTCTTGCATGGTTCCTGACTCCAATGAGGTCAACAGGAGGGGAGGAACAGCAGCCTGGACGCTCAAAAGGGCCGAAGGAGAAGTCTCCAACGCAGACTCGTTCCTCCGCACGAGGAGGAGTGGAAGGTGAAGGCCCCCGGAAGGCAACACGAGGAGAGGCAGAGGAAGAGGTCACCACCGCGAAGTAGTAGAAGTCGGCCCGGGTCGGGAGTGGACTCTCCAGGACACCTACCGAAGGTCTTCGGCAGTGAACATGCCCTTGGCCCGGCGTAGGATGGAGTCCTTGGAGGCGTCGTAGGGGTGCTCCTTGGACGGGATCTCCAGCACGGCGGGCAACGACATGGTGTGCGCGTCAATGACGTGGCGGATCATCTCCGCAATGAACTGGTTGATGAGGACGATGCCGATGTCCTGGCGGCCCAGGAAGCCCCTGCAAGCAGAGGGGAAGTGGGACGGAGGAGTTACAAGGGGTCGGCTCTTGGGGGCTTCCCCCACCACTGCTACTGGGGCTCCCCTTACTACTGGGGTTCCCACTGGGGCAACTCCACCAGCTCCCTGAGGTTCCACCTTCTATTGCTGGGGCTCCCTCTACTACTAGAGCAACTACTAGGGCTCCCTCTACTACTGGAGCTACCACTGGGGTTCCCTTTACTATTGGGGCTACTACTGGAGCTCCCTTTACTATTGGAGCTACTCCATCAGCTCTTTGGGGCTCCCCCTGCTACCGGGGCTACTACCGGGACTCCACAAACTCCTTGGGGCTCCACCTACTACTACTGGGGCTAATATTGGGGCTTCCCTACTACTAGGGCAATTACTAGGGCTCCCTCTACTCCTGGGCTACTATTGAGACTTCCTCTACTACTAGGGCAATTACTGGCCTTCCTCTACTACTGGAGCTACCACTGGGGCTCCCTTTACTATTGGGGCTACTACTGGAGCTCCTTTTACTATTGGGACTACTCCATCAGCTCTTTGGGGCTCCCCCTGCTACCGGGACTACTACCGGGACTCCACAAACTCCTTGGGGCTCCACCTACTACTACTGGGGCTAATATTGGGGCTTCCTCTACTACTAGGGCAATTACTAGGGCTCCCTCTACTCCTGGGCTACTATTGAGACTTCCTCTACTACTAGGGCAATTACTGGCCTTCCTCTACTACTGGAGCTACCACTGGGGCTCCCTTTACTATTGGGGCTACTACTGGAGCTCCTTTTACTATTGGGACTACTCCATCAGCTCTTTGGGGCTCCCCCTGCTACCGGGACTACTACCGGGACTCCACAAACTCCTTGGGGCTCCACCTACTACTACTGGGGCTAATATTGGGGCTTCCTCTACTACTAGGGCAATTACTAGGACTCCCTCTACTATTGATGCTTCCTCTATTACTGTACTAGGGCTCCCTCTACTACAAGGTGACTCTTGGCGGCTTACAAAACATAATAAACAAGATTAAAATGAACCAAAGACAGACTTTATCTACTACAGGAAGAAAACACCATAAATATTATTCTGGGAAGCAGCCGCCGAGTTCACACAGCAGCTGCTTCCCAACCCGAATGTTCCCAAAACAATTCAGTCTTTTTCAACCTCAGCCACTTTTAAGACGTGTGGACTACACAACTCCTGGGGTTCCCCAGCCACCACATCTCAAAGTGGCTGAGATTGAGAAACCATGGTTTAATGATTGATTCTGAGCTTAAAGCAGGACGCCCGCACCACCCACAGAGTTCCTCCGAAGAGCAAATGAGGACTTTCCTGAATTGGGAAAATATTTTCTTCCGGGGGGGGGGAAACTACTCAACAGGCACAAAGGCCGGGCAGGGACCGAATCCTGCCTCCTTCCGAGTCTCCTGCTCCCTCAAGGTCACGGAGGACAGCAGGGAGACCAGCCAAGGCTGGGCTTGTTGTGTTTGTGGGCAAACAAAGCACCGGCTGAGCCCAAGGCCTTCTCAGGTTTTGCAAAGAGGTGACTACAGGATCATGCTGGCCAGTTCTAACCATGACCAGCAAACCCAACAGCGAGGAAGTTTAAGGGTGGGGACGGCACGGAAACCCCCTGGCTGAGGCATTCTTTTTTATGTGTATTTTAATGTTGATTTCTATTTATGCTGCGAGCCGCCCTGAGTTCCCGGAATAGGGCGCCATAGAAATCCAATAAAATAAAATAAAAATAAATACATTCTGGGAGCTGAAGTCCACAAGCCATCCAAGAGTGGCCACGTCTGAAGACCCCTGCTCTAACCCACATGACGGTTCTTTTAGTGACGGTTCGAAGTTCCACCGGCACAGGGGAAAATGTGACTTGCGACCGTTGTTCACACTTACGCCCGTTGCAGCACATGATCAAACCTGGCAACTGACTCATGCTTACGACGGTCGCAGCGTCCAGGGGGTCACGTGATTTCCCCTTTTGCCTCCTCCGGAGGAGCCAAGTGAAGGGGGAAGCCAGATTCACTTAGCAACCAGGTGACTTAACTGCAGGGATCCACTTAACAACGGGGAAAAAGGTCGTAAAACAGGGCAAATCTCACTTAACTGTCTGGTTGGGCAGGATTGTGGTCGTAATGCGAGGATTACCTACATCCAGGAAGGGCTCTTCCTCTTTTTACTCAGTCCATCATTTCTTCCCATTTAGTTCCGTTCTCTTCTCCCCATTAAAATAACCCCCATTAAACAAGCATTGCTTCCCACCCCCACCCCCCGCCCGGCCTGGAATGGTTTAGCCTCACGTTTTCTGCGACGCCCCCGCCGCCGAAGAGTAGGTGGTCTCTTCCGCCCTGCCGGTTTACATTGGCTTGGTTTCCTCCAAACTCCCCCCCCCATGACAGGCAATGGTCCCTTCCCAAACGCAGCGCCCCATCCCCCTCCCCCGTTTTCAGAGCGCAATGGTCCTTCCCTTGCCGTTTCCCGGGCAACCGCCTCCCGGCTCTTCTCCCTCCTTCGCCACTCCCCCCTCCTCCTTCCTCACCGAAAGGCCTCCTCGATCTCGGCCAGCGCCGTTTCCTTCTCCACCACGAGGAAGTTCGGGCGCCGGTGCTTGTCCAGCTCCCCCACGCCGCCCAGCAGAAACCCGGTCACCGTGTCCTCGTCGCCCAGGACGGCGATCAGCTTTCCCCGGCCCGCCATGATCGCGCCAAGGACGGGGAACAGCAAAAGCCAAAGCAGCTGACGTTCCTCTCGCGCAGGCGCCGTAGCAAGCTTATAGCGCGGCGAGACGCGCAAGCGCAGTGTTCGAAGGACGGTGGTCTTGCCTTGGCGCATGCGTCGTGAAAAAAGACGCCGCCTCCATAACCATTGACATCATAGAGATAGAGATGCGTTCTTCCCTCAGCGCATGCGTCGTTGAAAAGAAACCCCCTATGAAGCCATCAGAATGATAGAGATAGGAAAGTGAAGATGCACGTGTGGCTGTGGATGTACACGGGTTCCGCGGATTCCTTTCTTTTTTTTCTCTCCATTAATTATTTTGCAAGGATTGGAACAATCAGCCCGTTTGTTCATCATCATCATCATCATAGGAGGAGATTGGACAGCCATTTGTCTGAAAATGGTGTAGGGTCTTCTGCTTGGGCGGGGAGGGGGGTTGGGCTAGATGACCTACAAGGTCCCTTCCAACTCTGTTATCCTATTATTCCAAACCAAGCTGGCAGGAACAGCCAACATCTCAGAAGACAGGCTGAAGGTAAAGAAGGTTCTTGACAGACTTGAACCCGGGGCCCTGTCTGACAAAATGAACGTCAACGATGAAGAAAATAAGGTTTTGCAATTAGGCAAGACAAACCAAAGGCACAGGTAGAGGAGTAGTATAGGTGGTACCGAACTCAATAGCAATAGCTGCAAGAGGGACCTTGGAAGTCCTAGTGCAGGGGTTCTCAACCTTGGCAACTTTAAGACTTGTGGACTTCAACTCCCAGAATTCCTCAGCCAGCTTTGCTGGCTGAGGAATTCTGGGAGTTGAAGTCCACAAGTCTTAAAGTGGCCAAGGTTGAGAACCCCTGTCCTAGTGGACCATCCCTTCAATAGGAGCCAGCCGTGTGCGGCAGCAGCCAAAAATGGGGATGATTGTGGGTTGTTGTTCGAAAGTTGTACATGTGTTGGGTATCTATTTTTAATACTTTGATGTTTTGTATATGTTGTGAGCCGTTCCGAGTCTCCGGAGAGGAGCGGCATACAAATCAAATAAATAAATAATAAATAATAAAAAGGGCAACAGAGTGCTGGGCTGCATCGACAGAAGGATAGAATCAAGATCACGTAAAGTGTTAGTGCTGCTTTATAAGGCCTTGGTAAGGCCACACTTGGAATACGGCATCCGGGTTTGGTCACCAAAAGGAGGTGGAGGAGGAGGACTTAGTGCTCCGCCAGTTTGATTATTTTCTTGCAGACGTTTCATGACCCAACTTGGTAACATCATCTAGAGATGGTAGAAGGTATGCAGAGAGAAGGAGAGGGGGGAGGAGGAGGAAGAGGAAGAGGAGGAGAGAAAGAAGGAGGAGGAGGACTGTGGAGTCCTTGGTGCTCTCTGAGCTTGGTGGCTTTTTTTGCAGAAGTTTCTTGACCCAACTAGGGAACATCATCTAGAGATGGTAGAAGGTATGCAGAGAGGAAGAGGGGGAAGAAGGAATAAGGGTCCTTGATGCTCTCTGAGCTTGGTGGTTTTCTTGCAGACATTTCATGACCCAACTAGGTAACAACATCAGTGCTAAACAGGAAGGTTTTTTTCAGAGAGGAGGAGGAGGAGGACTGTGGGGGGGGTCCTCTGTGCTCTCTGAGCTTGGTTGTTTTCTTGCAGACGTTTCATGACCCAAGTAGGGAACATCATCAGTGCTAGAAGGGGAGTGAGGTTTGTGGAGCGGAGGAGGAGGAGGAGGAGGAGGAGGAGGAGGAGGAAGGACTGTGGGATCCTTGGTGCTCTCTGAGCTGGCTGGCTTTCTTGCAGACGTTGCATGACCCAACTAGATAACATCATCAGTGCTAGAAGGGAGGAGGGGCTGCGGAGAGGAGGAGGAGGAGGAAGAGGAGGAGGACGACTGTGGGGTCCTTGGTGCTCTTGCAGACATTTCATGACCCAACTAGGTAACATCATCAGGGCTAGAAGGGAGTGGAAAGGGGAAGGAAGGAAGGAAGGAAGGAAGGAAGGAAGGAAGGAAGGAAGGAAGGAAGGAAGGAAGGAAGGAAGGAAGGAAGGAAGGAAAAGAAAGAAAGAAAGAAAGAAAGAAAGAAAGAAAGAAAGAAAGAAAGAAAGAAAGAAAGAAAGAAAGAAAGAAAGAAAGAAAGAAAGAAAGAAAGAAAGAAAACTGTGGGTCCTTGGTGTTCTCTGAGCTTGGTGGTTTTCTTGCAGACATTTCATGACCCAACTAGGTAACATCATCAGGGCTAAAAACCGACCAACCACCAATGGTTGGAAAAGGAGCCTAAGGGAAAAAACTTTTTGGGGGTGGGGTCTTTACTCCCCCTCCCCCCCCAAATCAACAGTAAGGCAAACAACCAGGAGGCAGATTTTTTAAAGCAAGTAAACTTTATTGCTGAGGGGCAGGTCGGCTGGGTGCAAGGTGGCTGCTCTGACTTGGCCACCTCTACTCCTAGTGGTAACGCCATCCCAGCCCCCGTGAACACACACAACCTCAAACACTTTACTTTAAAAAAAAAAAAACAGAGAGAGAGAAAGAAAGAGAGAGAGAGAGAGAAAGCGCCCCCTCTCCTGGCTACCTGGGCCTTGCAAGAGCTGTGTTCCCTTTCCCCTACTTTTTTAATAATTTTTTTCCCCTTCCTCCTTTTCTTAAAAAAAAAAAACCACACACACACACACACAAATCTCTTTGGCCTGAACTAACCCCTTCACAGTGAAGCACAACGGTTGAACAATGTGGGAAGAAGACCCCCCCTCCCAGGAAAGAGAGTTGTGCCGTAATGCTTCGGATCCGATTCCAGGAAGGGGGTCTCCGCTTAGTGCCTTTTAAAGCAGCTGCCTCTTTTCCCCTGGCAATCCAGGAAAAGGCGGCTGCTTTAAAAAGTCCCAGGCCGCTGCTCCGCTTCAGGAAAGCAGGGGTCGGATTCGAATCCAAAGCACCCCACCATCTTCCCAGGACGCACGCAGAAAGGTTCCCGGGAAGGCATTGGCGCTCTCCTCCCAGAGATGCATTTGTGATCCCCTTTCCAAGACCCACACTCGCACTTATTTTTGTGTTCTCTCCGCACCACTCAACAAACATATTGCCCGTCGAGGGGGAAGGGCAGGCTCACCCTCTCCCCCACCCCTCCCCGCCCACAGCCCTCTCCTCAGATTTGGCTGCAGATTGGGAGCCACTCCTGCACTCTGCTTCCTCCTCCGCTGCTTCTTACTAACCTCCCTTTTTCCAGTGTGTGCAAAAGTCTCTTTCTCCCAAGTCAAGGCCAGGGCAGGCTGAGGACTAGCCCCTTGCGTGGCTGTGGTTTGGGGGTGAATCCAAATTAAAGCCATGCAGGGAGAAACTCTCGCACGCACGCATCCTTCCATCCCCTTCCTCTCCTCCGTCCCAGTCTGGCCTCGCTGGGGGCCCCCACCCCCCTCACCAGCTCCAACAGCCTCCCCCTCCCACCCCCGCCACCCCTTCCCCTGTACCCCTCTCCCCCTACCCGCCCCAGTCCCCGTCCACCTGGAGCATGCCTCCAAAGCCAAAGTCCAATTTGAGGAGGGGGGAGGCCAGCGATTGTCCCACGGTTGCGCCTCTCCCTCGCCCCCGCCGCCTCGGTCACGGGTGGGCACGTGGAGGGTGCCAGTTCTGGGCATCGGGGAGGGCGGGGCCAAGGGGGCGGGTGGGCTCCGGCCCCCGCCTAGGGCACGCTGACTTGGTAGGGGCTGCCGGGCACGCCCTCGTCCCCCCACTTGACGATCAGGATGTAGTCGCCCTTCTCTTTGACGGTGTAGGTGACGCTGTAGACCCGGTTGCCCATGTGCTTGACGTAGACCTCGTCGCAGGGGGTCTTGGGCCCGTGGACCCCCACCATCAGCATGTTGGTGCCTGCAAGGAGTCACAGAGTGGGCCGGTCACCCAGGAGGAAGGGAGCTCGGAGGTCATCTAGTCCCACCCCTCCGCTCAGGCAGGAAACCCTACACCATTCCAGACAAGTAGCTGTCTGATATATAAGATATATATGATATTTATATTATAATAAAGTTAGAAGGGACCTTGGAGGTCATCTAGTCCAACCCCCTGCTCAGGCAGGAGACCCTATACCATTTCGGACAAAGGGCTGTCCAGTCTCTTCTTTAAAACCTCCAGTGTTGGCACATTGACTGCTTCTGGAGGCAGGTAGTTCCACTGGTTAATTGTTCTAACTGTCAGGAAGTTTCTCCTTTACCATTCCAGACTAGTGGCTGTCTGATATATATGAGATAGATATAGATAGATGAGAGAGAGAGAGAGAGAGAGGTAGATAGATAGATAGATAGATAGATAGATAGATAGATAGATAGATAGATAGATAGATAGATAGATAGATAGATAGATATCAGAACAACAGAGTTTGGAAGGGACCTTGGAGGTCATCTAGTCCAACCCCCTGCTCAGGCAGGAAACCCTATACCATTTCAGCCAAACGGCTGTCCAACACCGGTCGTTCTCCGCTCTACAACTGGTTCACTTAGTGACCATTCAAAGTTGTGACGGCCCCAAAAAGAGCGACCGGTGACCAGTTCTCACACTTACGACCGTTGCTGCCTCCCACAAGGTCACCTGATTCAAATTCAGATGCTCGGCAACTGCCTCACATTTATGACGGTGGCAGCTTCTCGGGGTTTGTTTGTGTGTGTGTGTCACGCGATCCCCTTTTGTGACCTCCTGTCCAGCAAAGTCAAGGGGGGGAGGAATCTGGATTCACTTAACGTCCGTGTTGCTAAACGAACAGCTGCAGGGATTCCCCTAACAAGCGTGGGAAGACAGATGTCCAAGTAGGGAAGACCCACTTAACCGAGGTCTCGTTTGGCAGATATGTTGGGCTCCGCTGTGGTCACCGTGAGTGGAGGACTACCTGTACTAACGACGGTGGGACCAAACGTGGCCCCGAATTGACGACCTTTGGGAACAACTGGGCAGGTGAAGGAGCTTCTTTACAAAAAGGGGTCTTGTGACCCGGGTCGGAGCTTCTGAAGACCCTGTTTTCCCAGGTTTCTCCGTCGTGCTGGCCCGGACCCCCCTCCCGGCCCCCCTGGCCCACCGGGATACCCACCTGCCTTGCTGCAGTCCACCGTGAAGGTGTTCTTCTGCCCCACGAAGGCCTTGGTGAGGCCAGGGCCCCGGGCGACCACCTTGCTGGCGTCCGAGGAGAACTTGGGCAGGGCGCTGTAGCTGCCCCCCACCGAGGAGGTGGCCTTGGTGACCGTCTCCACCAGCACTGTGGACGTCTCGTGCAGGCTGTGCCCGCCGGACAGGCGAGGACCTGGCGGGGCGGAGAGAAGGAAGGGGGGAACGTCACCTGTGGCTGTCTTCACGGGGGGGGGGCTCCAGGTGAGTCCTGCAGCCTCCCACCCACCCACCCTCGGAGAGCAGCTGGAGAATCCAGGGCAGGGGTAGGCAACCTTGGCTCTTTTATGACTCGTGGACTTCAACTCCCAGAATTCCTCAGCCAGCCTCCATTTTGTTGGTTAGATTTAAGAAAGACAGGGGACTTCAAACTTGGCCCTTTGATGACTCGTGGACTTCAACTCCCAGAATTCCTCAGCCAGCCTCCATTTTGTTTGTTAGATTTAAGAAAGACAGGGGTCTTCAAACTTGGCCCTTTGATGACTCGTGGACTTCAACTCCCAGAATTCCTCAGCCAGCCTCCATTTTGTTGGTTAGATTTAAGAAAGACTGGGGTCTTCAGACTTGGCCCTTTGATGACTCGTGGACTTCAACTCCCAGAATTCCTGAGCTATGCTAGCTGGCTCAGGAATTCTGGGAGTTGAAGTCCACGAGTCATAAAAGAGCCAAGGTTGCCTACCCCTGATCCAGGGGAATCTAAGGTAGTCTCCTGGCGACTGACCCAAAGTCACCTTGTTGACTTTGATGGCTAAGGTGGAACTAGAATTCACCTGCTCCTTGATTAGCCCAAAGTCATCCATCCGCTTTTCACGCCTAAGGCAGAAGTGGAACTCACTGTCTTCTGGTGATTGGCCCAAAGTCACCCAGCTGACTTTCACGCCTAAGGCAGAACTAGAACTCACTGTCTCCTGGCAATTGATCCAAAGTCACCCAGCCGGCTTTCATGCCTAAGGTGGGACTAGAACTCACCGTCTCCTGGCGATTGGCCCAAAGTCACCCAGCCGGCTTTCATGCCTAAGGTGGGACTAGAACTCACCTCCTCCTTGACTGGCCCAAAGTCATCCATCCGCTTTTCATGCCTAAGGCAGAACTAGAACTCACCGTCTCCTGGCGACTGACCCAAGTCACTCAGCCAGCTTTCCTGCCTAAGGCAAGACTAGAACTCCCCGTCTCCTAGTGATTGGCCCAAAGTCACCCAATGGCTTCCACGCCTAAGGGAGAACTAGAATTCACTGTCTCCTGGTGATTGGTCTAAGCCACTCAGCCAGCTCTCATGCCAAAGGCAAGACTAGAACTCACCGTCTCCTGGCAACTGATCCAAAGTCACCTAGTTAGCTTTCACGGCTAAGGCAGAACTAGAACTCACGTTCTCCAGGTTTCCAGCCTAGAACCCTATCGATCAGACCAAAATGGCTATTGATACACTTGATACTGATTCCTTGATATTTATCGGAGACTCACCCCGGCTGCGTCCAAGGCTGGACATGTGAAGCAGGGTTCCTCTGGGCATGGACTGAATGCCTCCACCCCCGAACCGAGCCTGGGGTTGTGGGAATGCTGGCGGAGAGAGGTCAGGCTTCTCCCCACAGGGCCCAGAAAACCCAGCCGGCCGACTTAACTCACCCGTCACCTTGGCCTTGAAGGGGCTGCCCACGATGTGCTGGGGACCCCCGTACTTGATGGAGATGAGGTAGCTCCCAGGGGCCATCGGCATGTAGGTGACCCTGTGGCCCTCGGCGCTCTCCTGGCAGTCCATCTGCACCTTGGAGGGCCCGTCAATGGTGACCGAGAGGGCCCCGGAGCCGGCGTTCCGGGTCTTCACCACGAACTCGGAGGAGACCCCTGGCAGGAAGAAGGCCGGGGGTTAGTCCCTTGCTCCCGGGATTGGCACGATGCCCGGCCCTCTTCCGGAAAAACGCCTGGCTGCATCGCCCCTTTTTAAAATTATTTCAGGAAGGTCCCCGTAAAAGCCTGTCTGCTCTGGGTTCGGATCCCGCGGTCACGTAAAAGACCTTTCTGGGAAGGATTCAGGGGCCCTGAAACTCGCCAAGTCCCCTTGGAAGGGACGTTACTAGGCCTGTCAACCATGCAGGCAGTCCTCAAGGTGCGACTGCTCGAAGTCCCAAGCACACTGAAAAGGCAGACTTAGGACCAACTGACTTATGACTGGGCCGGCAGGATCAGAATTCGGGCACTCGGCCACGGGCCGGCATTTTACAGCAACCCAGAGGGAGGGAGGGAGGGAGGGAGGAAAAGAGGAGGGGGAAGAAGTATGTGGGGGCAGGGAGGGAGGCAGGAAGGGAGGGAGCGAAGGAGGAAAGGAGGGAGGAAGGAAAAGAGGAGAGGGAAGAAGGAGGTGGGGTCAGGGAGGGACGCAGGAAGAAAGGAAGGGAGGAAGGCGGGAAAGAAGGGAGGGAGGGAGGAAGTAAGGGAAGGAGGGAGGGGAGGAGGAAGGAAGGGTAAAGAGAAGGAGACAGGGAAGGAGGAAGGAAGGAAGGGAAAAGGGAAGAAGGAGAGAAGAAGAGGAAGGGAGGGAGGGAGGAAAAGAGGAGGGGGAAGAAGTATGTTGGGGCAGGGAGGGAGGGAGGAAGGAAAAGAGGAGAGGGAAGAAGGAGGTGGGGTCAGGGAGGGACGCAGGAAGAAAGGAAGGGAGGAAGGCGGGAAAGAAGGGAGGGAGGGAGGAAGTAAGGGAAGGAGGGAAGGAAGGAGGCAGGGAGGGAAGGAGGGAGGGGAGGAGGAAGGAAGGGTAAAGAGAAGGAGACAGGGAAGGAGGAAGGAAGGAAGGGAAAAGAGAAGAAGGAGAGAAGAAGAGGAAGGGAGGGAGGGAGAGGGAAGAAGGACGTGGGGACAGGGAGGGAGGAGGGAGGGAGGAGGAAGGAAGGAAGGGAAGGAGGGAGGAAAGGAGGAAAGGAGGGAAAAGAGGGAAGAAGGAGGTGGGGTCGGGGAGGGACGCAGGAAGAAAGGGAGGGAGGGAAGGAAGGAGGCAGGAAGGGAGGGAGAGAAGAAAGGAAGGGAAAGGGAAAAGAGAAGGGGAGGGAGGGAAGGAAGGAGGGAGGGAGGGAGGGAGGAAGAAGGAAAAAAGGAAGGAAGGGAAAAGAAAAAGGAGAGAAGGGGAGGGAAGAAGGAAGGAAGAGAGGGAGGGAAAAGAGAGAAGAGGGGAGGAGGGGAACTGGGGGAAAGTTGGCATTCAATTGTCCATATGGCAGCTGTCCTTCTTCCAGAGCCTCTCTGAAGCCCCGCCCGCCTCACCTCCCCCCCCCCCCGCAGGGCCTTACCTGTGGTGCCTCCTTCCAGGCCGGGTCCGTAGGCCGTGACGAGCCCGGGGTCTCCCGCTTGGCTCTGCTCACCCACCCGGATATTGAAGGGGCTGCCTGGGACGTGCCGCCCATTGAACCGGACATCGATGGAGTGGACCCCGTTCTCGTGGGGGATGAAGCGAATGGAATATTTGTCTGGGGGGGGAGAAATTCAACAGGTCAAGCTCCACAATGCAAGGGGACCACGGGGGTCTCCGGAAGGAAGCCCCTCCACCTTAAACCCCCAAATATCTTTAATATCTGGCCTCTTCAAATCCCACCAGCTGCTTTGCCAAGCCCCCTCCCCAATTTAGGGTGGGCACCGGCCATCACTCAGGGCAGGGGTAGGCAACCTTGGTTCTTTTACGACTGGTGGACTTCAACTCCCAGAATTCCTGAGCCAGCCATGCTGAGGGGAAAGGGAGAGGTTTCCAAGCTGAGCCAGGCTGGCTCAGGAATTCTGGGAGTTGAAGTCCACCAGTCATAAAAGGGGCCATAGTTCCTCCATGCTGGCTCAGGAATTCTGGGAGTTGAAGTCCACCAGTCATAAAAGGGGCCATAGTTCCCCCACGCTGGCTGAGGAATTCTGGGAGTTGAAGTCCACCAGTCATGAGGGGGCCATAGTTCCCCCACGCTGGCTGAGGAATTCTGGGAGTTGAAGTCCACCAGTCATGAGGGGGCCATAGTTCCCCCAGGCTGGCTCAGGAATTCTGGGAGTTGAAGTCCACCAGTCATAAAAGAGCCAAGGTTGCCTATCCCTGGCCCAGGGGCTTGGAAGGGCCTTCCTTAGTCAGGTTTTCCTCCGGCGGCTGGCCTACCTTGCAGGGCGATTGTAAAAAAACTAAAGAGCCCTAGAAATGCTCAAAATGATCACTGGGCCAGGCGTGGGAAGGCAACGAACATGAGGATGCTCTACTATGCTCCTTTGGAGAAATGATATGAAATTGGGGACGCACCGCTGTCCAGCTCGGACACGTAGCATTCTTCCACCAGGCCGGAGGGCGTGTGGACCTTGGCGTCGATCA
This sequence comes from Bothrops alternatus, assembly GCA_034064705.1. Classification (NCBI taxonomy): domain Eukaryota; kingdom Metazoa; phylum Chordata; class Lepidosauria; order Squamata; family Viperidae; genus Bothrops; species Bothrops alternatus. The sequence continues at coordinate 17,970 of JARGCV010000098.1, forward strand.
CGCCCCGTGCGCCGTTCAGCTGCACCGCAAACGAAGCCGGCTGGTTCACCTTCAGCCCCGTCTCCTGCAGACCCCCCGGACACGACGACAACGGGGTCAGATTCACACACAACACACCCAACCCCAGACTTCCCCAGCTTGGCACCCTCCGTGGAACGGCCGCAGCCGAGCCCAAAATTTCTGCCGCTCAGCCAGACGTTTGTGAAGTGAAGTTTGGGCCCTATTTTACGACCTTGCCACCGTTGTTAAGCGAGGAACTGCAGCTGTGACTGCAAGAAAACCACCCAGCTCAGAAAGCACCAAGGACCCACTGTTCAACCCTGGGCTGCCAATGTCCACCTCTGTTGACTACCTGGAGGCTGGTGACGGTCAGGCGTCGGGCGTCGTCAGAGAGTGAGGCCACAGGGACCACGAAGGGACTGTCTGGGATCTGTTCATCATTGAATTTGATGGAGACCTCGTAGTCACCTGGAGAGGAGAGGGGAGGAAGGAAGGAAGGAAGGAAAGGAAAGGGAAGGGAAGGGAAGGGAAGGAAGGAAGGAAGGAAGGAAGGAAGGAAGGAAGGAAGGAAGGAAGGGAAGGAAGGGAAGGAAGGAAGAAAAGGGAAGGAAGGAAAGGAAAGGAAGGAAAGGAAAGGAAAGAAGGAAGGAAGGGAAAGAAGGGAAGGAAGGAAAGGAAAAGAAAGGAAAGGAAGGAAGGAAGGAAGGAAGGAAGGAAGGAAGGAAGGAAGGAAGGAAAGGAAGAAAAGGGAAGGAAGGAAAGAAAAAGGAAGGAAGGAAGGAAGGAAGGAAGGAAGGAAGGAAGGAAGAAAAGGGAAGGAGGGAAAGGAAAGGAAAGGAAAGGAAAGGAAGGAAGGAAGGAAGAAGCTTCTGAGAAACAGGCAGACCTGCACAGTTGCAGGAATCTCCAGGCAGGGCATTTTGTACATGGCCACAATGGAACCCCAAACTTCTATTGTTAAGCAAGACAGTTCTGAAGTGGGTTCCGTCCCATTTTACGACTTTCCTTGCCACCGTTGTGAAATGAATCCCTGCAGTGGTTCCGCGAGTAACCCGGTGCTTAAGGAAATCTGCTTTCCTCGCGGACTTTGTTCCTCGGAAGGTCACCAAAGGGGATCACCAGACCCCCTGGGACACTATGACCGTCATAAGTAGGAATCAGTTGCCCTGCGCACGGAGCAGGCCCGCGCGACCCTGGGGGTGCTGCAAGAGTCCCAGGCGGGGTGGCAAGCCACTTTCCCCAGTGCCACGGTAGCTTTGAACGACTGCTGAACCAGTGGCTGTAAGTCAAGGACTGTGTGTGATGATAGTTTTGAATTCCTGGTCGAAAACTGGAGCAAGGCTTTTCAGGCAGAGTCTGACTTCTGAGTTGGTCTTAAACTCTGGCTGGAGCTGGTTTCGCCCCCGGCTTGACCCCGATGCCTCCGGATATCTACCTGGTTCCTGGACCACGTAGGAGACTCCGCAGGAACCGTCCTTCCGGTCCTCAAAGGCGATCTCGGCCTTGCTGGGCCCCTCGACCGCAATGGAGAGACCCCCGGCACCGGCTTCCCGGGTCCAAATGCTGAATTCAGCTGGGAAGAGAGCAGGGAGAGCAGAGAGTTTTCAAGGAAGGAAGGAAGGGAGGGAGGGAGGGAGGGAGGGAGGGAGGGAGGGAGGGAGGGAGGAAGGAAGGAAGGAAGGAAGGAAGGAAGGAAGGAAGGAAGGAAGGAAGGAGAGAGATGGGAATGAGAGGGAGTGAGGGAGGAAGGAAGGAAGGAGATGGGAATGAGAGGAAGGAAGGAAAGAGATGAGAATGAGAGGGAGGAAGGAAGGAAGGAAGGAAAGAGGGGAATGAGAGGAAGGAAGGAAGGAAGGAAGGAAAGAAGGAAGGAAGGAAGGAAGGAAGAAAAGATGGGAATGAGAGGGAGTAAGGAAGGAAGGAGATGGGAATGAGAGGAAGGAAGGAAGGAAGGAGATGGGAATGAGAGGGAGTGAGGAAGGAAGGAAGGAAGGAGATGGGAATGAGAGGGAGTGAGGAAGGAAGGAAGGAAGGAAGGAAGGAAGGAAGGAAGGAAGGAAGGAAGGAAGGAAGGAAGGAAGGAAGGAAGGAAGGAGAGAGATGGGAATGAGAGGGAGTGAGGAAGGAAGGAAGGAAGGAGATGGGAATGAGAGGGAGTGAGGAAGGAAGGAAGGAAGGAAGGAAGGAAGGAAGGAAGGAAGGAAGGAAGGAAGGAAGGAAGGAAGGAAGGAAGGAAGGAGAGAGATGGGAATGAGAGGGAGTGAGGAAGGAAGGAAGGAAGGAGATGGGAATGAGAGGGAGTGAGGAAGGAAGGAAGGAAGGAAGGAAGGAAGGAAGGAAGGAAGGAAGGAAGGAAAGAAATGGGAATGAGAGGGAGTGAGGGAGGAAGGAAGGAAGGAAGGAAGGAAGGAAGGAAGGAAGGAAGGAAGGAAGGAAGGAAGGAAGGAGAGAGATGGGAATGAGAGGGAGTGAGGAAGGAAGGAAGGAAGGAGATGGGAATGAGAGGGAGTGAGGAAGGAAGGAAGGAAGGAAGGAAGGAAGGAAGGAAGGAAGGAAGGAAGGAGAGAGATGGGAATGAGAGGGAGTGAGGAAGGAAGGAAGGAAGGAGATGGGAATGAGGGAGTGAGGAAGGAAGGAAGGAAGGAAGGAAGGAAGGAAGGAAGGAAGGAAGGAGAGAGATGGGAATGAGAGGGAGTGAGGAAGGAAGGAAGGAAGGAGATGGGAATGAGAGGGAGTGAGGAAGGAAGGAAGGAAGGAAGGAAGGAAGGAAGGAAGGAAGGAAGGAAGGAAGGAGAGAGATGGGAATGAGAGAGAGTGAGGGAGGAAGGAAGGAAGGAAAGAAATGGGAATGAGAGGGAGTGAGGGAGGAAGGAAGGAAGGAAAGAAATGGGAATGAGAGGGAGTGAGGGAGGAAGGAAGGAAGGAGATGGGAATGAGAGGAAGGAAGGAAAGAGATGAGAATGAGAGGGAGGAAGGAAGGAAGGAAGGAAAGAGGGGAATGAGAGGAAGGAAGGAAGGAAGGAAGGAAGGAAGGAAGGAAGAAAAGATGGGAATGAGAGGGAGTAAGGAAGGAAGGAGATGGGAATGAGAGGAAGGAAGGAAGGAAGGAAAGATGGGAATGAGAGGGAGTGAGGAAGGAAGGAAGGAGATGGGAATGAGAGGAAGGAAGGAAGGAAGGAAAGAGATGAGAATGAGAGGGAGTGAGCAAAGAAGGAAGGAAGGAAGGAAGAAAAGAGATGGGAATGAGGAGGGAGGAAGGAAGGAAGGAAGGAAGAAGATAGGAATGAGAGGGAGGGAGGAAAGGAGGAAGGGAGGAAGAAAAAGGGAGGGAGGGAAGAAGGAAAAGAGGGAGGGAGGGAGGAGACAAAGAGGGAAGGAGAAAGAGACAAAGAAAGGAAGGAGGGAAGGAGGGAAGGAGACAAAAGGGGGAGGGAGGGAGGGAGGAAAAGAGGGAGAGAAGGAAGAAGAGGGGAGAAAGAGGGAGGGAGGGGGGGCCTGAAGGAAGGCAGGCACAGGGCGGTGCCCCCCCTTACCTGGCACACTGGCCACGCCCCTCTCCAGGCCAGGCCCTCCGGCCCGCACTTTGTGGGACCCCCCTTCGCCCAGCGGCCCCACGGTGAACTGGAAGGGGCTGCCGGGCACGTGCTGGCCCCGATATTTGACGTTCACGGTGTGGGATCCCATCTCCTGGGGCACGAAGCGCACTGAGTAGGCGCTGTCTTCTCCCTCGATGATCTCAGCTTCGGCCATCTTCCCTGAGGGACTAGTCACTTGAGCAGTCATGGCTTGGAGGCCAGCCTCTCCTGCGGGGGGGGGGGAGAAAAGAGCACAGGACGGTCAGATGGCAAAGCCCACCTCAAGAGCCCTCCTTCCTCCCCAGCCCCCAATCCTGGGCTTCAAACAAATGTGGTCATGCTGTTCTTTCAAACAACCAACAAAGAAAACATGCTTCTAGTCCTCCACGTCTATGGAGTTTTTCAATCATCCAGGTCACCGTTGTCCCAAAGATGCTTTTTTTTCAGTTCAGCTCAGAAGCTCCTTGGGTGAGAAGCGAAACGCCCTCCAAGACAAACAAGAAAAGTCCAGTTGCCTCCTGAAAAAGCATCTTTGGGATTCTAGTCCTCAAGAATGCCCAGACTTCGGGGCTTTAGTTTTCAACGTTGGAGGGAACTCAGTTCTTGGACCTCCAGCTTTGCCACCCCTGTCCTTAATTCTGTGTTGAAATACACGTGTTCTATTTCCTGTAAGTGCAAAAACCCCACACCCGCATGAATGAAATGCACACAAACGTCGTGCGTTAGTAGAATTCCCTCACAAACAACAGGCAAAGCTTTTTCCCCCGATTAAATATCTTTTCCCCCAGCCCCCAACTTTTAGTACAAGTGCCATTTTTGGAGCCAGGGTGAAAACACAGCACTCCCAAAAGCAGCAGGCACAGAAGATGTAGAACGCAAAAGAGCAGTTGGAAGGGACCTCGGAGGTCATCTAGTCCAGCCCCCTGCTCAGGCAGAAGACCCTACGCCATTTCAGACAAAGGGCTGTCCAGTCTCTTCTTAAAAAACCTCCAGTGTTTAAGAAGGAACACAATGACCCGCTTTACAACTGTCCCTTTCTAAGCAATTTTACAGAGTCAGCCTATTTGGCCCCAACCATCTGGGTCCTCATTTTACCGACCTGGGAAGGACGGAAGGCTGAGCCAACCTTGAGCCGGTCAGGATCGAACTCCTGGCTGTGGGCAGTGAATTAGCCTGCAATACTGCATTCTAACCACTGCGCCACCACGGTTCTCTGGTTCTTCCTTCCTTCCTTCCTTCCTTCCTTCCTTCCTTCCTTCCTTCCTTCCTTCCTTCTTTCCTTCCTCCCTTCCTTCCTTTCCCTCCCTCCCTCCCTCCCTCCCTCCCTTCCTTCCTCCCTTCCGACTTAGCAATGGCCCTTAGACTTATATACCGCTTCACAGTTCTTTACAGCCCCCTCTCTAGGCAATTTTACAGAGTCAGCCTTTTGCCCCCAACCATCTGGGTCCTCATTTTACCGACCTGGGAAGGACGGAAGGCTGAGTCAACCTTGAGCCGGTCAGGATCGAACTCCTGGCTGTGGGCAGTGAATTAGCCTGCAATACTGCATTCTAACCACTGCGCCACCACGGTTCTCTGGTTCTCCTTCCTTCCTTCCTTCCTTCCTTCCTTCCTTCCTTCCTTCCTTCCTTCCTTCTTTCCTTCCTCCCTTCCTTCCTTTTCCTCCCTCCCTCCCTCCCTCCCTCCCTTCCTCCCTTCCGACTTAGCAATGGCCCTTAGACTTATATACCGCTTCACAGTTCTTTACAGCCCCCTCTCTAGGCAATTTTACAGAGTCAGCCTTTTGCCCCCAACCATCTGGGTCCTCGTTTTACCGAACTCGGAAGGATAGAAGGCTGAGTCAACCTTGAGCCGGTCAGGATCGAACTGCTAACTGCAGCACTGCATTCTAACCCCTGCGCCACCAGGGCTCAGGCAGAAAAACACTGCTCAGAATGGCCAGATCAAACTCTACCACGGAGACCGAGGGAGGGGCCCTAGTTATGAGTCTGTCACCCACTCCTCAAATTGCCCCTCCGGGGGGGGGGAACCACCACGCCAATCCAGCTTCTCTTCCTGCCCAAGTGAGGCCGGCATGCAATTCACACCCCGCTGGGTCCCCCGTGCCCCCTTGCTGGTGCAAGGGACACGGGCACAAGCAAGCCAGCGCACGGCACACCAGCGAGGCCCACGCACCCTCCTGGGTCCGGGCGATGCTGCCGAAGGAGCCGAGGCTCTCGCGGCCGAGGAAGTCGCCAAAGACGTTGTGGAAGGGGTCCCCGCCCACTTGCGTGGACTCTTCCACCCGCACCTCGCGCTTGGTTTCCCCGCCGCGCGTCTTGCTGATCTCCGTCCGCTCGGTGCGCGTGTAGGTGTGGCTGCTGCGCGTGAAAGTGCGGGTCAGCCGCTCCTGGGCTGAGACCATCTGGAACCAGTTGCCTGCACCAGCAGCCAGGAGGAGGAGGAGGAGGAGAGGAAGAATAAGGAGTAAGAAGGAAAAAAGGGAAGGAGAAAAGGACGGGAGGTGGAGTAAGGAGTAGCAAGGGAAGAGAAGGAGGAGCATGGGAAGGAGGAGGAGAAAAGGAGTAGAGGGGGAGGGGAAAAGATGGGAGGAGGAGGAAGGAGTAAGAAGGAAAGAAGAGGAGGGAGGAGGAAAGAATAGAAAATGAGGAAGAGGGGGAAAGAGGAGGAGGAGAAGGAAGAGGAGGAGGAGGAAGAGGAGGAGATGAAGGAGAAGGAGACGAAGGAGAAGGAGGAGAAGGAGAAGAAGAAGAAAAGGAGGGGAGGAAGAGGAGAAGGAGAAAAGGAGGGGAGGTGGAGTAAGGAGTAAGAAGGGAGGAGGAGGAGGAGGAGTGGGGGAAGAAGAGGGACGGAGAGGGAAGAGGTAGAGAAAGAGAAGTGAGAATGAGAAAAAAGAGGAAGAGGAGAAAAGAAGGGAGGAGTAAGGAGTAATAAGGGAGGAGGGGAGACGGAGAGAGAGAGAGGGAGTGGGAGAAGGAGGGGTTAGAGAAGTAGAAAGGAGAAGGAAGAGAAAAAGAAAAGGAAGGAGAAGGAGAAGGAGAAGGGAAGGAAGGAAGGAAGGAAGGAAGGAAGGAAGGAAGGAAGGAAGGAAGGAAGGAAGGAAGGAAGGAAGGAAGGAAGGAAGGAAGTTAGAAAGTTAGAAAGAGACAAAGAGGTGGGGGCTGCACAGGCCTTTAAAGATGGAGACCCCCCGCCAAAGGCAGGCAGCCTCTCCTGGCACAATGCCAACCTCTGGAGAGCCTCCCTTTCCAGCAGCCCTCTACCTGGGATCTTGAGGTTCAGGTCGCAGGTGCTGCCCACAGTGGCGATGGAGGGCGCCTGGCGCCGGCGCGTGATGCTCTCCTTCATCCGTCCTTCTCCGGTCACCTTCACAGTGAAGGGGCTTCCTGAAAGAGACAGCAAGACTAGCGGTTATCTCAACAGCCTGGAGCATCCATCCCAGCTCCACCCACCTGCCGGGCACAGGGTCACTGCCGGCTGGCGAATTCTGGGAGTTCTAGTCCAGAAATCTTAAACTTGACCCCGGTGGAGGCACACTGGCCTGATTCCCACCCAGCTTTCAACCTGAGGGCTACAGAGAGAGAGGGGGGAGGGAGGGAGAAAGGGACGGAGGGACGAAGGGAGAGGGAGGGAGGGAGGGAGGGAGGGAAAGAAGGAGGGAGGGAGAGAGGGGAGGGAGGGAAGGAGGGAAGGAAGGAGAGAGAAAGGGAGGGAGGGAAAGAGGGAGGGAGGGAAAGGAGGGAGAGAGGGGGAGGGAGGGAAAGAGGGAGGGAGGGAAAGGAGAGAGAGAGAGGGAGGGAGAAATGGAGGGAGAGGGAGAGACAGAGAGGGAGGGAGAGGAAGGAGGAGGGAGGGAGAGAGAAAGGAAGGAGGGAGAGAGAGGGGAAGGGAGGAAGGGAAAGGAGGGAGAGAGAGAGAAAGAGAAAGACACACCTGGCACATGTTTATCGGCAAACTTAATATTGATGATGTAATTTCCGGGCTCGGTAGGTGAGTAGGTGACTTTACAGGTGCCGTCTTCCATGTCTTCACAGTTGATGTCCACTTTGCTGGGACCCTCGATGGAGAGGCCGAGACCCCCGTAGCCTGGAACCAAGAAATCAGTTTATTCTCCCTGCGAGCTTTCAAGAGCCGCTTTCTCAGAAAGTGTCGGAACTTGAGGCTGGAGTGAAGAGAGGAAGCAGCCTGGCATCCCTACGTAGCCACAAGCAAGTGAAGCGCAAGCTCCCTTGAATTCCAGATAGACTTTTCTTCTCCAACCCCTAAGCTGCAGGCGCCGACTGTTCGCTGAGCATGACGGAAACCAGGTCGTCCTCGACTTACAACAGTTCACTTAGTGACCGTTCAAAGTTACAACGGCACAGGGGGAGGGAAAAACTGACTTACGACCGTTTTTCACACTCGCAACCGTTGCCGCATCCCTGCGGTCACGTGATTGAAATTCAGGCACCTGGCAACTGATTCATATTTATGACGGTTTCCGTGTCCTGAGATCACGTGATCCCATATTGCGACTTTTGGACAAGCAAAGTCAATGGGGGAAGTTGGATTCTCTTAACGACCGTCTCACAACTATTTGTCGCTGCCTGCCTTTCCTCACCTGCAGTCCGTGTGTCAACGATGAATTCGGACACCTCGAAGGTGCGTCCTTCCACCAGCCCTTTCCCGGAGACTTTAACCTTGCTGGCATCGCCAATTTCGGACTGCCCCACCATGATCTTGAAGGGGCTGTTGGTGACGTGTTTGCCGCTTTTCTTGACGCTCACCACGTGCTCCCCGACCTCCTTGGGGGTGAAGGAGATCCCTGGGGAGAGGCAGAGGGGGAAATGAGGGGGGGCAGGCCAGGCGCTCTTTCATCAAACTACGTGGACTTGCCAGGGAGGAAGGGAAGGGAAGGGAACCCCCGGAGAATTCTGGGAATTGAGGCACACAAATTCCCACGAGGGAAGAATGGAGGGGGAAGTGATGGAGGCGGAGGAGTCAGAATTGACTGTCCTAAGCAGAGAGAAGAATTTCACTCATGTTGTCTCTTTAGAATGGAGCATCTAGCCCAGGGGTAGGCAACCGTGGCTCTTTTATGACTGGTGGACTTCAACTCCCAGAATTCCTGAGCTGCCATGGCCCAGCTTGGAAACCTCTCCCTTTCCCCTCAGCATGGCTGGCTCAGGAATTCTGGGAGTTGAAGTCCACCAGTCATAAAAGAGCCAAGGTTGCCTACCCATGTACTAGGGGTCTTCAAACATGGCCCCTTCATGACTCGTGGACTTCAACTCCCAGAATTCCTGAGCCAGCCGTGCTGAGGGGAAAGGGAGAGGTTTCCAAGCTGGGCCATGGCGGCTCAGGAATTCTGGGAGTTGAAGTCCAGAGTCATAAAGCGGCCTAGGCCTAGGGCAAGGGTAGGCAACCTTGGCTCTTTTATGACTGGTGGACTTCAACTCCCAGAATTCCTGAGCCAGCCTGGCTCAGCTTGGAAACCTCTCCCTTTCCCCTCAGCACGGCTGGCTCAGGAATTCTGGGAGTTGAAGTCCACCAGTCATAAAAGAGGCCAGGTGGCCTAGCCCTGGTCTAGCCACATTCCAAAGAGACACTCTAAAAGCTGAAAAGGGAACCAAAAGCCCCAAACACTTCCTCACCCCCAATCAAGGCGCAGAGGTTGACACCCAGGTTAACATTTGACCAACAATCAAGCAGTCAGCAATACCCCAGTCAAGGAACTACCAACTCAGTCAAAGAAACAAACAGTAAATAACAGCCTAATCAAAGAACTATCAAGAGTACTCCCACCGACAATGTCAGGGCAAGCCACTAGTACATAAACAGAGAGCAAATCCCACTCCCTTCTAGCCTTGATGGTGTTGCCTAGTTGGGTCATGAAACGTCTGCAAGGAAACAATCAAGTTCAGAGAGCACTAAGGACCCCACAGGGCTCCTCCTCCTCCTCCTCCTCCTCCACACTCCCTTCTAACTTTGGTGAGGTTACCTAGTTGGATAATGAATTGTCTACAAGAAAACAGCCAAGCTCAGAGAGCACTAAGGACCCCACAGTCTGTCTTTATTTATTTATTTATTTGTTTGTTTGTTTGTTTGTTTGTTTGTTTATTTATTTTATTTGTTTGTTTGTTTGTTTGTTTGTTTGTTTGGGTTTGTATGCCGCTCCTCTCCAAGGGACTCGGAGCGGCTAACAACATATATATAAAACAGTGAAGTACCATAAAAAACCCAAACAAATATATCTTTAAAAAAAATCAATAAAAAAACACACACATTCAATTCAACAATCAACCACAGTCATCCCCAGGCCTGCCGGCAAAGATGAGTTTTTAAATTTTTCCAGAAGGCCGGGAAAGTGGGAGAAATGCGGACTTCAGGAGGCAGTTGGTTCCAGAGGGTGGGCGCCACAACAGAGAAGGCCCTCCCCCTAGGGCCCGCCAGACGGCATTGTTTCGCTGACGGGACCCGGAGGAGGCCGACCCTGTGCGCTCTCACCGGTCGTAGGGAAGTATGTGGCAGAAGACGGTCCCGTAAGTATCCTGGTCCCATGCCATGAAGGGCTTTATAGGTAATAACCAACACCTTGAATTGGGCTCGGAGACCAATAGGCAACCAATGCAGCATGCGGAGAGTTGGTGAAATGTGGGCACAACGAGGAAGGCCCACAACTGCTCGCGCAGCTGCATTCTGCACTAATTGTAGTCTCCGAACACTCTTCAAGGGTAGCCCCATGTAGAGAGCGTTGCAGTAGTCGATCCTCGAGGTGACAAGGGCATGTGTGACTGTGAGGAGAGACTCCCGATCCAAGTAAGGACGCAACTGGTGCACCAGGTGAACCTGGGCGAATGCCCCCCTCGCCACAGCCGACAAATGATGATCCAATGTCAGCTGTGGATCGAGGAGGACTCCCAAGTTGCGGACCTTCTCTGAGGGGTTTATAGATTCACCCCCCAGGGTAATGGAAGGACACAGATATAAGTGTCCTTGGGAGGCATCACCCACAGCCACTCTGTCTTGTCGGGGTTGAGCCTCAATCTGTTAGCGCCCATCCAGACCCTCACAGCCTCCAGACACCGGCACATCACCTCAACCGCTTCACTGATATGGCCAGGAGTGGAAATGTACAGCTGAGTATCGTCAGCATACTGATGGTATCTCACTCCGTGCTGATGAATGATCTCTCCCAGGATCCTCCTCCTCCTCCTCCTCCTTTTTTCTACAAACCCTGCTCACTCCCTTCTAGCACTGACACTATTAATTATTTTGGTAATGAAATGTCTGCAAGAAAACTACCAAGTTCAGAGAGCGTCACAGTTCAACCCTTATTCTCCTCTATCAGTACTCTCTTTATACCAGTAGGTACACCAGATTGGACTGCAAAACTCCAAATGTCCACTAGGAGCAGCAAAGAGCTAGACCTTGTACCTTTTTCCATCTCTCTCTCTCTCTCTGCTGCTCTTCCCACTGTCCTCCCAATTTTCGCAATTTACAAACCCTTGGTCCTTTGCAGCTTTGGCGGCTATCCACCAGTGCACGGCTGTGTGTGCCCCTTCTGAAGTACACAACAAGGCTTGCGGAAGCCGTAAAGGATGGCTCACCGATATGGCGGTTGGGCAGGCGCTTCAGCAAGCAGGGTTCTTCGTTCCCAGAGGGGGCCCGGATGCTGGCGGTCAGGAGGCTCAAGTCACTTTCGGTGATCTTCAGGGACACGTCGGTGGACGTGCCCACGTTCAGTTGGGAGGTGCGCATGGAATCGTCCCCTGGGCCCAGAAGAACGGCGAGAGAGAAGCAATCAGGGGAAGGTTCAAGACTTTTTAAAAGTATTTGAAGGACTGTCTTTTCCCAGTCAGAATCACAGCGTTGAAAGGGACCTTAGAGGTCTTCTACTCCAACCCACTGCTCAGGCAAAATAATAAAATGATAGAAATGAAAGCAGTTGGGGTTGAGGGGAGAGAGAGTAGAAGGGCTACCTGTGATCTTCGCCATGAAGGGGCTACCAGGAATGTGCTTGTCGTCGAAGCGGACAATAATGTTGTAGTCGCCGGGAGCCGTGGGCAAGTAGGAAACCGTGCAGGTGCCGTCTTTGTTGTCCTTGCAGGTGATTTCGGCCTTGGACGGGCCCTCCACGGCCAGGGACAGGCCACCTGTGGGAGGGGGAGAGGCTGGTTAGCTGCGAGAGGGAAGATTAGCCTTGGGACGAGAGCACAGTTGCTCCTTGTCCGCTTTCTGGGTGTTGCAGTATAACCATCGCTGTTGGAGGAGGAGTTAAGTGGGGTCTTAGTCTGGAATCATTACATGAGCACAAAAGGGCAAGATGAATGAGCCTGATCTTAGCTTTCCCAGGCGAATCTGCCAATCTGGCAAGATTCCTGTACGATAGGCAGAGAGCAGTGAAGTACAGGCAGTCTTTGAACTTACGACCACAAACGGAGCCCAAACTTTCTGTCACTAAGCGAGACAATTATTGAGCCTTTGCCCTGTTCGATGCCCTGTCTTGCCACGATGGTGCAGTAAATCCCCACAGTTGTTAAGCCAGCAACCCTGTCCTTAAGTGAATTTGGCTTCCCCGTTGACCTTGTTTTGTCAGACGTTCGCACCCTGCAACCGTCATTAGTATGAGCCAGTTGCCAAGCGTCTGGATTTGGAACACATGAGCGTGGAGATGCCGCAAGGGCTGTAAGGGTGACAAACGGTCCTAAGTCACTTTTTTCGGGGCCGTCGTAACTTCAAAACAGTTGTTAAGTCTAGCACTGCCTGTGCTCGGTTTGAACTCTACACAGGTAAGTCTGGTTTTTCTTGTGATTTTAAATGTGTGGATTATGTCCTGCCTCTTGTGACATCTTTCAGATTAAAGATTAATTGTCTTTTCCTGGAGGGAAAGAGAACAGGACCCCTCCTAAGCAGACCGACGACTCCGTGACCAGTTTTTTCAAACGTGGCACATGGGGACTTCTGGTTCCGGATCACGGCGCTCACAGCTACGCGAGGAGACTGCTCTCTTCACCAGCTGATTCTCTGCTGCCGGTAGACCCTTAATCAGGTTGAAAAGCCACCTTGGAGAGGTGGCTACCGGTGAGGAGGTCCTCGTCGTTCTTGGGAGAGCGGCAGCTTCTTCCAAGGACCAAGATTGCTCCTTTGGGCCAACGGTGGAAAGAACGGCCAGTAAAATGGCCGTTCACCTTGCCGCTGTAACCAGAAGTCAGAAGAACATCTAAGCACAGGAACCACCATGGCTGAGCCGGGTGAGACTTTTTCCCTTTCCTCTCTTGGTTCTCCTTTTTTTTTTTTTGTGCCTGTAAAAAGCACTTTTGAAATCATTTCCCTGCTCTGAGAAGGCGAAGTTGGTGAGTGTGGGAAAAAGAAGCTTATGGATTGAATTAATTTAAAGTGACTTTTTTTCTCTATTTTTATTTTTTTTTCTTCACTTTGGGTTCTTGGAAAACTTTTTAATATTGAATCTGCTATTGGACTTGAATTCTCCTTTTTTTTCCTGTGTTTCCTGATCTTGTTTATGAGATTCCTGGTCTATGGGAGAAGATTTTACATTGTACTGAGGACACCTTGTGGAAAAAGTCAAAATTGCAACTTTCTCTTTTTTTCTGATGATCAGACTGACCTTGACTTTCAGATTACCATAAAAGGGAAAATACAAAGAAAATTAACAGCTGTACTGGTGGGGGTGGACATTGATTAAATGTTTTCTGAACATAGCCTCTACTAAATGATACAGACTGTTTCTAATTATTTTTGAAATGGGGCAACCCTTGGTTCAACTTGACTGTAAACTTATACTGGAAAAACTTTACGAAACTACTGATGAAATATGTTCGCAAATAAAAGAACCCTATGGAAATAAAAAGCAGAAATTCTGCTTTGAATCTACAAATTGACTCCCAGACCTTATCTGAGCACTCTATAGACCAAAAAACAACAGAAGTGGGATTAACTAAAGGTAAAGAAGATTCCATCCTATTTCATATGCATGCTGATGAGATCTCCGAGGAACTAAAAAGGATTGCAATTAAACCACTTACAACCTTAAAACCAACAGAAATGGACAGACAAGCCCAACAAACTGAGAACTATGGTAGCTTGGATAAACAACTATCATCTACAAAGTTGGACATAATTGAGCAGGCTATTCAACAGTTTCAAACATGGAGGTTTGACTTTTTAAAACAACAAGGGATTACTTACAAAGGAGCTAGGTCTCTAAAACAGAAAAGAGGACGTCTCTGTTTGACTCAAAGGATACTACAAGGCATAAAAGGTGACTTGTTCATTGATATACATGCCTTGTTATTGAAACCGGTTTGGCATAAAAAGAAAGCTACCGGTAGAATAAGATTTAAGAACGTGACTTAAGGTTTTATGTAATGGGTTTAAAAGGCTTATTAGATATGGATTGATTTATGGCTTAAGACAGTTAAATAAGAGGTTAGATTGAATAAAAATTAATTAAAGGTTTGAACTTAATAACAAGTTCTTTTGTCTATGTATTAATATGTTTTGGATACCCTAACTTTGGGAGGACATTAAAGAAATTTGAGACAGATATTGAGGGATTGATTGTTAGATTATAAAGAATAATAGAAATAGAAAGGTATTTTTTCTCTTTTCTTTTTTTTGCTTTGTTTTTGTTTTTTCTTCTTTGTTCTTTTTTTTCCTTTCTGATTTGAACTAATATTTTCTTTTCTTATTAGAACTGATAGTCATTTTGTAATGGAAGAGGAATAGAAAAAAAGAAGAAATGATATTAATAAATGTTTATTGAATATGTTAAGGAAAAAGGCTATGGGAAGACTCCCGAAGTGTTAACTAGGTATTTAGATTAGTGAAATAGTCAAACTTAACACAGGATCTGGATTTGTGGATTTATTTAGATGAAAGATTATTGAGGATTGTTATGATTGATTTAGTTGTATTGAAATATATCAATTTGAATATAATATGTCATTAGAGGGAAAAGAGAGGAGGTTTTTAATGACTTAATCTGAACTTTATGAGTATGACTTTGTTTTGTGGACAATTGATTGCCCAGCCACCATGTTGTTTCTTAAGCACTTGTTTGTAAAATGAAAAAAACAATAAAACTTGTTTTTTTTAAAAAAACATGGCACAAGGGACTCACCTTCGCCGGCGTCCTTGGTAACGATGGTGAAGGTCGCGGGCTTGTTGACCATGCCGTGGCTCAGCCCGGGTCCGTAGGCGCTCACGTGGCGGGCGTTGATAGCGTCCACGTAAAACTGGATTGGGCTCCCTGGTTGGGAAAAAAGGTCAGGGACTCAGGGGACCCCATCATCGTGGGCAGCCTGCAGCTTTCAGAGAGGGAGCGACGAGAAACTCTGGACAAATAAGCTAACCCTTCTGAAAATCCTAGGGTTGGAAGAGAGCTTAGAGGTCATCTACTCTAGCCCAGTGATCGGGGTAATATCTGATGGCGCAGCGCCAGCCAATGGGCATTCCCATTTCCACATTTCCAGCCAGATCTGTTTTGTTTAATCATAAATTATAGTTTAGTAAAGCACCCTCTTTCTTCCGGCTGGTGTTTCTTGATGGCGGTCCACTTTAAGATGGGTGGACTTCAACTCCCAGCCAGCTCAACCACTTTAAAATGGGTAGATGTCAAGTCCCATGCTGGCTGGGGGATTCTGGGAATTGAAGTCCATCCCTCTTTAAAGTCAGTGTTGAGAAACATTGATCTAGACCAGGGGTAGGCAACCTTGGCTCTTTTATGACTCGTGGACTTCAATTCCCAGAATTCCTGAGCCAGCCATGCTGAGGGGAAAGGGAGAGGTTTCCAAGCTGAGCCAGGCTGGCTCAGGAATTCTGGGAGTTGAAGTCCACCAGTCATGAGGGGGCCATAGTTCCCCCATGCTGGCTCAGGAATTCTGGGAGTTGAAGTCCACGAGTCATAAAAGAGCCAAGGTTGCCTACCCCGGATCTAGCCCTAAATCCTAAACTCCTGCTCAGTTTTCAGGGCCTGTAAAGCATTTTGATGGGTGGACGAAACAGCTGGTTTTATACCACCTGCTTACTTAACCCAGGGCAATCCCAAACCTAGTCCTGCATTCACACAACATGCTAGCATGGGACAGGTTGGGCTCTTGAGAGACTCGGATGGCAAATGGGAGCCCAGTCTGGTTGGTTTGTTGGCTGTGCGCAGGGGATGAAGTGAGAAAATGGGTGAGTTGAGAACCTGGCTCAAGCTTGTTGTGTGAACACAGACACTTGCTCTCCCTAGGAATTAATCTGGGCCCCAGTTGCTCTCTCTTTCTCCGGGGCCCACCTGGAATGTGGTTTCCGTCGTATTTGATGTCCATCTCGTGCAAGCCCTTTTCTGTGGGGGCGTACTTCACGGTCACCGTCCCATCCTTGTTGTCTGTGATGTGGGGACGCGCTGTCTTGCCTGAAGGCATCCGGACTTCCCCTGCAGAGCAGGAAGAAAACAGGCTGGTGAGACCCCCCAAACCATGGAGATTTCCACCCCTAAGAATGGGACTAGCCAGGTGTGGGAAACCTTCCCAAACTACAACTCCCAGCCGCCCAGTGTGGCCAGCAGTGAGGGATGCTGGGAGTTGTAGTTCGGTAACATTTCCCACTTGTGGGCTGGGAATGGCAGTAGCCAGGCGTGGGAAACCTCCCCAAACTACAACTCCCAGCAGCCCAGCCTGGCCGGCAGTGAGGGATGCTGGGAGTTGTAGTTCCGTAACATTTCCCACTCCTGGGCTGAGAATGGGATTAGCCAGAAGTGGGAAACCTCCCCAAACTATAACTCCCAGCCGCCCAGTGTGGCCAGCAGTGAGGGATGCTGGGAGTTGTAGTTCGGTAACATTTCCCACTTGTGGGCTGGGAATGGCAGTAGCCAGGCATGGGAAACCTCCCCAAACTACAACTCCCAGCAGCCCAGCCTGGCCAGCAGTGAGGGATGCTGGGAGTTGTAGTTCCATAACATTTCCCATTTATGGGCTGGGAATGGGAACAGCCAGGCATGGGAAACCTCCTCACACTACAACTCCCAGCAGCCCAGTGTGGCCAGCAGTGAGGGTTCCTGGGAGTTGTAGTTCAGTAACATTTCCCACTCCTGGGCTGCCTCCAACCTATCTAGAGTCAAAGCAGGGCAGAGGTACAGCAACTGGGAGCGGCAGGTAAGGGGGAGAAGCTAGAGGTGGGTGGGGGGCTAGAGGTGGGTGGGGCTGGCAAGATTTACCTTGCTGTCTGCTTCTGGCTGCCCCTCTTTGTCTCCCCCCTCCAAGACTCCCAATGCAGTCCGATCAGAAAGACCCTGTGGCCACACGCTTGCCCCCCACCCCCACCCCAGCCCTAGAGAGATCTGGGGAGGGCTCTATTTCCCAGAGATTAAAAAAAAATCAGTGCCTCAAGATCTTGTATTCCAAATGCATTGTGGGAAAGAACGGAACAGCGGAATGCAAGTTTCCAACAATGGCACATTGTGCAGTCCTGGAATGTGGTTGTGGAGGAGCGGGGGTAAAAAAAAAAAAACCCAAGAACTCCACCCCAAGAACGCAAAGGTAGACTGCCTCTGGGTTTGGAGGTTCTACTGAGCTCCACCACGGATGGAGACGTCCAGCCTCCTTGTTCCCCATCTCCGTTCACCCTTCTAAGGGTGGGTCACCCAGATCGGATCCCTTTCTTCTCTTGTTTTCTCTTGGGATTCTTATTTAAATTTGTTTAATTGAATTATTTATTTGGTTATTTAATTTATTTATCTTTTTTTTTCTTCAAAAAAAAGAAAAAAAAAACCAACAACCACAGCCCATCTTCCTGTTGGAAAAGGGGTCTGGGTGGTAGTACAAATAAAACGTGAAAACCTAAAAAAATAAAAAATAAAAAAGCAATCTGTAAAATTATTTAGAAAGGCAAGGACGAGTTTTTTTAAAAAAAAAAATCAGTATTGAAGGGAATTAAAAATTAGGGCACACCGGTTCCACTGAAACCTTGGCAGGGAGGGGCAAAACATCCCCCCAAATGTTCCCTTTTTAAAGGGGGGGTTGCTCAGCCCCCCCCAGTAAAACAGGTGACCCTAAGGGGCTCACTAAAGAAACAGTTGTAAGTTAAGGGCTCCCTGTAGTGTAGAAGCTCCAAAGTAACCACTAGATCAGGGGTTCTCAACCTTGGCCACTTTAAGACTTGTGGACTTCAACTCCCAGAATTCCTCAGCCAGCTTTGCTGGCTGAGGAATTCTGGGAGTTGAAGTCCACAAGTCTTAAAGTGGCCAAGGTTGAGAACCCCTGTACTAGATGATCTGGCTTGCCCCCCCACCAACACCACTCCAGCCCGTGCTTCCATGCCATGAACCCCCCCCACTGCACCCCAATCCCCAGACAGACAGACGGGTGCCCCACCTGTGATCTCCCCCTTCTGCACGGCAAAGGGGATGATCAGATTGAAGGGTCGCAGCATTGCATCCACGTTCTCCGGAGGTACAACGGGCTCATCCGTGGCCTGGCGTGGAAGGGAAGGGGAGAGAGGAAATGGCGGGGGAGGTAGAGAGAGAGACTAAGTCCAGGTAGAAATGGGAGCCGAGAGAGAGAGAAAGAGCACCCCAAGGTGAAACGAACTGAAAAGAAAGATTCGGAAGCCGAAGCAGACCTGGGGTGTAGCGGCTGCAAGACACAGGGCTGTAAGAAAGAGACCAAAGATACCCCCCACCCCCCCCCAAAAAAGAGAAGGGTCCAGGATCTCCTGAAGGAGGTTTGGGAGGGCAGCCAGGAATGGCCAAGAAGAAATTCAGGACTGTCCATCGGTTGCACCTGCCTTGCCCAAACAGCTGGATTGCCACAACTGCCTTCAGCTAGATGCCGGGCACATAGGGCACATAGTTCTCGACTTATGAACGCAGCTGAGCCCAACACTTCTGTCGCTGAGCGATATGGTTGTTAAAGTGCAGTTTGACCCCTTTTACAACCTTCCTTGCCATAGTGGTTAAGTCAGGGATCTTCCAACTTGGCCCTTTGATGACTTGTGGACTTCAGCTCCCAGCATTTCTCAACCAGGCACGCGAATTCTGGGAGTTGAAGTCCATGAGTCATCAAAGGGCCATGTTTGAAGGCCCCTGTCTTAAATCTAACAAACAAAATGGAGGCTGGCTGAGGAATTCTGGGAGTTTGAAGTCCACAAGTCTTCAAAGGGCCAAGTTTGAAGGCCCCTGTCTTAAATCTAACAAACAAAATGGAGGCTGGCTGAGGAATTCTGGGACAAACAAAATGGAGGCTGGCTGAGGAATTCTGGCAGTTGAAGTCCACAAGTCTTCAAAGGGCCAAGTTTGAAGACCCCTGTCTTAAATCTAACAAACAAAATGGAGGCTGGCTGAGGAATTCTGGGAGTTTGAAGTCCACAAGTCTTCAAAGGGCCAAGTTTGAAGACCCCTGTCTTAAATCTAACAAACAAAATGGAGGCTGGCTGAGGAATTCTGGGACAAACAAAATGGAGGCTGGCTGAGGAATTCTGGCAGTTGAAGTCCACAAGTCTTCAAAGGGCCAAGTTTGAAGACCCCTGTCTTAAATCTAACAAACAAAATGGAGGCTGGCTGAGGAATTCTGGGAGTTTGAAGTCCACAAGTCTTCAAAGGGCCAAGTTTGAAGACCCCTGTCTTAAATCTAACAAACAAAATGGAGGCTGGCTGAGGAATTCTGGGACAAACAAAATGGAGGCTGGCTGAGGAATTCTGGCAGTTGAAGTCCACAAGTCTTCAAAGGGCCAAGTTTGAAGACCCCTGTCTTAAATCTAACAAACAAAATGGAGGCTGGCTGAGGAATTCTGGGAGTTTGAAGTCCACAAGTCTTCAAAGGGCCAAGTTTGAAGACCCCTGTCTTAAATCTAACAAACAAAATGGAGGCTGGCTGAGGAATTCTGGGACAAACAAAATGGAGGCTGGCTGAGGAATTCTGGCAGTTGAAGTCCACAAGTCTTCAAAGGGCCAAGTCTGAAGACCACTGTCTTAAATCTAACAAACAAAATGGAGGCTGGCTGAGGAATTCTGGGAATTGAAGTCCACAAGTCTTCAAAGGGCCAAGTTTGAAGACCCCTGTCTTAAATCTAACAAACAAAATGGAGGCTGGCTGAGGAATTCTGGGAGTTGAAGTCCACAAGTCATCAAAAGGCCATGTTTGAAGACCCCAGTCTTAAATCTAACAAACAAAATGGAGGCTGGCTGAGGAATTCTGGGAGTTGAAGTCCACAAGTCATCAAAGGGCCAAGACTCCTGGGTTAAGTGAATCCCTGCCATTGTTAGCTTAGTAACACGATTGTTAAGTGAATCGGGCTTCGCCCATTGTCCTTGCTGGCCAGACAGTCGCAAAAGGGGATCACAGGACCCCGAAACACTGTGACCGTCATAAATACGAGTCAGTTGCCAAGTGTCTGAATATTAGTCACATGACCAGGGGGAGGTTGCAACGGTTGTGTGAAAAATGGTCCTAGGTCAGATTTTTCAACACCGTTGTAACTTTGAATGGTCACTAAATAAGCTTGTAAGTTGAGGACTAACTGTATGTTCAATTTGCAACACCCATTGAGCCACAAATTATTCACTTTTCAGCCCAGGATGATGCTAACAGAATAACAGAAGGGACCTTGCAGGTCTTCTAGTCCAACCGCCTGCTCAAGCAGCAAACCCTATAACTGAGGTAGGCAACCTCGGCTCTTTTATGACTCGTGGACTTCAACTCCCAGAATTCCTGAGCCAGCCATACTGAGGGGAAAGGGAGAGTTTCCAAGCTGAGCCAGGCTGGCTCAGGAATTCTGGGAGTTGAAGTCCACGGGTCATAAAAGAGCCAAGGTTGCCTACCCCTGCCCTAGACCATTTGAGACAAATGGCTGTCCAGTCTCTTCTTAAGAACTTCCAGTGATGGAGCACCCACAATTTCTGGAGGCAGGTTGTTCCACTGGTTAATTGTCCTCACTATCAAGAAATTTCTCCTCAATTCTAGGTTGCTTCTCTCCTTGATGACTTTCCATCCGTTGCTTCTTGTCCTGCCTTCAGGTGCTTTGGAGAATAGCTTGACTGCCTCTTCTTTGGGGCAGCCCCTGAGATACTGGAAGACTCCTATTACATCATGTTATCAGGACTCTGGGAAGGAGGGAAGGGGACGGACTGAGAAAAGCAAGATTGGAATTTGACCCTGACGAGGGCTATCTGCAGGGTGTGTCCAAAAAAGTCAAGATGGCAGCCGAGAGAGTCCAACTGAAGCTCTGTGTGTTGCCCATTAAAGTTGGCTGAGCTTCAACTGCACATCCTGGGTCACCTTCTTGATTTCTTCTACCACGTCCTGAGGACCCCCCACCCCACCCGGCGTTGGACACGGGGCAGGGCCCTCCTTTCCAAGACAGAAAGAGAGAGACAGTGAGAGGAGACAGAGGCAAGCAAGGACACAGTCCTGGTACCCAATGTGGAGGGAAGCCACCAGGGTGGTGCACCGGGAAGGGCTGGTGAAGCTGGTTGGATTCGCAGGGCTCCTCAACCTGAGGAATGGAGTCACAGGCCTGGCGGGAAGCAAGGGAGACATCAGGGGGTGGTCCTGCGTGCAGGTCGAGAACCCCACAATCTCATGCCTCAGATGCCGATTGGGATACAGCCCGAACAGTTGTGGGGTGACCGTCAAACACAACCAGAGGAGTTCGTGATGCCTTCTGAGCTTGGTGGCTTTCACGCAGATAGTTCATTACTCAAACTAGGTAACGTCACTGATGCTCAGAAGCCTTCTTAGATCTCCCTCCTAGGACTGATGTTGTTACCTAGTTGGGTCATGAAAGGTCTGCAGGAAAACAACTAAGCTTAGAGAGCGCCAAGGACCCCATAATTGTCATCCTCCTCCTCCATCACCATCTCCTCCTCCTCCTCCTCCTCCTCCTCCTCCTTCTCCTCCACTCCACAAAACTCACTCCTTTCTAGCACTGATGATGTTACCTAGTTGCACCAACAAAAGTCTGCAAGAAAACAACTAAGCTTAGAGAGCACCAAGGACCCCATAATTGTCCTCCTCCTCCTCCACCACCACCACCATCTCCTCTTCCTCCTTCTCCTCCACTCCACAAAACCCACTCCCTTCTAGCACTGATGATGTTACCTAGTTGCACCAACAAAGGTCTGCAAGAAAACAACTAAGCTTAGAGAGCACCAAGGACCCCATAATTGTCCTCCTCCTCCTCCCCCACTCCACAAAACCCACTCCCTTCTAGCACTGATGATGTTACCTAGTTGCACCAACAAAGGTCTGTAGGAAAACAACTAAGCACCAAGGACCCCATAATTATCCTCCTCCTCCTCCTCCACCACCACCACCACCACCACTTCCTCCTCCTCCTTCAACAACTAAGCTTGGAGAGTACCAAGGACTCCACAGTCCTCCTCCTTCTCCTTCCCCACTTCATGAAACCCACTACCTTCCAGCACTGATAACGTTAACTAATTGGGTCACGAAACATCTGCAAGAAAAGTCACCAAGCTCAGAGAGCACCAAGGACACCACAGTTCAACCCTGAGCTGTAAATGTTCTCTGCTATTGATAATTTTGTGATGAGAAAATGGTGCCTTCTCTGTGTCCCTCTACCCCACCGATGGTGGTCTTGTCTGGGCACGTCCTCTACTCACCACCACATGAAAGGGGCTGTTGGGGATCTGCTCGCCTCCAAAACGGATGGTGATGACGTATTTGCCAGGCTCAGGAGCTGTGTAATAGATGTCAAAGGTCCCATCGTGGTTCTCCACCACGTCGACGTCCAGCTCGGCCCCATCAGGCGTGGAGACCTTGCATGTCACTTTGCCCTTCCCAGCTGCCTTGGCATCCACCGTGATCACCGTCTCCTCTCCAATCTGGATGGTGGGACCAAGACATGCTCCTACAAAGAAATGAAGACAACGGTCCTACAACACGGCCGGGAATGGCACCACACCCGGGGGCCACACCCATCAGCACTAAAGACCAAGTCTACACGTGAAGCTCCAAGTTAAGTGACTTCTTACTAAAAGCTTATGTGCGCCGGGATCTCCTCAACTAACAGCCAGCACCTTGTTAGAGTTAAATAAGGATTGATGGGGCACAAAAGGCGGTTGAGCTTAGTGGGCTGATGACTACGTAGGGATTCTATGTTGATTCCTGTTTTCATTCCATCCCAGATTCTGCCATGATTTGTCCTACATCACCAGACCATTCAGGTAGGGTTAAGGGGGGGGGGATGAAAGAAACTTTGGGAGTGGCTATCAAGTGAGGAGTCACCGAAAATGGCCTTGACCCAACTCGGCCCATATCTCAGTGGAGTTAAAGTTAAAACTAGCAATAATGAAAACCATAGTCCCAAATAAATAGAGGACATTCAGCTTGTGGACCTGAATGATAAAAGGATGGAAACGGGCATCTAGAATAAGAATTCAAGAAAAGGATCCATCCTAGGGGGGTAATATCATAAAATCAGAGACTTGGAAAGGGGTCTTCTGCTCCAACCAAGCGGCCGTCCAACCTCTGCTTGGAAGCCTCCAGTGATGGGGCCCTCAAAACTCCAGGAGGAAGCTGGAACCCATGTTTTGCACACAGGACCTCCTGGACTTCATTGTTCCCAAGCAAAAGTGAGCTCCACAATGTTAGCTCCATGAAACCCAGCGACCGGTTAGGGCCCACAGGGTCGGCCTTCTCCAGGTCCCGTCAGCCAGACAGTGTCGCCTGGCGGGGCCTAGGGGAAGAGCCTTCTCTGTTGCGGCCCCGGCCCTCTGGAATCAACTCCCCCCTGGAGATCCGTACTGCCCCCACCCTCTCCGCCTTTCGCAAATTATTAAAGACCCATCTTTGCCGACAGGCCTGGGGCAGCTAACACCTTGCCCCAGCCAGTGTATGTATGTTTGCATGTCTGTTTTGGGTGATTGGTTTTTAATTAACGGGTTTTTTACAATGTATTTTAATTTTTAGACTTCTTGTTGTATCCATGTTGTGAGCCGCCCTGAGTTCTTGGAATAGGGCGGCATAGAAATCAAATAAATAAATAAATAAATAAATAAATGACGGGACAACCAGGCCACGACAATTTTCTTGCTGTCCACGTCAAAGCTTACCCAGTCCGTGGCCTCCGATGGACACTGCAGACAGAGAAACAGAAATAGACGTGAGCCTCTTTGTCAGAAATTGTTCTTGCCACCACCCCCCCCCCGCCCCAAAAAAACTCTCCAGAGAAAGTGGACCCTCCAGGTAGGTAGGGAGAAGAACAGCCGCCTACCTGTCACCAGGCACTTGCTGGCATCTCCAGCGGGCAAGGCATGGATTCGGAAAGGCGAGTAGGGGATTTCATCCCCGCCGTACTTGATGGTGATGGTGTAGCGGCCCGTCATGTCTGGAACGTAGGAGACTGTGTAGGTCCCGTCTCGGTTGTCCCGAATGTTGGCCTTCTTGGGTTTTCCCTCAGGGTCCTGGGGAGAAAAAAGAGTCTGATCACGGGTCGACCTATAATGGAATGTGAGAACGACCTTGGAAGACTGGGGCAGGGTAGAGAAGAGAAGGGGTTGGACTAGGTGACCTCCAAGGTCCCTTCCAACTTTATTATTATTATTATTATTATTATTACTACTACTACTACTACTATTATTATTATTATTATTAAAGAGATGATGCCTAGGGAATGTTCAGATAGAATAGTGGTTCTCAACCTTTTTCAAGTTGAGACCCCACTTGCGGCGCCCATGCGCGCCGCGACCCCGACCCACGGTCCGCCATTTTTTTTTTAATTTTTTTTATTTTTTTTTTCATTGCGCGCTCGCCGCGCATGCACGGTTCAGGCCGGCGCGCGTGTGCCGCGCATGCGTGGATCAGCCCATCGCAGTCCGCCATTTTGTGTTTTTTTTGTTTTTTGTTTTGTTTTTTTTTTGTCGCGCGCGCGCCGCGCATGCGCAGATCGGCCTGTTGCGTGCACGCGCACGCACGACAAAAAAAAATAAAAAAATTAAAAAATAATAATAAAAAAAATGGCGGACCGCGACGGGCCGATCCGCGCATGCGCGGCGCGCGCACACGATGGCCCAAACCGCACATGCGCAGCACACGCGCGACGAAAAAAAATAAAAAAATAGTTAAAAAATTTTTTTAAAAAAACAAAATGGCAGACCGTGGTGTCCGGCGACCCCCGCGAAACGGTCGTTCGACCCCAAATGGGGTCGCGACCCATAGGTTGAGAACCACTGAGATAGAAGGAAGATGAGCCCACAGTTGCACAATGGAGAGAGAAAGAAACTTAGAAATGATCTATCCCAAGGGTAGGCAACCTGGGCTCTTTTATGACTCGTGGGCTTCAATACCCAGAATTCCCGAACCAGCCATGCTGACTCAGGAATTCTGGGAGTTGAAGTCCACGAGTCATAAAAGAGCCCAGGTTGCCTACCCCTGATCTATCCTAATTAAAAAGAGACAGCGAGGGATTTGCACTTTCAGACTTGCAAGATTCCGTTAGTGCAGCCCGGTGTTTTTTCAACCTAAGCAACTTGAAGACGGGGGGGGGACTTCAGAATTCCCCAGCCAGCATTTGGGTGGACAATCCCAAGCCCCACTCCCACCCACCCCCCACCCCTACCTCTCCAAGGGCATTTCTCTGTTGCCACACCCAGGACTAACAGAAGTCCCCCCCCCAAGCCACCCCATAGCTCTCTCCTGGCCCCACCACTTACCAGGATCTGTACCGTGAGCAACCCTTCGCCAGCATCCCGAGCATCGATGGTGAACTCCACTGGCAGGCTGGCAGGGATGCCTGAGGCGTTGAGGCCAGGACCGCTGGCGCGCACTTTGCTGGCATCGTGAGCAGGAAGGACCCGGATCTTGAAGGGACTGAAAGAGGCAGAAGCCGGGAGATCAGAGAGGATGTGGCTGGGCCTCCCATCCCCCCCTTTCAGTTGGGGGAGGGGTTTGACAGGTTTATTTATGTATTTATTTTGTATTTGTTTGTTTGTTTGTTTGTTTGTTCTGTCCTTCTCCTCAATAAGACAACTCCGTTCCGATGCTAGCCTTTCTTCTGTTGGTTTCTGGAGAGCTTTCCCCAGCCATACAGATCAACCACTATCTCCCCATGATTGGCGGGGCTTCCCTCCTTCTTTGCCACCTCTCCAGGGTGGCTTTTGCCCATTTAGGGTCCCCAAATAGAGAGAAATCAGCCGTAGGGTGCGGAACCCTGCGGTCCCTCAGCTGTCACGCTGACTGCACAAAACCAGACACCTCCTTCTGCAAAATCAGAGGCCTAGAGTCCAGGGGTAGGCAACCTTGGCTCTTTTATGACTGGTGGACTTCAACTCCCAGAATTCCTGAGCCAGCCATGCTGAGGGGAAAGGGAGAGGTTGCCAAGCTGAGCCAGGCTGGCTCAGGAATTCTGGGAGTTGAAGTCCACCAGTCGTAAAAGAGCCTAGGTTGCCTACCCCTGGCCTAGGCCTTTCTTCTCAATCGCTACGTTTGGACAACCTGTTTCTCCTGGTTACGATCGCTCTGGTTTCACCCAAAGCACTGAGCCACAAATTCATGAAACGGGCTGGGGTTACGTGGCACCCTCAAGCCCAAATCAACTTCCCAAGCTTAACGCTAACGCACTTTTAACATATTGGGCAAACTCAGCTGTTAACCCAAACAAGACCTGCTCACATCACCTAGTCAGAACTCATTGTTGGATTGTATTTTTATGCAACAACTACAGTCGTGTCCAGCCAGCAGATGGCAATGTTGACAAATTTGGATCTATGGTATCTACTCTATGTTCTTTTGCCCTGAGTCGAGTTTTTCCTGTTTCCTGTTACAGTTGAGCAGTAAAGCACATTTTGACTGTACTCTTTGTTTGCTTTGTGGTGCTATATATAAACACAATTCCTAACACACCTATACCGTAGTAGTCACTTCCAGTCTTGACTATTGCAATGCACTCTACAGGGGGCCACAGTTGTTAAGTGAATCACGGGGGCATCAAGAAAGGATCTGAAGTCCTCCAGCGACTGTAGGAGAAGTTGGCCAGGAACCCCTAACCCTCTCACCTGCGAGGCACCTCTTGTCCAGCGTATTTGACCGAAATGGTGTATGGTCCGTCGGTGGCCGGTGTGTATTTCACAGCATGTGTGCCATCTCCGTTGTCGCGCACCTCCACCGGCTCAGCCACCCCTGGACAGAGAAAGAAGAGGAGGAGCAAAGGATTAGAAGGCATCTAAGGTGGCTTTGGGTCAACTTCAGTCAACTAAGGCAGAGTTGACCCATCCAGCTCTTCTCAAAAGGGAAAGCTAAGAGGCCTCTCATCAGAGTTAGGCCATCAAGTGAGGGACATGGTGCTTGAGTTATCCAACCTGCAACTCAAGATGGAGGTCCTATATCATTGGAGGTCGTCCGATCTCTTCTTAAAGATCCAAGGATCTTCTTCCCAACTTCTCCCCATCCCATAATCCTTGCTTAATCAATGCTTCCCCTCCCAAGTCACCATACCTGAAGGTCCCAGCACCTTCACCTCCAAGGGGGCCAGCCCAGCCTTGCTGCAATCAACTGTGAAGGTCTGGGGGACACGGGCTCTGACTCCGGAGCCCAACCCGGGCCCCGAGCACTTCACTTTGCTGGGATCAACCACATCTTTGACAGGAACACGGAAGGGGCTCCCTGGGAAAAGAGAGGACCACCATGAGTTCCCAGCAGAGGCATCGCCTTTTGGGACCACCGGACCACTTCTAGCTGCTCATCCAGGCTTCCTTGGAGAAACCTGGAGATGAAGGCGAGGAACTGGACCACACCACCCATCCACGAAGTGAGGCGTTCCCAGGAAAACCCATTCTCCTGGGCGCCATTCTTAGGAAGAGGATTCTCAAGTAAGGTTGCCCCCAGGAGAATGACACCTAGATCTCTAGGGAACAGGGGCTACTCCATCACCACAGGACCCTCTTCCACCGAAGAGTTCCTGGATCTTGAGCAATGCAGGGAGTCCTCAACTTACGACCACAATTAAGCCCAAAATTTCTGGCACTAAGTGAGACATTCTTCTTCCCCTGTCTTCTCCTTCCTTCCTTCCTTCCTTCCTTCCTTCCTTTCCTTCCTTCCTCTTTCCCTCCCTCCCTCCTTTCTTCTTTCCTCCCTCCCTCCCTTTCTTCCTTCCTTCCTTCTCTACTTTCCTCCCTCCTTCCTTCCTTCCTTCTTTCCTCCCTCCCTCCCCCCTTCCTTCCTTTTCTCCCTCCCTCCCTCCCTCCCTTTTTCTTTCTTTCCTCCCTCCCTCTTTTCCTTTCTCCCTCCCTTCTTTCCTTCATCCCTCCTTCTTTCCTTCCTTCCTTCCTTCTTTCCTCCCTCCCTCCCTTCCTCCCTCCCTCCCTCTCTCGCTCCCCTCCCTTTCTTGCCCCAGTTGTTAACTGAAAAATGATCCTCACTCTCTTTTTTCAGGTCTGCTGTAGCTTCAAACGGTCACTAAAACAACAGTCGTAAGTTGAGGACTGCCTATATTGAAAGTCAACCAATATATTTTACAAACAAACCAAATAATACATAAATTTGCTTTCAACAAAGGAGTCGGCAGTCCTAAGTCGCTTTTTTCAGTGAGGTTGTAATTCCCAACAGTCACTAAATGAACTGTCGTAATGAGGCCTACCTGTATCTTCCCCTCCTCCCCTCTTTCCTCTCCCCTCCTCCCTACCCACCTGGGATGGGGCGTCCACCAAAGGTGATGTTGACGTCGTAGTCCCCGGGCGTGAAGGGGATGTACTCTACGCTGCAGCTGCCGTCTTTGTTGTCCTTGCAGGACATCTTCGCCTCCGAGGGGCCTTCGATGGCCAAGCCGAGACCCCCGGTCCCTGCGCCCCTAGGAATGAAAGGAGCCCCTTTTAAAGAACCCCACCCAAAAACAGGAGCTGCAGGCAAAGCCGCCAGGAAGAAGCCAATCCAACATTCCTGCAGGAGGTTCAGCAGTACTTGGTGAATTAAAACCACCACAAAAGGATGAAGCAAATGAAACCCCCTAGGCTTGCATGCAGAAGACCACCCCCCAGAGGCAATAAATCTATCCATCCTATGTGACCCTGGGTTCAAAGTTTATCAAACCTCAAAAATGCTGCATATAAACACCAGTTAAGGACCCTGGATTGGCTGTCTTGAATTTCATCCTGTTATTTATGACGATTGATTGATTTCTTTCTTTTTTTATATATATAAAATTTCTTTTATTAAAACAATCAACATTGAACATAAAATCATAGTATGCATCAATCGTCATAGCACCTGATATACAACACTAAGTATTAATCTTTGTAAACGTCTAGTTTGGCAAACCTTTTTCACTCCTCACGTCAAGCCTCACCTGTTACACTTTATTTGATTGGTGTTTCTCTTTTCTATAGTCTATCCACTGTTTCTAGTCTATCACATATTATTCATCTCAGTATTAGTACAGTTTTTTATGATCCCTAACCAAAAATCCTGAGGTAGAACCTCTGCTTTTTTAATTGACCCTTTTGTTTTAATTTGGTTTTTAACGTGCTTTATATCATTTTACTAATTTATCTGTCAACTGTACAGAGGCATGCAAGTGTAATGGGCAGGGTAGATAGATAGATAGATAGATAGATAGATAGATAGATAGATAGATAGATAGATAGATAGATAGATAGATAGATAGATAGATAGATAGATAGGTAGGTAGGTAGGTAGGTAGGTAGGTAGGTAGGTAGGTAGGTAGGTAGGTAGGTAGGTAGGTAGGTAGATAGTTCAATAAATGATATAAGATAGATAGGCAGATAGACAGATAGATAGACAGACAGACAGACAGAAGACAGACAGACAGATAGATAGGAGAGATGGAAGAGAGAGAGAGACAGAGAGACAGACAGACAGACAGACAGAGACAGAGAGATGGATGGATGGATGGATGGATGGACTCACAACAAGAAGTGCAATTCTCTTGTTTAGTTTCTAGGACTTTTCACACTCTGCTCCCTCCTCCCTCCTTGTTTGTGTGCTGCTGCTGTTTATGGCTTACTCGTCAGTTTTCAAACTTGCCCACTTTAAGATGGGTGGACTTCAATTCTCCAGCCAGCCATGAGGAATTCTGGGAGTTGAACTCCGCCCATCTTAAAGTGGCCAGCTTTGAGACTCACCAGGTTAGATCGAACTGCTACGCAGAGAACCCGGGAGACTTTCTCGGAGCACAATCTTCACCCTCAAACTCCATTTGCCCCTGAGAGGGAGGGGCAGGGGAGGCTTACCTGGTTTCCACGGTGAAGCGGTTCGACTTGTTCACCAGACCCCCCTCTAGGCCGGGGCCGTAGGCACGGACGTGGCTGGGGTCGCAGCCTTCAGTGACCCCTACCCGGAAGGGGCTCTTGGGCACCGGCGCATCATCGTAAGTCACCTCCACCAAATGTACACCTGTAAGACAAAGAGCTCAGGTGGGCCTGCCTCCTCCGGGCAAGGCAAACACGGAGGGGTGGAGCGGACCCTCCAAACTTTAAATCCAGATTGCAAAGATTCGTTGTAACTTCAAACGACCACTAAGCGACCAAGTCGTAAGCCGAGGACAGCCTGCAGATCCCCCTGGCCAAACTCAGGTTAAAGGAGAAACATCTCAGTTCCTAATTTCATTGATGGCAATTGTCCTTTTTTGCACGCAAGGGAGCAGGGAAGGGCTCACATCGACGTGGGGTGGGGGAGGGCGAGGGGTGAGAGGGGGCACATAAGGGGAGCCTTACCATCCTCAAAGGGGGTGTACTGGACCCGGTAGGTGCCGTCCCCGTTGTCGGTGATGTAGGTGTCTGTCTTGGCCCCCGAAGGGTTGATGACCCGCACTTTGACGTGGTTGCCCCCCGTTTTGGTGAGAGAGCGGGCGTCCACCGTGCACTCCGTGGTGACCTCGCGCAGCACCCCTGGAGAGAGACGGCGAAAAGGTTAGCGATGCCGAGAGCCCCGCTAGGATCTGAGGGTGGGGCACCCCAGAGGTTTATTTCTATTCAATTTATTTGCTGCTGGTTGGTAACAACAGTAAGAACAGAGGAATAAAAAGAAGTGCAAACGTAACAGCAGCCAACGAAAGAAACAATGACATACAGGCACTCCTCGGCTTACCGCCACCATCAAGCCCAATTTTTCTGCCGCTAAGTGAGACAGTTGTGAAGGGAGCTTGGCCCCCACTTCACGACCTGTCTTGCCGACGTTGTGAGGCAAATCACTGCGGTTGTTAAGTCAGCAAGATGCCCGTGGAGCGAATTTGGCTCCCCCAGAATCAAACATCATAAATGTGAGTCAGTTGCCAAGAGTCTGAATTACGTCGTGTCCATGGGGAGGCTGCAGTGGGCATCGGTCCCTTTTTTTTCAATGCCGTTGTAACTTTGAATATTCACTAATGGAATGGTCGTAAGTTAAGGACTATCTCTAATTACCCCTAAAGCAGAGGCCCCCAACCTTTGGGGCACCAGGGACCGGTTCCGTGGAAAGAGGTTTTTCCACAGACCAGAGGATGCATGGTTTTATGTGCTGCCTGCATCCCGCGGTTGGGACGTTGCTTGTTTGTGCAGACCGGTTGCTGGCGTGCTGTGGCCCCGTGCCGGTCCACAGACCAGGGGTTGGGGATCCTTGTTCTAATCCAGCCCTCTGCTCAAGCAGGAGACTCTAAACCAGAGGTCCCCAACCTTTGGGGCACCAGGGACCGGTTCCGTGGAGAGAGGTTTTTCCGTGGATCAGAGGATGTGTGGTTTTGTGTGCTGCCTGCATCCTGTAGAGGGGGCTTTGCTTGTTTGTGTGGAGCGGTTGCTGGCATGCTGCGGCCCGGTACCAGTCCATGGACCAGAGACCGAGGACCCCTGCCCTAAAGAATAGTTTTCATAAGGGTAACATCGCCATGGTTGTTTCAAGCGCCGGGGAAATCAGGAGATCCAGGCAAGTGAGCCCATCGTTTGTGTCGTTAAGTTGTCAAGTGAGCTTTGCCCCATTTTGCCACCTCTCTTGCTACCGTTCTTAAGTGAATCATTGAAGGGGTTGTTAGGGACACGGTTGTTAAGTGAATCTGCCTCCCTCCCCCCTGACTTGGCTTGTCAGAAGGTCGCAAATAGGACCACGTGACTCTGGGAGACTGTGACCGTCGTAAATATGAACCAATTGCCAAGCATCTGAATTTGGGTCCCATGATCATGGGGATGTGGCCACGGTCGTAAGCGTGAAAGATGGTCATAAGTCACTTTTTTCAGTGCTGTTGCAACTTTGAGCAATCACTTGTTGTAAGTGGAGAACTGCCTGTGTACAGATTTATTGCAAGCTTAAACACATAAACAAGACAGTCAAGGGAAATGAGCGGGAGATAAGAAGGCATTCAATATGAGCTCGACTTAAATCTCTTGCTGGCGCACAGGGACTCGTGACTTATGACGCGTTTGACTCCTCCTTTGGACCCCAGCCGGGTCATCTCCTACAGGTTTGCTCTTAATTTTATAATACTTCAGGTAATGCAGAATGCAGCCGCGCGAGCAGTGTTGGGCCTGCCCAGAAATGCCCACATTTCGGCATCACTCCGCGAGCTGCACTGGCTGCCTATTGGTCTCCGAACGCAATTCAAAGTGTTGGTTATGACCTATAAAGCCCTACATGGCATCGGACCGGGTTACTTACGGGACCGCCTGCTGCCCCATAAAACCCAGCAGCCGGTTGGGGCCCACAGAGTCGGCCTTCTCCGGGTCCCGTCAGCCAGACAGTGTCGCCTGGCGGGGCCTAGGGGAAGAGCCTTCTCTGTTGCGGCCCCGGCCCTCTGGAATCAACTTCCCCCGGAGATCCGTTTTGCCCCCACCCTCTCCGCCTTTCGTAAACTGCTCAAGACACATCTTTGCCGACAGGCCTGGGGCAGTTAACATCTTGCCCCTAGCCAGTGTATGTTTCTGTGCATGTTTGTTTGGATGATTGGTTTTTTAATTAAGGGTTTTTTTATATATATAATGTATTTTAATGTTAGATTTCTATCTATGTTGTGAGCCGCCCTGAGTTCCTGGAATAGGGCGGCATAGAAATCCAATAAATAAATAAATAATATATTTTCCGCACTTTGGGATTTGGCCTTTTTGTCCTGCCAAAGTAAAATGGCCGCCATCCTGCTCGCCCGAACACCTACCTCGAGGTTCCACCCCAGGTCCAAAGACTTTGACGTTGCTGGTGTCCACGGCAGGATCCACGTTGACCCGGGCTGGGAACTTGGGCACGTGATGCCCGCCGTACTTGATGGTGATGGTGTAGGTGCCCGGGAAGGACGGAATGTATGTGATGCTATAGGTGCCGTCGCTGTTGTTCTGGATCAGCACCTCGGCTTTGACCCCCGAATCGGAGATGATCTCGATGGTCAGCTCGGCGTCGCCCGCCTTGGAGCAGTCCACGGTGAAGGTGGCCACCTCGCCCACCTTGCCACGCTCCAGACCAGGCCCGCTGGCCGTCACCTTGGTCGGGTCGAAGACGGGCTTGATGTCCGCCTTGAAGGGAGAGCCCGGGATGTGAGCGTCGGCGAAGAGGATGTTGATGGTGTATTCGCCGGGCTCGGTGGGTAAGTAGGAGACTGAGCAGGAACCATCGCCGTTGTCCTGGCACTCAATCTTGGCTTCGCAGGGACCCTCCACGGTCAGGCCTAGCCCACCCGTCCCGGCTCCTTTGGTGTCGATGGTGAAAGGGGCTGGTTTTCCTACAAACCCCCCCTTCAGTCCAGGCCCATAGGCACACACCTAGCAGAGGATAAGGGAGGAATGTTTTCTGTTTGTTTGTTTGTTCGTTTGTTTGTTTGTTTGCTTGTTCGTTCGTTCGTTCGTTCGTTCGTTTGTTCATTCGTTCATTCGTTCATTCATTCATTGTTTCTTTGCTTGCTTGCTTGCTTGCTTGTTTGTTTGGACTAGAACTCCTAGTGTCCTGGTGATTGGCCCAAAGTCTCCCAGCTGGTTTTCATGCCACAGGTGAGACTAGAACTCAGCATCTCCTAGTGATTGGCCAAAGTCACCCAGTTGACTTTCACGCCTAAAGCGGGACTAGAACTCACCATCTCCTGGTGATTGGTCCCAAGACATCCAGACACCTTTCATGTCTAAGGCAGGACTAGAATTCACAGTTCCCTGGTGATTGGTTCATTTTTTCTGCAGTTTGGGCTTCATTCTCATTCTTTCTCCTTCTCCTTCTCTCTCTCTCTCTCTCTCTCTCTCTCTCTCTCTCTCTCTCTCTCTCTTTTCATTTTTTCTCTATGGATCCTTTCTTTTTTTCTCTTTTTCAGTATGTCCTTTCTCTCTTTTTTTCATTGTCTCTCCTTCCTTCCTTCCTTCCTTCCTTCCTTCCTTCCTTCCTTCCTTCCTTCCTTCTTCCTTCCTTCCTTCCTTCCTTCCTCCCTCCCTCCCTCCCTCCCTCCCTTCTCTTTCACTCATCTTAATGAGTCCCTGTTCATTTTTATCTCTCTTTCTTAAAAGAAAGAAGCTGCGGGAAGGGATCAGAATCTTAACCCTGTTCCCACCCACCCCCAGGGCAATCTCAGCGCCCCTCCACCCCTCGACAGCCTGCAGCACTGAGGATCCAGCTGGAGCTAACCTTGGTTGGGTCGGGGGGCATGACGGCCTCAACGGCAAAGGGGCTTCCGGGCACAGGGTTCCCGTCATAGGTGACGTCCACCTTATACGGACCCTCTTCGGGCGGCATGTACTTCACTGAGTGGACATCGTTGGTGGCGCCTGTCTCCATCTTGCACGGAATCGGACGGCGCGAGGGCGAGCTGATCTTCACATCCACCTGTCCCTGGCCACCAGCTCCACGCGTGTTGACGGTAAATTCTTGGTCCCGACCCACATCGACCTCTGAGCATGGGCAGGAGAGGAGAGAGAAGCACATTGAATTCTACCAAGATGAACCATTGGTGGATCCGTGGTTAGAATGCAGTATAAACACACAATGTACATAAATGCACACTCGGCTGTGTCACAGCAAAGCTTGTGCAAGGAGTCCTCGACGTACGGCCCCAATTGAGTCCAACACGCCTGTTGCTAAGTGGGACATTTGTTAAGTGAATTTTGTCCCATTTTATGACCTTCCTGGCCACTGTTGTTAAGTGAATCACTGTGACTGTTAAATTAGTGACTCGGTTGCTAAATGAATCTGGCAGTCCCCACTGACTTCGCTCGTCAGAAGGTCGTCAACGGGGTCACACAATCCCCTGGACGCTGCAACCGTCATAAATGTGAGTCAGTTCCCAAGGTCTCTGATGGGGGTCTAGAGATCTCAAAGCAATGATGTATTTGACTCCTCCTCCCTCCAGCCTGCTCGTCTCCTACCACAACTCACAACTCGAACAACCCTTTCAACTCAACCGCACCCAAGAAGTAGACTTGAGGTCAAACTTACTGTTGTTGAGTCCTTGCACTTTGACCTTGCCGAGGTCCAGAGGGGGGGCCACATAGACTGGGAAGGGGCTCTTGGGGATGGCATCCCCGCCGTAGGTCACCGTCACCGCCATGTTTCCCTGGTTGGTGGGGACAGGGATGCGTTTGGTAAGGTCATTCAAAAACTGCAAGGTGGGTGAGGGGTTACCAGGACATTGTCAGGTTGCCTAGAGCAGGGGGCGGCAACTTGAAACACTCCAAGAGCCACTTGGACCCATTTCCCAGAGAAGAGAAAACAGTGGGAGCCATAAAACTTGTGTGCGCGTGATTGAAGAGTTTAATTAAAAAGAAATAGAGGCTGCTGTTCATGACTTCTCTCTCCCTCCCTCCCTCCCTCCCTCTCTTTGTCTCCCTCCTTCTCTCCGATCTTCTGCTCACCAGAGAGAGAGAGGGAGAGGGAGAGGGAGAGGGAGAGAGGGAGGAGAGAGAGAGAGAGAGAGAGAGAGAGAGAGAGAGAGAGAGAGAGAGAGAGAGAGAGAGAGACAGACAGACAGACAGACAGACAGACAGACAGACAGACAGAGAGAGAGAGAGAGAGAGAGCTGCTGCTTTCTGCTTTCTGCTGAGACGCAGCAAAGGGAGGAGCCCCACCCAATAAGCTTGTCAGGTTGTCCGAAAACAGCAAGAGGCCACTCTTTTTTACACACACACACACACACACACAGAGAGAGAGAGAGAGAGAGAGAGAGAGAGAGAGAGAGAGAGAGAGAGAGAGAGAGCGAGAGAGAGAGAGAGAGAGAGAGAGAGAGAGAGAGCTGCTGCTTTCTGCTTTCTGCTTTCTGCTGAGACGCAGCAAAGGGAGGAGCCCCACCCAATAAGCTTGTCAGGTTGTCCGAAAACAGCAAGAGGCCACTCTTTTTTACACACACACACACACACACACAGAGAGAGAGAGAGAGAGAGAGAGAGAGAGAGAGAGAGGGAGGGAGGGAGGGAGGGAGGGAGGGAGGGAGAGAGAGAGAGAGAGAGAAGCGCAAGTGCCTGTCTCTCTCTCTGCAAATGGCAGAGGAGGCTGGGAGCCGCAGGAGAAGGCTCAAAGAGCCACATGTGGCTCTGGAGCCGCAGGTTGCCAACCCATGTCCTAGTGATTATCCCAAGGTCACCCCGTGACCTAGAGAGAAGGTCCCATCCCACCCACTGCTCGGTGTGAGGTCCACTAGAGGATGACCCTCTGGCCTCTCTTGGAAGGCCTCCAGCAAAGGAGATCTCTTGATTTCAAGTGGCAGCCTGTTCCACAGACAGTCAAGACAGTTCCTAGGAGGCCAACCAAGGAAATGAGATGGTGACCTCAGGTGAAGTTCACCTAGCTTGAAGGACCATCCAGGAGGCCACCAGAAATTGACCCTCGCTCACCTGCTGCACCGCTGTGTATTTGACCGTGTAGGAGTAATCGTGATTGTCGATGATCTCAAAGTCACGCACCACCTCACCCTTGGTGGCACCGGCAAAGTGGACATCCAGCTTGGCTTTGCCCGCTCCCTTGGTGAACACGGTGAAGTGGGTGGGCTTCCCGACCTCCACGCCTGGGGAGGAAGCATCAAGAAGGGAGATCAGCTCTCCCCTTTTCCCTGACTTGCAGGAGACCCAGTGTGGCAGCCACATCTCCAGGGATCCACCTAGGTGGAGCTACTTTTTCAATCAATTCCCGGCTGGAGACCCCCATCCATCTCTGAAAATGTCATTAGGAAAAAGCTCGGCTCTTTCTCCGGAGCCAAAATGTGCCATCTCTTTGGAAGAGGGGTGATCTAATAGCAGTCTTCCAGTATCTGAGGGGCCTCCCCCAAAGAAGAGGGGGTCAAGCTATTCTCCAAAGCGCCTGAAGGCAGGACAAGAAACCACGGATGGAAACTACTCAAGGAGAGAAGCAGCCTGGAATTAAGGAGAAGCTTCCTAACAGTGAGGACAATTAACCAGTGGAACAGCTTGCCACCAGAAGCTGTGGGAGATTCATCACTGGAGGTTTTTAAGAAGAGACTGGACAACCACTTGTCAGACATTGTAAAGGGTGCCCTGCTTGAGCTAAGGGTTGGACTAGAAGACCTTTAAGGTCCCTTCCGCTATTCTCTGAAGAGGGTATGTGCAATGTCACCCCAAATAAATACTTTTGGGGGGGTCACTCACCCGTCCGATTGAGACCAGGCCCCTCGGCCTTCACTTTGCTGGCGTCGTGCGAAGGGTCCACCTTGATGTGGAAAGGGCTGGTGGGGATTTCCTGCAGGGACCCAGAAGAAGAGAGGAATCAGGGAAGAGGCTACCAGGACGGGCACATAACCCGGAAGGGAGGACCTATCGCTTGGTTCATCGGCTCTTTCTCCATGGGGGACGTCAGGCACAAAGGATCAGGACCATACATCATGAAGTTGTGGTTCAGAAGATGAAACTTGCTCAAACCTGCCCACAAGGACTCGGTCAACTCAAGGTCAGTGCTAAATCGGCGCCAGGGAAGGATCAATGGAATTCAACAGGGTCTGGACTTCGATCATTTGTGGGACCGTAACAATTCTAGGCTAATAGTACACTGAGCTCCACATACCCCCAGCTCTGCCTCCTTTTCTCTTCAAATAAATACATGGCCTAAAATCACCCAGCCGGCTTTCGTGCCTAAGGCAGAACTAGAACTCACCGTCTCCCAGCGATTGCCCCAAGGTCACCCAGCCAGCTTTCATGCCTAAGGCAGAACTAGAACTCACCGTCTCCCGGTGACTGGCC
Source organism: Bothrops alternatus (assembly GCA_034064705.1). Taxonomy (NCBI): domain Eukaryota; kingdom Metazoa; phylum Chordata; class Lepidosauria; order Squamata; family Viperidae; genus Bothrops; species Bothrops alternatus. Next base: position 55,611 of record JARGCV010000098.1, read on the forward strand.
CAAAATCACCCAGCTGGCTTGCATGGCTAGGGCAGAACTAGAACTCACCGTCTCCCAGTGATTGGCCCAAAGTTATCCAGCTGGCTTTCATGCCTAAGGCAGAACTAGAACTCACCATCTCCCAGCGATTGCCCCAAGGTCACCCAGCCAGCTTTCATGCCTAAGGGAGAACTAGAACTCACCGTCTCCCGGTGACTGGCCCAAAATCACCCAGCTGGCTTTCATGCCTAAGGCAGAACTAGAACTCACCATCTCCCAGCGATTGCCCCAAGGTCACCCAGCCAGCTTTCATGCCTAAGGCAGAACTAGAACTCACCGTCTCCCGGTGACTGGCCCAAAATCACCCAGCTGGCTTTCGTGGCTAAGGCAGAACTAGAGCTCACCGTCTCCCAGCGATTGCCCCAAGATCACCCAGCCAGCTTTCATGCCTAAGGCAGAACTAGAATTCACTGTCTCCTGGTGACTGGCCCAAAATCACCCAGCTGGCTTGCATGGCTAAGGCAGAACTAGAACTCACCATCTCCCAGTGATTGGTCCAAGGTCACCCAGCCAGCTTTCATGCCTAAGGCAGAACTAGAATTCACCGTCTCCCAGTGACTAACCCAAAATCCCCCAGCTGGCTTTCGTGACTAAGGCAGAACTAAAACTCACCATCTCCCAGTGATTGGCCCAATGTCACCCAGCCAGCTTTCATGGCTAAGGTGGAATTAGAACCCACTGTCTCCTGGTAATTAGCCCAAGGTCTGCCCGCTGGCTTTCATGGCTAAGGAAGGACTAGAACTCACCCTCTCCCAGTTTTTAACCTGGTGCCATAACCACTAGACGGAACTGGCCACGAAGTCATGCAACTCAGCGATGGACAAGCAAAAGAGGAACCGTCAGTCACCCAAAGGTTCTGATCCAGATCAATGGCCCTGTGGCCACATCTGGCACATGTACAGGCTCCCAAGCTGGACAGCCCCTTGGCGCCCGTGGGCCTTACCTGGCTGGCAAACAGCACCATGATGGTATAACGCCCGGGGCCTGGGGGAGTGTATTTCACAGTGAAGGTGTCGTTGTCATTCTTGATAATGTCAAAGTCGATGTCGGCTTCAGCCGGGCCCACCACCCCAGGGGCGCACTTGATACCGATGCTCACGTCTCCTGCAAAGCAAAAATGGGATTGAAGGTCAAGAGTTTGGGAAGAAAACTTGGGCATCTCTGCTCCAAACATAGCCAACATCTGGGGGGGGGGGATTGTCTCTGCACCCAATGGAATGGAGCGCTTGTCCAGAGATTCTTCTGGACAAGCCAACATCCGATTGTTGGCTTGTACAGTTTGCATTCTCCCTCAAAGACTTGCTGATGGAGTTCCATCAGAAAGAGATGGAAGTTCTTCTCTGACTGCAGAGCCTGGCTGGGGACGATGGGAAATTTAGTAGGACAAACCTGGAAGGGCGCACCACCTCGGTGTCTTCCTACAAACCAGCGTTTCTCAACTTTGGCCACTTTTAAGATGGGTGGACTTCAACGCCCAGAATTTCCCAGCCAGCTTTGCACCAGGCTAAAAACTGGATGAGTGAGAGGGTGAGTTCTAGACCTGCCTTAGCCATGAAAGCCAGCTGGGTGACTTTGGGCCAATCACCGGGAGACGATGAGTTCTACTCCCGCCTTAGGCCTCAAAGCCAGCTGGGTGACCTTGGGCCAATCACCAGGAGACGGTGAATTCTAGTCCTGCCTTAGAAGTGAAAACGGGCCAGGTGACCTTGGGCCAATCACTGGGAGACAGTGAGTTCTAGTTCCACCTTAGCCATGAAAGCCAGCTGGCTGACTTTGGGCCAGTCACCAGGAGACGGTGAATTCTAGTCCTGCCTTAGCCATGAAAACCAGCTGGGTGATCTTGGGCTAGTCATCAGGAGACAGTGAGTTTTAGTTCCACCTTAGCCATGAAAGCTGATTGGGTGACATTGGGGCAATCGCTAGGAGACGGTGAATTCTAGTGCCACCTTAGGCATGAAAGCCAGCTGGGCGACCTTGGGCCAAACCAGGACACAGTGGCTCCTTTTCCGTGGATTCTGGCTGGCTGGGGAATTCTGGGAGTTGAAGTCCACCCACGTTCAAGTGACCACCGTTGAGAAACACTGCTACGAACCCACCAGAATCCCACCCAACGGATCGTCTTCGCAGTACAAGCGGTTGACGGATCAGAATTCAAAGGTGGCTTTTGTCTTCTCCAGAAAGGACACCCAACAACGGTTCGGCTAGATACAGAGGTCCCCAACCTTGGCCACTTTATGACTTGTGGACTTCAACTATCAGAATTCCTCAGCCAGCCATGCTGGCTGAGGAATTTTGGGAGTTGAAGTCCACAAGTCATAAAGTGGCCAAGGTTGTGAAGCCCTGGACTAGAAGACCTCCACGGTCCCCTCCAACTTTGTTCCTCTGTTGACATTTGTGGTTTGCTTTAATTCCGACCCTCCCACAAGTTCTCAGAGTTGGGGGTCACCTTGGCCAGCCTCGCTGCAGTCCACGGTGAAGTAGGTGGGCTCGTTGGCCTTCAGCCCCGTCTTCTCGACTCCAGGACCGTAGACCTTGACTTTATCGGGGTGGCTACCTTCTCCGACACTCACCTGGGAAGAAAGAAGAAGAGCAGATGAACGTATGAGAAGCACAAAGGAATCGTGGAATCCTAACGGACCACGGGGAGTCCTTGATTTACCCGTTTGCTTAGCCACCATTCATAGTTACCATGGCTTATGACTGACGACCTGTCCTCAAACTTACAAGTAGGGCGGCATCCCCACAGTCACGTGATCCGCATTTTTTGAAACATATTTTATCAGAATTCAAACATTTTATGTGTGCAGGGCAGTCCTTGACTTACAACAGTTGAGTTAGTGACCCTTCCCAGTTACAACAGCCTTGGAAAAAGGGACTTATGATTGTTTTTCACACTTACGACCGTTACGACACCCCTGTGGTCGCATGATTTAAATTCCGACACCGGACCACCGTCTCACATCTATGACGGTCGCAGTGTCCCGGGATCCCCTTTTGCGATCTTCTAACAAGCAAAGTCAATGGGAGAAGACGGATTCGCTTAACAATCTTGTTGCTGACTTAACACATTTCTTACTTAGCGCCATCAATCCTTGGGCTCTGTTTTGGTCGTATGTCAAAACTACCTGTACCAGTAAGGACCGTGTTGTAGATTCCTTCTAAGAAAGCTCAAACCATTTAGAAAAACTGTGTGTGCGGGCCCACGAAGGCCTGTCAATCAGGACACCTCCTTCTCCTGAGACAGTGTCTCCATCTCTGTGGTCTTCTCCAGCTTCTGCTCCGCGGGTCCTGGTTGACCACTCGTTGTGTTGTTCTACATCACCTTCATCCAAATTTGGAGAGAGACTAAGCGGACGAGTGTGATGGTGAGAAGAAGCTGGATGAGTTGATGGGCTACATGGGCTCCAACGGAGATCTTCCTGTTTCTAAGCTCCAGCAGAAGATTGGCCTGGATCTCCTACTTGTCCATGCATGGGTTGACACTCCTCCCTGTTCCCCAAAGGGCCATCAACAGAAGATGGCCAAGAACCCCCCAGCAGGCTTCTCCATTCCGGAGTCATTCACTCACCCGGAATGGACTCTTTGGATGTTCACGCCTCCCCAGCTGATGATGAGGGTGTGCTTGATGGCCTTGGTGGGGATGTAGACACAGGAGAAGGTCCCATTGCCATTGTCCTTGACTTTGACGTCAATGGGAACGCCTTCGGCATCCTAGAGAAGAAAACCAACTCCTAAGTTACTCCTGGATGGTTAAAGAAGTCTTGGGGCATCCTGAGTAGAGGTGACTTTATTGGCCAGGTTGAAGTGTCATTACTTCAGGACATTAGGAGAGATCCTGAGCTTCAAGCCAGCTTGGTCTAGTAGAGGGGGTCTTCAAACTTGCCCTTTGATGATTGGTGGACTTCAACACCCAGAATTCCTCAGCCAGGCACGCGTGCCTGGCTGAGGAATTCTGGGAGTTGAAGTCCACCAGTCATCCAAGGGTCAAGTTGGAAGACCCTGGTCTAGTAGTTCAGGCACAGGCTACAAACTGGGAGATGGTGAGTTCTAGTCTCACCTTTGGCCTGACAGCTGGCTGGATGACTTTGAGCCAATAACTAGGAACTTGCGAGGTCTAGTCCCACCTTAGGCATGGAAGCCAGCTGGGGGACGATGGGCCAATCACCAGGTGAATGGGACTTCTAGTCCTATTTAGACATGAAGCCAGCTGGGTGACTAGGGCCAGTGAGCTCAGCCTACCTTATAATACTGTTATGTAGGGGAAAATAAGAGGAGGAGAAGGAGGAGACGTAGTAGTAGTAGTAGTGTAGTATTAGTAGTAGTAGTAGTAGTAGTAGTAGTAGTAGTAATAATATCATAATAATAATAATAATAATAATAATAATAATAATAATAATAATAATATGACCACCCCGGACTTAACAATTGTCGATAAGAAAGACAAAAAAGTCTGGATTGGTGGACGTGGCAGTGCCTGGAGACAGCAGAATAGATGAGAAAGAACTGGGAGAAGATAACAAAATACGAAGACCTACAACTAGAAATAGAAAGACTGTGGCAAAAGCAAGCAAGGGTAGTACCAATAGTCATAGGCGCCTTGGGTGCGATCCAAAACAGCTGGAGCACCACTTGGACATCATCATTGGCATTGACAAATTCGCCATTAGTCAATTGCAAAAGGCGGCCTTACTAAGAACTGCTTCATCCTGCGATGAGATGTGTAATACCACCAAACATCCACATCTGCCTATACCAGGTCCTTGGGAAGGACTCGATAGGTAGACAAAATGCCAAATCCACTCTGAACATCTGACTGACTGTGCGATGATGATGATGATGATGATTAATAATAATAATAATAATAAGAAGAAGAATAAGAAGAAGAATAAGAATAAGAATAAGAATAAGAAGAAGAAGAAGAAGAAGAAGAAGGAGAAGAAGGAGGAGGAGGAGGAGAGGAGGAGGAGGAGGAGGAGGAGAAGAGGAGGAGGAGGAGGAGAAGAAGAAGAAGAAGAAGACGAAGAAGAAGAAGAAGAAGAAGAAGGAAGAAGAAGAAGAAGAAGAAGAAGAAGAAAGAAGAAGAAGAAGAAGAAGAAGAAGAAGAAGAAGAAGAAGAAGAAGAAGAAGAAGAAGAAGAAGAAGAAGAAGAAGAAGAAGAAGAAGAAGAAGAAGAAGAAGAAGAAGAAGAAGGTTGGAAGGGACCTTGGAGGCCATATATTCCAACCCCCTGCTCAGGCAGGAAACCCTATGCCATTTCCGACAAATGGCTGTCCAGTATGAGTTATGTTCCCCACTTGAGTTGCTTATAAAAGTAATACACTCAGAATGTAAATATATAATAAAATAATAAAAAATATAATAAAGTAGAGTAGAATAATGATAAAATAAAATAAAAATAAAAAAGTAAAATAAAAAAGTAAAATAAAGTAAAATATTAATAAAATAAAATACTAAACAAAATAAAATAAATAAAATAGTAAAATAAAATAATAATAAAGTAAAGTAAAAAAATAAAATACTAAACTAAATAAATAAAATAAAATAATAAAATAAAATAAAATAATAAAGTAAAGTAAAATAAAATAAAATAAATAAATGTAAAAAATATAAAATAATAAATAAAATAAAATAAAGTAAAATAAAAAAAAGAAAATAAAATAAAATAAAATAATAAAACAAAACAAAACAAAACAAAAAACAAAATAAAATTAATTAAAATAAAATAAAATAAAATAAAACAAAATAAAATAAAGTAAAGCGAAATAAAATAAAATAAAATAATAAAACAAAATAAAATAAAATAAAATAAAGTAAAGCAAAATAAAATAAAATAAAATAAAATAAAATAAAATAAAATAAAATAAAATAAAATAAAATAAAATAAAATAAAATAAAATAAAATAAAATAAAATAAAATAAAATAAAATAAAATAAAATAAAATAAAATAAAATAATAAAATAAAATAAACTAAACAAAACAAAACAAAACAAAACAAAACAATAAAAAAGGCTTCAAGGCCTCAGGCCGGGACCCTCCCCGCCTTACCTGAGCGTAGATCTTGAGCGCTGCTTTCCCGGCTCCTCGTGCATCGATGGTGAACTCGGCCGGTTTGTTCACAATGCAGCCCACCGGCTCCAGCCCAGGACCGAAGGCCTTGACCTGGACGGGGTGGGATGGGGACCAGCTTTAGCCCAGCAGCCCAACAGCGCTTGAACCCCCCACACCCCGTACACACCCCCACCCCAGGATGGAGCCCGGGAGCCCGGAGAGGCTGACCTTCTCGGGAAAGTACTCGTTGGTGGCCGGCAGGATGTGGGCGATGAAGGGGCTGTCCTTGATGTCTCGTCGTCGCATATCACGTGCACGGCGTACTCGCCCGGCTCGGTCGGCCAGTATCGCACGTCGCACGAACCGTCTCCTTTGTCGTCACACTCGATCTTGGCCTGCGACGGACCCTCGATGGAGAACCCTGGCAAGAGCAGACAATGAGGAAAGAGGGGTCACCCTTCAGACCAGAACTGGCCACGAAGCAACCCAGAACTGAGTAGACATTTCCTGACGGTTAGAGAATGAACCAGTGGAACAACTCGACACCGGAAGTTGTCAATGCTCCAACGCTGAAAAATGGACGACCCTTCGTCTGAAACGTTACACAGGGTTTCCTGCCCGAGCAGGCGGGTCGGACGAGAAGACGCGAGCGTTACGTACCTAGCGTGCCCACTTCGTGTGCCAATCGCCTCCACAACAAAGTCTGCAGACTTGCCCACCATGCCTGTTTCCAGGCCGGGCCCCAAGCCCGGACCTTCTGCAGCCCGCTTCAGGGGCCACCTGCACTTCAAAGGGACTGAGAAAGAAGAAAGGAAGAGTTGGATCAGGTTTTTGCACCTGAGCATAGCCTGTGGAACTCACTGCCACTAGAATAGAGTTTCTCAACTTCGGCCGCCTTAGGACGAGTGGACTTTACGATGGCCACAATTCTTTTGCAGCCTGGGAACATTCCGGAAGCCGAAGTCCACCCGCCTCAAAGTGGCCGAGGTTGAGAGAAACAACCAGCCTCCCGGAGAATGAAAACACGCCGTGTCTGGGTGCACACGTTATGCTAAACCTGGTTTATTAAAAATTACAGTTTGTCAAACCAAATAGACCTGGTTTGGGCCAGATCCTCTTTAGCGGGAAATGTGGATAGCCATTTTGCAGGAAGCTGGTCCACCCAGGTCTTACCCTGATCAGGGGGCCAGACTAGATGACCTCTAAGCTCCCTTCCACTCAGGGACATTGAGGAGCATTGCCCTAGAGACAATTGTGTGGGCTTCAATTGTGTGGTTGTGGTTCTCCTTGGGCGTTTTTGACCCATACCCTTCACAGATACTCCTGGCTGGAGGTTCTTAAAGAGCCACGTTCCCCCCCACCCCATATCTGCCCTTGCAGAGTGGCCTACCTCTAGGAATGGCGTGACCGCCCCAGGTAATCGACACCACGTACTTTCCAGGCACTTTGGGGTAATATTCACACTCATAAACCCCGTCACCGATCTCTCGTACCTTCACCGGTTCCTCCGTCCCTTCTGGGGTGAAAACACAACACCTTTGTACCGCAAACAAGCGAGCATTCCTTTTGAAGCATTGCTAAGCAAGGAAAGAAGACCACTGGGAGATCCCTAGTGGAGGATCGAGCTTCTGCGTCTTTGTAGCCACTTATGAAGCAGCGGTGCCTCTCTCTCTTTTTTTTTTCAGCTTAAAAAAAGATGTGGCTTTATACTTCCAGACAATAATTCAATACAGATAGTCCTTGATGTACAACAGGACAAGAAGCATCGGATGGAAAGTAATCAAGGAGAGAAGCAACCTGGAATTAAGGAGAAATTTCCTGACAGTGAGAACCATTAACCAGTGGAACTCCTTGCCTCCAGAAGTGGTGAATGCTCCAACACTGGAAGTTTTTAAGAGACTGGACAGCCATTTGTCTGAAATAGTATAGGTATATAGGGTTTCCTGCCTGAACAGGGGGTTGGACTAGATGACCTCCAAGGTCCCTTCCAACTCTGATTCTATTCTATTCTATTCTATTCTATTCTATTCATTTTCTATTATTTTCTATTATTTTCTATTCTATTCTCCAAAGCCCTGAAGGCAGGACAAGAAGCAACCTGGAACTAAGGAGAAACTTCCTGACAGTGAGAACACTTAACCAGCGGAACAACCTGCCTCCAGAAGCGGTGAATGCTCCAACACTGGAAGTTTTAAAGAAGAGGCTGGACCGCCATTTGTCTGAAACGGTATAGGGCAGCGTTTCTCAACCTTGACCATTTTAAGGCATGTGGACTTCAACTCCCAGAATTCCACAGCCAGCATTGCTGGCTGTGGAATTCTGGGAGTTGAAGTCCACATGCCTTAAAATGGTCAAGGTTGAGAAACACTGGTATAGGGTTTCCTGCCTGAGCAGGGGGCTAGACTAGATGACCTCCAAGGTCCCTTCTCAGGCGGAAAAAAGATGGAACTTACTTGGTCCCTTGAGGGCCACCTTGAGGTCGCCGGTGCCGGCTCCCTTGGTGTAAACCTTGAAGTCCGCCACCTCCTTCACGCGGACCCCCTTCGGCTGGAGACCCCGGCCCACGGCCCGGCAGGCACTGGGGCTGCAGGCTGTGAAAGGGAGAAAAAGCATCTCTCAGAAGCAGGAGGAGAAAAAGAGGGGAAGGAGGAGGCCCAGCACCGCACAGACACTTGGGCGATCCAAAGCGAGACTCGCACCCAGGGCCAAGGAGCAGGTCCCCCCCCCATGAACCCATGCACCCCACCTGATACACAAGCAACCTCAGCAGACAGAGGGCGCAGAGGGAGGGGGCCAAAAGGGAAACGTGGGCTTTCTAACCGTTTTTCCCACAATCGTTGCAGCATCCCTATGGGGTCAAAATCCGGACACTTGGTAACTGACTCATACTTATGACGGTCACAGTGTCCCAGGGTCACGTGATTCCCTTTTGTGACTTTCTGATAAGCAAAGTCAAGGGGGGGGGAAGCCGGATTCACAACAGTGATTCAGTCAACAAGTGGAGCAAAAAGAGGGAGGGAGGGAGGAAGATAAGGAAGGAAGGGGGAAGGGAAGGGAGAGGGAGGGGTAGAGAGGGAAGAAGGGAGGAGAGAGGGAAGAAGGGGAGAGGAAGGAAGGGAGGGAGGGAGGGAGAGAGGGAGGAAGGAAGGAAGGAAGGAAGGCAGAGGGAGGGAGGAAGGAAGGAAGATAAGGAAGGGGAAAGGGAGGGGAGAGGGAGGGGAAGGGAGGGAGGGAAGAAGGAAAGAAGGGAGGAGGGAGGGAAGAAGGGGAGGGGAAGGAAGGGAGGGAGGGAAGGAAGGCGGAGGGAGGGAGGGAAGGAAGGAAGGGGGAAGGGAGGGGAGAGGGAGGGGAAGGGAGGGGAGGAGGAAAGAAGGGAGGAGGGAGGGAAGAAGGGGAGAGGAAGGAAGGAAGACGGAGGGTGGGAGGAAGGAAGGAAGGAACATAAGGAAGGAAGAGGGAAGGGAGAGAAGGAGGAAAGGGGAGGAAGGAGGGGGAAAGGGGAGAGGAAGGAAGGAAGGAAGATAAGGAAGGAAGCAAAGAGACAGAGGAAGGATTTTTTCAGCCCCCCAAAAAAGACGGAAAGAGAGTAAGGGAAAGTTACGACTGGATTAGCAATTATTGATGATTAAAGAATGCCTGACCAGGTGAGAAAGAAAAACGGGGGGGGGGGGGGATTTAATGAGCGCAGGGTGGGCAAAGCAGGCCCAAGGAGCTAGCCCTGGCCAACCCCCTTCCATCACCCCCAGGGCTCTGCCAAAAAGTTAGGGGGTCTGCATCCCACCCAATTGGGAGGGGGGTTCTCTGCTCATGCAACAGCCATGCAGGGCACGAAGCCGCCTCACCAGGCAGGAGCGCCACACAGCATGCCGGGGAAACCCCCCCCTCGTTGCGTGGCACCCCTGAAGCCGGCCGTGGGCGACGTAGCCCACCCAGCTTTGACTGAGGGGCGCCTGGATGGTGCAAACGTCTCCCCACCCTCTAAGCTCTGCCAGGGCTGCTTAAGCCTCCGTTGAAACCAGCGGGCGACTTTTGCAACTAACCCCGGTTCACCATCCTGGCTGCAAACCCCAGGAAGTGCCGGAACGAAACCAGGATCCACCCGGAACCTCAACCCATGCCATGCTCTCGTTGGATCGACCCATGCCAAGACGGGCAAGAGCACTACTAACTTGGTTTACGCGGCTTGGGCAGAGTGGGGGGTGGCATTTTCTTGGCATCAGCGGGCGGGGTACAGACGGACTGAGGGATGATCTGAATGGGGGAGACGCCGGGCGGGGGGGCGGGAGGCGGTGCTGCAGAAGCCGGAGGGAAGAGAGAAGGGTTACTATAAGGAGGGGGGGAGAGAGATGGGGTGGACCCCGGGGGGGGCACAAGGAAGCCGAGAGGGAATCGTGGCCAGAATTTGGGGAGCGGAGAACCGAGACCCCCTCAAAGGCAGCAAGGATCAGCCCGAAGGGGAGACATTGGTGTCTGGCCTCAGTTTGCCCATCTGTGAAATGGGAAAAGGCTGCATAGAACAGCATTCTTCCCCAAGCTTTCCGGCAGGGAGGGAGGGAGAGGGAACATTTACCTGCGTGTGGCAGAGGAGCGTGCACGCAGCTCCATTTGCACAAGTGGTGGGCACACGCACACACACGTCACAAAAAGGATGCTGTGCGAGTACACTCGCACGCTATTCGTGCGAGTGGAACTGCGTGCTTGTGCTCGCTCACGTGTCGCTTCCACGGCCTGGTTCCGAACAGGCCACGGCCCGCTATAGTGGGCCACAGCCCAAGGATTGGGGACCCCTAGCATACGAGAGTCCAGTCAGCTGATTCTAAGCTTCAACCTGGGGCTGCCTCTGAGCATATTTAGAGGGATTTTCTTCACCTAGGCCAGCGGTAGGCAACCTTGGCTCTTTTAGGACTCGGGGACTTCAACTCCCAGAATTCCTGAGCCAGCTTGGCTCAGCTTGGAAACCTCTCCCTTTCCCCTCAGCATGGCTGCCTCAGGAATTCTGGGAGTTGAAGTCCACAAGTCACAAAAGAGCCAAGGTTGCCTACCCCTGGCCTAGGCCTAGGCCCCTTCATGACTTGTGAACTTCAACTCCCAGAATTCCTGAGCCAGCCTGGCTCAGCTTGGAAACCTCTCCCTTTCCCCTCAGCATGGCTGGCTCAGGAATTCTGGGAGTTGAAGTCCACCAGTCCTAAAAGAGCCAAGGTTGCCTAATCCTGCCCCAGCCAGCCAGGAATTCTGGGAGTTGAAGTCCACGAGTCATAATACAGCCAAGGTTACCTAAGCCTGCCCCAGCCAGGAATTCTGGGAGTTGAAGTCCACGAGTCATCTGGAGTAACCTGCTCCAGATTTTTTTTTTCAGACTTTTTGCTACGTGACCCTCTTATATGAGGGTCACGCAAACACACAAACTGAGATTTTCCACCAGACTTCCAAGGAAGAATGGTGATCTGCTTCACGTACAGAAAGTCCTTGACTTACAACCTCAGTAGAAACCTGCCCTTTGCTAAGTGACTCTGGCTTCTCTCTTGACTTTGCTCGTCCAAAGGTCGCAAAAGGGGATTACGTGACCCGGCAACTGTCGTAAGTATGAATCAGTGGCCAAGCATCTGAAGTTTGATCACGTGACCACGGGGAGGCTGCAAACGGTGGTCAGCGTGAAGAACAATCCTCGGTCCCTTTTTTTTCAGCACTGTTGTAACTTGGGACGGTCCCTAAATGAACTGTCGTAAGTCGGGGACTGCCTGTATTTGGGGAAAAGGTGGCCAACGGTAGAAATGGAGGTGAAAAAAACAGCTCTGCTGGCTGCGTGGAATGCACCCTGGGCCGTTTCCGGATGAAAGTTTAGGAAATCTAGGAAAAATATTTGTGTGCAGGGTGAGGCTGCACGGTGCAGGAAGCCCCGATGTGTCAGCGGTTCCTGTTTTTCCCTGCAGGAAAGCCGGGGATGATGGTCAGTGCCCAGGTCAGCTCCCCAGCCCCGAGGAAGCTGGAGGGAGCAGCAAGGCAGAGGCAAAATTGCTACCTGGCTTGGACCACAAAGACCAAAAAACCTTGTGGCTGGGGACGAAGGTTGCTGAAGTCCGTCATTTGGGCACCACGGACAGGGATGGCAGAATGGAATCGGAAGAGGGTTACCTGAGTACAGGTAGCCCCTGATTTAAAACAGTTCATTTAAGGCAGGGGTTCTCAACCTTGGCAACTTTAAGACTTGTGGACTTCAACTCCCAGAATTCCTCAGCCAGCAAAGCTGGCTGAGGAATTCTGGGAGTTGAAGTCCACAAGTCTTAAAGTTGCCAAGGTTGAGAACTCCTGATTTAAGGACCATTCAAAGTGACAACGGTGCCGAAAAAAAGCGACTTACGCCTGTTTTTCACACTTAACGACCGTCACAGCCTCTCTGTGGGTCACGTGACCAAAATTCGGAGGCTTGGCAATTGCCTCGTACTTATGACGGTCGCAGCATCCCGAGGATCCTGTGATTCCCTTTTGACGACCTCTCGACCAGTAAAGTCAATGGGGGACGCCAGATTCACTTAACAAACGTGTGACTCACTTAACAGCCGTGGCGAGACACGTCATCAAATGGGGCAATACTCACTTAACAAATGTCCTCCCTTAGCGACAGAATTGTGGGGCTCCATTGCGGTCGTAAGGCGAGGCATTTCCTGTATTCCTGCACAAATTCACTTTGCAGGTCCACAGACCACACACACACACACACACACACACACAGCTTTTTTTAAAAAAATTCTCTGACTCGGTATTTCTCAAGCTCGACAACCCGACGACGTGTGGCCTTCAACTCCCAGAATTCCCCAGCCAGCTTCCCCACCCTGGGCTACAAATATTCTCCTTTATCAGTCAGACGGGTTCCCATCATTCTAGAGCAGCGGTTCTCAACCTTGGGGTCGCAACCCCATTTGGGGTCGCACGACCATTTCGCGGGGTCGCCGGACACCGCGGGCCGCCATTTTGTTTTTTTATTTATTTATTTTTTATTTTTTTATTTTTTTGGCGCACGCGCGCCGCGCATGCATAGTTCCCCCCGTCGCGCAAAAACAATTTTTTTAAAAAATTTTAAAAAATGGCGGCCGCAACGGGCGGATCCGCGCATGCGCGGATCCGCCCGTCGTGGCCATTTTTTTTTTTATTTTTTTTTCCTGAGCCAGCCACGCTGAGGGGAAAGGGAGAGGTTTCCAAGCTGAGCCATGCTGGCTCAGGAATTCTGGGAGTTGAAGTCCACAAGTCATGAAGGGGCCATAGTTCCCCCATGCTGGCTGAGGAATTCTGGGAGTTGAAGTCCACCAGTCATGAGGGGGCCATAGTTCCCCCATGCTGGCTCAGGAATTCTGGGAGTTGAAGTCCACCATTCATGAAGGGGCCATAGTTCCCCCATGCTGGCTCAGGAATTCTGGGAGTTGAAGTCCACGAGTCATGAGGGGACCATAGTTCCCCCATGCTGGCTCAGGAATTCTGGGAGTTGAAGTCTGCAAGTCACGAGGGGGGCCATAGTTCTCTCATGCTGGCTCAGGAATTCTGGGAATTGAAGTCCACGAGTCATGAGGGGGGCCATAGTTCCCCCATGCTGGCTGAGCAATTCTGGGAGTTGAAGTCCACCAGTCATGAGGGGGCCATAGTTCACCCATGCTTGGTCAGGAATTCTGGGAATTGAAGTCCATGAATCATAAAAGAGCCAAGGTTGCCTACCCCTGGCCTAGGAGGCTCACCGCTTAGAACAGGAGGACTTAGGACAGGGGTAGGCAACCTTCCCACATGCTGGCTCAGAATTTTGGGAGTTGAAGTCCACAAGTCATGAAGGGGCCACAGCTCCCCCATGTTGGCTCAGGAATTCTGGGAGTTGAAGTCCACGAATCATGAGGGGGCCATAGTTCCCCCATGTTGGCTCAAGAATTCTGGGAGTTGAAGTCCCCCAGTCATAAAAGAGCCGGGGTTGCCTACCCCTGGTCTAGGAGGCTCACCGCTTAGAACAGGAGGACTTAGGTCAGGGGTAGGCAACCTTGGGTCTTTTATGACTCATGGACTTCAACTCCCAGAATTCTTGAGCCAGCATGGAAACCTCTTCCTTTCCCCTCAGCATGGCTGGCTCAGGAATTCTGGGAGTTGAAGTCCACCAGTCATCAAAGGGCCAAGTTTGAAGACCCCTGTCTTAAATCTAACAAACAAAATGGAGGCTGGCTGAGGAATTCTGGAAGTTGAAGTCCACCAGTCATCAAAGGGCCAAGTTTGAAGATCCCTGTCTTAAATCTAACAAACAAAATGGAGGCTGGCTGAGGAATTCTGGGAGTTGACGTCCACGAGTCCTAAAAGAGCCAGGGTTGCCTAACCCTGTGCTAGAGAATCTCCCTCCTTCTCCAGCATGGAAACAAGGGTGGTTAACTTTGAAAGACGAGCATACTTACATATGTCAGGGTGTAGGTCTATACATATGTTGTATATAGTATGTTTTTAAATGTGTGTCATGTATGTGTACATTCGAGAGCCAGCAACTAAATTTCATTTTTAATGTGTGCCGTTGTGCCCCTGGGAAAAGGACAACAAAGGTTATCATTATCATGATTGTTATCTGTTAAGACAGGGGTCCACAACCCCTGAGCCACAGACCAGTACTGGGCCGTGGCCGGTTCGGAATCAGGCTGTGGAAGCAGCAGGTGAGCACGTGCGTAACTCCACTTCCATCCGCAGCAGGCAAATGCATGTCTGTGCAGCTCCAATTGTGCAAGCAGTGGGTGCGGGTGCCCGCCACTTGTGCAAAGGGAGCCGTGCACGCACTCTCGCCTGCCGCTTATGCTCAACCATCCCTGCTCACCACCGCCGCCAGTCCACAAAGCCGGAAAAGGCTTGGGGACCGCTGTGTTCAGATAACGGGGCACGTTTGCGTCTACGGAGATGCTCAGTCATCCAGTTTGTCCTTTTTTATGCAGAAGGCCACCGGACTTCCTTGTTTTTCCTGTGAAGACCTTTCACTTCTCCTCCAAAAAGCTTCCACAGCTCTGACTGGATGGTGGGGAATGGGAGGATTTATACTCCTTGCAGACAGCCGGTGATTTGCCTTCGTTTAGAGCAGGGGTTCTCAACCTTGGCAACTTTAAGACTTGTGGACTTCAACTCCCAGACTGGCTGAGGAATTCTGGGAGTTGAAGTCCACAAGTCTTAAAGTTGCCAAGGTTGAGAACCCCTGGTTTAGAGGGTCGTTGAAGCCACCTGGGGGTTTTACCCGTGGAGCCTCCTTGGAGCTGTTGAATCCACACTCGTGTTACACCTTCTCCCCAAACAAAGCAGAGAGTCTTCCTCACAAACCACAACCCTGTGAGGTAGATGTCGCCCAGAGGCATCAACCGGGTCACTTTGGCCACCGGAATCAGCCCCCCCCTATCGGGACCGGGATTTGAACCCAGAACATCTGGAGATCTTCTAACGGCCACTTCTAACCCTCCCTTGCTTGGTTAAGCTTCGCCGGGCATCTCCGGAGGGGTGTGTGTTTAGTGGTCAGGAGGTCATTAGAGATGGCAAACAAGCATGGCGGGGGGGGAGGTGGGGTGTCAGTGGGAATTAAAAAGGAGACAGAGGGGAGGAAGAGGGAACCCCAAAAGAGCTGGGGAGCAGGTGGGGTGTCTTACCTTCTGCCACGTTGACCGTGAAAGGGCTTTTGGGAATCTGAGTCCCCGCAAAGGTGACGTAGATGACGTGGGGACCCTCCAGGACAGGCCGATAAGTGCAGCGGAAAATATTGTCCCCTTTGTCTTCCAAGACCACTTCCACCGTATCCCGACGTCCCTGGGGGTCCACGATCACCACCCCCACGTCACCGGCCCCGGCCCCTGCAGACGGAAGACCCCCCGTTAGTTGCCTGGGTTGCTTACGAAACTCTTTGGATCCCCCAAAAATATAAATAGAATAGAATAGAATAGAATAGAATAGAATAGAATAGAATAGAATAGAATAGAATAGAATAGAATAGAATAGAATAGAATAGAATAGAATAGAATAGAATAGAATAGAATAGAATAGAATAGAATAGAATAGAATAGAAAATAGGGACTAGACTAGACTAGACTAGACTAGACTAGACTAGACTAGAATAGAATAGAATAGAATAGAATAGAATAGAATAGAATAGAATAGAATAGAATAGAATAGAATAGAATAGATAGTAAAATATAGAATAGAATAGTAAAATATAGAATAGAATAGTAAAATATAGAATAGAATTGAATAATAAAACATAGAATAGAATTGAATAATAAAATATAGAATAGAACAGCACAGAACAGAACAGGACAGAACAGAATAGAATAGAATGAGTTAGAAGGGACCTTGAAGGTCATCTAGTCCAACCCCCTGCTCAGGAGGGAAACCCTGTACCATTTCAGACACACAGTTGTCCAGTCTCTTCTTTAAAACTTCCAATGTTGGAGCACCCACAAATATATGTAGGCAATCCTCGACTTACAATCACAAGTGAGGCCAGACTTTCCATTGCTAAGCAAGGAAGTGGTTAAATAAATCGCACCTGGATTTGCTACCATTTTTGTCACGGTCATTAAGCGAATCGGGATGGGGAGGATTCGTCAAGCAAGCCCAGCTCCCCTTGTTGACTTTTCTGGTCGGAAGGCATCTGGGAAGGTTGCAAAGGACACTGTGACGGTCATAAGTCTGAGGACTGGTCATTAGTGGCTTTTTTTTCAGTGTGGTTGTCACTTCAAACAGTCACTAAGCAAGTGAGTGTAAAGTTGGGGACTACCTGTAACAGGCATAACAATATGCCCTACCACCCAATTTCACCCCCGCCCCTTACCTGCGGTGTAGATGTCGAAGTAAGTGGGTTTGTTGGCCACGTTTCCCACAGGCTCCAGGCCCGGTCCACGGGCCGTCACCTTGCTAGCGTCCCCAAGCGCCATCCCGACATTGACTTCGAAGGGGCTCCGGTCAATATTTTGCCCCGCAAAGAGGACAGTGACCTGGACAGAGGACGGGGGGGGGGAATCAGGAGAAATTGGACAAGCCAGCAAAACAGTGAGAAACTGACTTGGACTTTCCCGGTTGCAAAGTTGTAAGCCAAAAAAGGGAAAACCACATTTACAAGTCACCCTCTGGCCCATCGCGGCCGTTAAGTCGCATCGGCCGTAAATCAGGTCACCCAGGTGGCCGACCTGATTTGATGACCTTTTCTGTGGCGGTCATTAATCAGATTGCGGCGGCTATTGAAGTGAACCCACGGTTCTCAATGGGCTGGTTTTGCTCGTAAGGGCAAAAAAAAAACCCCGTCCCAAGTCGCTTTTTTTCGGTGCCGTTGTAAATTTGAACGGTCACTTTGTGGGTCAGGGATTCCCTGTGCTTTTATTATGGTCTGCATTTTTTAAGGGGGAGGTCGGTCCGCAGAGGTCACCCCTCCACCCCCCCCAAGACATCTCACCTTGTGCAAGCCGGCCACCTTGGGCACGTAGGAGACGGAGTAGGTGCGATTCTTGTCGTTGTTGGCAACCACCTTGGCCTGGGGGGAGAGGAAGAGAGGGGAGGGGGCTTTACCCAGGCGTGCCAGCGGCTGGTGGCCACAGCTGACACCTGTCACTCAGCACAACCTCCGGACGTCTCCCGCCCTTCGCCCAGATGCCAGCAGAGTCACCAGAAGTCGTGGGTGCTCCATCGCTGGAGGTTTTTAAGAGGAGACTGGACAGCCCTTTGTCTGGAAGGGTATAGGTTCCCCTGCTTGAGTAGGGGGTCAGACTAGATGACCTCCAAGGTCCCTTCCAACTCTGTTCTTCTGTAAGGGTCTCCTGCTCTTGCAAGGAATTGGACTGGAGGACCACTGAGGTCCTTTCCGTTATTCTGTTATTCAGTGTGTCTCCTTCCAGCCGGCCCAGGGCAACTTCCGTCTCTCGCAGCCCTTTGGGGGAAAGTGGTGGATTGGTTTAAAGCCCCTTTCATTTCTTTCAGACCCAAAGATGAGACTTCTGCACAGGGCAGGAGGCAAAAGAGAGACCTCCAAGGAAATGGGGTGGGCTGTGAGCAGAATAACAGTATTACAGAATAAGAGAATGACAGAATAAGAGAATAAGAGAATGACAGAATAAAAGAATAAGAGAATGATAGAATAAAAGAATAACAGAATAAGAGAATGACAGAATAAGAGAATAAGAGAATGACAGAATAAAAGAATAAGAGAATGATAGAATAAAAGAATAACAGAATAAGAGAATGACAGAATAAGAGAATGACAGAATAAGAGAATAAGAGAATGACAGAATAAAAGAATAAGAGAATGATAGAATAAAAGAATAACAGAATAAGAGAATGACAGAATAACAGTATTACAGAATAAGAGAATGACAGAATAAGAGAATAAGAGAATGACAGAATAAAAGAATAAGAGAATGATAGAATAAAAGAATAAGAGAATAAGAGAATGACAGAATAAGAGAATGACAGAATAAGAGAATAAGAAGAGAATGACAGAATAAGAGAATAAGAGAATAAGAGAATGATAGAATAAAAGAATAACAGAATAAGAGAATGACAGAATAAGAGAATGACAGAATAAGAGAATAAGAGAATGACAGAATAAGAGAATAAGAGAATGACAGAATAAGAGAATGACAGAATAAGAGAATAAGAAGAGAATGACAGAATAAGAGAATAAGAGAATGATAGAATAAAAGAATAACAGAATAAGAGAATGACAGAATAAGAGAATGACAGAATAAGAGAATGACAGAATGACAGAATAACAGCGTTAGAAGGGACCTTGAGATCTTCTAGTCCAACCCCTTCAAGCAGGAGTCCCTATACCATCTCAGACAAGTGGTTGTCCAATTTCTTCTTGAGAAACCTGCAGCGATGGAGCACCCACAACTTCTGGTGGCAAGTCATTCCACCGGTTAATTGTCCTTTGCAGGCTTGGAGAGGGATTAGCAGGGGTCAGACTCCCTGGCTGGGCAGAAGCTAAAGGGTCAATTGGGGAGGGGGCTGGGGAAGTTGAGGCCGGCCTGCCGGGGGCACACTCCGGGCACTGGGGAGGGGCGGCGGCATACCTCTTCCGTGTGTCCCTCGGGGTCTTCGATGTACACCAGAACCTCTCCCAAGCCAGCCTCGAGGGTCTCCACTGTGAAATGGGCTGGTTTCAGCACCGTGTTTCCGTGGGGTTCGATACCTGTGCAAAGGGGAGACAGGTTGGCCAGGTGAGTGAAGGGCAGCCTTGGCTCCATACGAGGTGGGGAGGGAGGGAGGGAGGGGAAGGGAAGAAGGAGGGGGAAGAAGGAGAAAGAGCAGGAGAAGGAGAAATGGAGAAGGAGGAGGAGAAGGCATGGGAGCAGGAGAAGAAGGGGGAAGGGAAGCAAGAAAGGGGGAGGAAGAAGAAAGGGAAGGGAAAGGAAAGGAAGGAAAAAGAGGGGGGAACAGAGAAAGAGGACGGGAAGGGAAACAAGAAAGGAAGAGAAGGAAGGGGAAGAAGGGGGAAAGGGGGAGAAGAGAAAGGAAGGGGAAGGGAAGCAGGAAAGAGGAGGAAGGGAAGTGGGAAGTGAAAGGGAAGGGAAGGGAAGAGAAGGGAAAGGAAGGGGAGGAAAAGGAAGGAAAGGAAAGGAAAGGAAAGGAAAGGAAAGGAAAGGAAAGGAAAGGAAAGGAAAGGAAAGGAAAGGAACGGAAAGGAAAAGAAAGGAAAGGAAAGGAAAGGAAAGGAAAGGAAAGGAAAGGAAAGGAAAGGAAAGGAAAGGAAAGGAAAGGAAAGGAAAGGAAAGGAAAGGAAAGGAAAGGAAGACTGGAATGTGGAACTTGACTCACTGACTTGCTAAAATAGGAAGATTGGCTGAGCCAACAAGGAGAGACATAGAGAGGGCAACTATTCCCTCACTAATTGGCCTCCCCCAACTCTGGGACCCTCGGCCCCACTTCCTCTGCCCCCCCCCGAGCACTGCTTACCGGGCCCATAGGCCTTGGCCTTCTTGGGGTTGACTTGCTTGGAGTGCAAGGGGGCTCCGGGTTTGAGTTTAGCCTTGGGGAACTGCGACAGGTAAGTCATGACCGAGTGCTCGTCCACGTTGGGGTCCACAATCTCCTCGGGGGCAATCACCTGCAAAGAGAAACACAAATCGATTGGGGGAATTCGGAGTGGGCACCCCGGGGGTTTTTTTTCCAGAAAGCACGATATGGTTAGCTGAGAAGCTGAACCTGATGGATTTCCGCCTGCCCCTTGCAAAGTTCCAAGGGGGGGGCACTGCCTGCAGACGGGCTCTGGCAGTTCCCCCCTCCCTGTTGGTTTTTTTTTTTATAAAGTTTTATTTTTTTTAACAGAATTCAGTAGTAATCATTCAGCAAAAGCGTATTGTCTGAGTATCTTCCTCACTAATACAAATTAAATTCCTAAATCTTTTCTTTAAGCCAGAGGTCTTCAAACTTGGCCCCTTTGATGACTTGTGGACTTCAACTCCCAGAATTCCTCAGCCAGCCTCCATTTTGTTTCTTAGATTTAAGACAGGGGTCTTCAAACCTGGCCCCTTTGCTGACTTGTGGACTTCCAGAATTCCTCAGCCAGCCTCCATTTTGTTTCTTAGATTTAAGACAGGGGTCTTCCAACTTGACCCTTTGATGACTGGTGGACTTCAACTCCCAGAATTCCTCAGCCAGCCTCCATTTTGTTTCTTAGATTTAAGACAGGGCTCTTCCCACTTGGCCCTTTGATGACTGGTGGACTTCAACTCCCAGAATTCCTCAGCCAGCCTCCATTTTGTTTCTTAGATTTAAGACAGGGCTCTTCCCACTTGGCCCTTTGATGACTGGTGGACTTCAACTCCCAGAATTCCTCAGCCAGCTTCCATTTTGTTTCTTAGATTTAAGACAGGGCTCTTCCCACTTGGCCCTTTGATAACTGGTGGACTTCAACTCCCAGAATTCCTCAGCCAGCCTCCATTTTGTTTCTTAGATTTAAGACAGGGCTCTTCCCACTTGGCCCTTTGATGACTGGTGGACTTCAACTCCCAGAATTCCTCAGCCAGCCTCCATTTTGTTTCTTAGATTTAAGACAGGGGTCTTCCAACTTGGCCCTTTGATGACTGGTGGACTTCAACTCCCAGAATTCCTCAGCCAGCCTCCATTTTGTTTCTTAGATTTAAGACAGGGCTCTTCCCACTTGGCCCTTTGATGACTGGTGGACTTCAACTCCCAGAATTCCTCAGCCAGGCGCCTGGCTGAGGAATTCTGGGAGTTGAAGTCCACCAGTCATCAAAGGGCCAAGTGGGAAGAGCCCTGCTCTAACCATTGATAAAATAGATCCCAAGTTTAAAAATATTCTGTTTCTTCTTTTTCTTTCATCCTTAAAGTCAGTCTGTCCATTTCCTGCACAGCCTAGTATTTTTTTAGTTATTTCTTCTTCTTCGTCCCTGCTGGTTTTTCCAAGGAGGTTCCCCTTCCCGCTGCCAGGACCTTCTGCCCCCCTGCCCCCCCAGTTCCCTGCACCCCGATCTTCCAGGGGTTACCTGAGGGACCCCCAGCCAGTCATCAGCTTGCTGCATGGCTTCGCGGGCATTCTCCACCGGCTGCCTGGGGTCCCACGTCTCCCAGTCTGGACACAGGCCTGGAAGAGAAAGCAAAGAGGGGGTCAGAGGGGGCACCCACACCACCCCCCCATATCATCTGGGAAGGGTCCAACTGGGGTGCCTTCTGCAAGGATGCAGGATGCGGCCAGCAAAGGACCCCGGTTTGAAGTTGGGTGTGTGTGAGAGAACCAATAGGGATTAGGTTCTGGGTTCAGATGCAGCCCTGGATATTGGCTGACTGGGGACCCGTCCTTCTCTCT
>JARGCV010000098.1:82500-97500 GCA_034064705.1 Bothrops alternatus
GGCTCAAGCAGAGCTCCAGATGTTTCGGGATTGTACCCAAGGCGCCGAAGATTATGGGTGCCATCTTTGCCTTCTCTCGCCACTGATATTATCCTCATCATCACCTCTAACCTAGCAACCCTCAATTACAGGTATTAAACCTCAACTTACAATCCCAATTAGGCCCAAAAGTTTCTGTCACTAAGCCAGACAGTCGTTAAGCGGGTTTTGCCCCACGTTACGGCCTTTCGCAACCGTTGTATATACACGCCAGTTGCCAATTTACCGCCGCCATGGTAAGCGTGAAAAACGGGCCGTGAGTCTCTTTTTTCCAGTGCCGTTGTAAGTTCGAACGGTTGCTAAGCGGACCGTGGTCGCGCCAAGGACTCCCCGCGACGTCCTTTCCCTGCATTTGCAGCCTGAGTGCGCAGCGGCGGCAGCAGCACGCTCCGCAATCGCGCAACGATTGCAAGATTTGGCTTCCTTGCAAAAATCGTCTCCTCTCCCGCCCACATCCTGGCCCGGGACAGCTGCGAGGCCTGGACGCCTCCGAGGGAGAGGAAAGGAGGCCGGATCGGAGCGTCCGGCTTGGGGGGGAGCAAAGAGAGCAGGTGTCAGTCTGGCTTTCGTGCCAGCAGACACCGGGGAGGGGGGGCGGCGGGTGTCGATGGCGTTTGGCGGTTTGTGGTGTTGAGTAAATATTTCCTCTTTCCCCCAGCCTCGAAGTGGGCCAGAGGCAGAGGCAGAAGAACCTCTAGAAAGCTGACCCAATCCAGCTGTGCTTCTCCAGGGGTGTTCTGAGCCAGCTTTGCAAGGCCCAGGCAGCTGCCCCCCCCACACACACAGAGACCCACAAAAGGGAGCCTCCCCCTCTGGAGGGGAGCAGCAACCCCGGGCAGCTGGAATGGAGCCTGCTGGATTCCTCACAGGGAGCGAGCCCTCAACATATGGCAGGTTTTGGTTCAGAGTTACGATGACATTGGGGGGGAAAAGGACTTAAAACTACATTTATGTAAAAGAGTGACACAAATGTGGTAAAGGCAACCCATTCAAATGGGGAGAATGAAAGCAACTTTGAGCTGCGTTCAGGTTTGTATTCAGCAGCATTCCCCTGTTGACAGCGGAAGCAAACGGAGAACAGATTTTCCATCAATTGCAAATTCTCTTTGTGAAGTTGCTCAGGAAGGTTAAGAGATCTTAAGGGATCAAAAGGATCCCTCTTTTTACCTAAAACCTCTCTTGTATCCTCTGGAGAAACATGCTGGAATCTAACCCAGCACAAGTACAGCGTAATTAATTACAGAAAATGCAGCTCAGTAAATACTGTTTAATTGCCCCCCCCCAAAAGCATTATCCATTGTGGAAGGTGAGATACTGGCAAACAGCTAGGTCAACTCTTGAACGAATGTTAAAGTGAAAATCTACAGCCTGGAACAAAACTTACAGCTCTCCTCAACACTTGGCAACCGGGATGTATTTACAACAGTGGCAGCATCCCTGGAACATGTGGAGGGGAGGGGAGGGGAAAGAAGGAAAGGGAAAGAAAGGAAAGGAAACGGGAAAGGGGAAGGGAGGAAGGAGAAAGGAGGGGAGGGGAAGGAAAGAGGACAAGAAACAGGAAGGGAGGAAGGAGAAAGGGGAAGAGAGGAGGGGCGGGGAGGGGAAGGAAAGAGAAGGAAAGGAAAGAAAACAGGAAAGGGGAAGGGAGGAAGGAGACAGAAGAGGTGGGGAGGGGAGGGGAGAGGAAGGGAAGGGAAGAGAAGAGAAGGGAAGGGAGGTGGAAAGGAAGGGGAGGAAAAGGAAGGGAAGAGAAGAGAAGAGGGGAGGGGAGGGGAAGGGAGGGGAAGGGAAGAGAAGAGAGGAGAGGAGAGGAGAGGAGAGGAGAGGAGAGGAGAGGAGAGGAGAGGAGAGGAGAGGAGAGGAGAGGAGAGAAGAGAAGAGAAGAGAAGAGAAGAGAAGAGAAGAGAAGAGAAGAGAAGAGAAGAGAAGAGAAGAGAAGAGAAGAGGGGAGGGGAGGGGAGGGGAGGGGAGGGGAGGGGAAGGGAAGGGAAGGGAAGGGAAGAGAGGAGAGGAGAGGAGAAAAGAAGAGAGAATAGAAGAGGAGAGGAGAGGAGAGGAGGAGGAGAGGAGAGGAGAGGAGGAGAGGAGAGGAGGAGGGGAGGAGGGAGGGGAGGGGGGGAGGGGAAGGAGAGAGGAGAATATGAAGGTGGAGTGACAGGGGGATAAATACCCCAGGGGTGGGATCAGCCCTCTTGAACCCTCGGCTAGGCGACCCACAGGCGACAGGAAAGCCACTCTTCCTCCAACTGCATGTATTAAAAGTGGAGATTTGCAACTGGTCGTGCAGGGAAAACCCTCTGCACGTCCTCAGAGGGTACCTTGTACATAAGACCACCAGGAAAAGGGGGGCCCCAAAGCCGGACTCCCCGGAAAACCCTCTCTGCCAGACTCCAATCCGACTCCAAGCCGAAGCCTGACCAATCCTTCAAAGAGCATTTTCTCTTCGCCCGCAATGATTCATCCCAGTCATTTGAGGGATTCCAGGCCTCTTGCGCAGACGTGAAGGCCTGGGGTGGGGGGGGGGATGCAGCTGCCAGGACCCTTGAGGTGGAAAAACTTGCCCCGCCCCCCAAAAAAGAGGCCTTTCCCCTCCCCGGCGGGCTGTGCCTGACGAGCCTGGCAGGGGATGATGGGAGGTGGAGTCTCAAGAGTGGGGAAAAGTGGCTTAGAAGCAAAGCCTCAGTCGCGCCCTAATGTTGCCGGCAGACCGACACGAGGTCCTCGACTTACAACGGTCCATTCAAAGTTACAACAGCCCTGAGAAAAGCGACTGTGCGGCCGTTTTTCACACACTTACGACCCCTCCCCCCGGTGGTCCCGTGATCAAAATTCAGACGCTGGGCAACGGACTCGTGTTTACAACGGATGCGGTGTCCCCGTGTGTGTGTGTGTGTGTGTGTGTGTGTGTGTGTGTGTGTGTGTGTTTGTCACGTGATCCCCTTTCGCAACCTCCTGGCCGCCAAAGTCGAAGGGGGGGAAGCCAGATTCGCTGAGCGACCGTGGTCCTCCCCGAACCGCGGGCAGCGATCCGCTTAACAAGCGTGGCGAGAAAAGGCCGTCAAGTGAGGCAAAGCTCCCTCAGCCAAGGTTTCACCGAGCGACAGAAGTTTCGGGCTCAGTTGCCGACGGCCGAGGGCTCCCTGCACAAACCAGGATTGTTGTCGGGGTGAGAGGGAAAGGAAGACGTTTCAGCTGGAAACTGTCCGGATCGATGCCTGTTCAAGATCGATGCCTGTTCAAGATCCGAGAAGCAGCCAGGAAAAACCCGGCAACCAGCAATTTACTCATTCTGAGGGTCCCCCCTCTTCCTCCTCTGCATGCACAAACACCGGCACACACACACACACACACACACACCACCCTTCATAGCTGAGCACTGAGGTCAAGCGGCAGCAAAGGGCCAATGAAAGTTGATCCGCCTCTCGACTCCCCGAGGAGATCAAGTTAGCCGCACCAGCTGCGGGCTGCCCAGCCAGGCCCCTCCCCTCCCTGCACAGACCCTGCCTTCCCCAACCTGGCGCCCACCAGAATTGGGGTGGGGGGGTTACGGCAGCTCCAGCGGCACCCATGGGCCGACTTTTAGCTGCAGCAGCCGAGATGCTCGGAGGGACCCACCAACGTCCATTTTGATGCATGACTCCTGGTCCCCTTTCTCTCCTCTCAGGGGTGTGTGTGTGTGTGTGTGTGTGAGAGAGAGAGAGAGAGAGAGAGAGAGAGAGACGGGGAGGGGAGGGAGGAAAGGAAAGGGAGAGAGAAAGAGAGGGAGAAAGGGAGGGAGAGGGAGAGAAAAAGAGAGAGGGAGGGAGAGAAAGAGGAAGAGAGGGAGAGGGAAGGAGAGAGAAAGAGAGGGAGAAAGGGAGAGAGAAAGAAAGAGAAAGAGAGAGGGAGGGAGGGAGAGAAAGAGAAAGGGAGGGAGAGGGAGGGAGAGGGAGGGAGAGTGTGTGTGAGAGAGAGAGAGGGGGGAGGGAGGGAGGGAGGGAAGGAAAGGGAGAGAGAAAGGGATAAAGGGAGGGAGAGAAAAAGAGAGAGGGAGGGAGAGAAAGAGAGGGAGAGGGAAGTTGAGAGAAAGAGAGGGAGAAAGGGAGAGAAAGAGAGAGAAAGAAAAAGAGAGGGAGGGAGGGAGAAAGAAAGAGAAAGAGGGAGGGAGAGAGAGAGAAAGGGAGAGAGAGGGAGGGAGAGTGTGTGTGAGAGAGAGAGGGGGGGGGAAGGGAGGGAGGGAGGGAAGGAAAGGGAGAGAAAAAGAGAGAGGGAGGAAGAGAGGGAGAGGGAAGGAGAAAGAGAGGGAGAAAGGGAGAGAGAAAGAGAGAGAAAGAAAAAGAGAGGGAGGGAGGGAGAGAAAGAGGAAGAGAGGGAGTGAGTGTGTGTGTGTGTGTGTGTGTGTGTGTGTGTCTTTCCATTGCCCTGACCATCGGATCGATCTGTGAGGGGTAGTCCTTATGACCAAAATTGAGCCCCCAAATTTCTGTCGCTAAGCGAGATGGTTAAGTGAGTTTGGCCCCATTTTACGACTCTTCGTGGCACCATTGTTAACCGAGTGGCTGCAGTGGTCCAGTTAGCCGATACGGGCGGTCCACGACTTACAACACTTCGTTTAGTGA
This sequence comes from Bothrops alternatus, assembly GCA_034064705.1. Taxonomy (NCBI): domain Eukaryota; kingdom Metazoa; phylum Chordata; class Lepidosauria; order Squamata; family Viperidae; genus Bothrops; species Bothrops alternatus. The sequence continues at coordinate 87,138 of JARGCV010000098.1, forward strand.
CCATGGTCCAACTTACAACAGCCTGACGACCTTTGCAGCATCCCGCAGATCACAGGATCAAAATTTGGACATTTGGCAACCGACTCGTATTTATGACGGTTTGCAGCCTCCTGGGGGGTGGAGGGGAATCACGGGATCCCCTTTTGCGACCATCCAACAGGCAAAGTTAATGGGGAAGCCGGATTCATTTAATGACCGGTTACTAGCTCAAACACATTAGTGAGTCACTTAACCACTGGGGTGAGAAAGGTCGTAACACGGGGCAAAACACAATGAGCCAATGTCTCATTTAATGACAGAAATGTTGGGCCCAATTGTGATTGTAAGTCAAGGATTAGTGACAACAGCTAGAGATGTTGAGGGAAAAAAAAGAGCGGGAATTTTTTTTTCTCTTCTCCTACCCATACCCATACACCCACACCCACACCCACACAAAACCACACACCCCAAACCCTTCTCAGAGGAGCGACATTTCCAAACATTTTCAAATTCAGGGAAAATACACAAAAGCAGCCTCACTAACTTGCTCCTTTCCAAAGTTTTTCTCCCCCTCCCTATACGAAAAATAAATCAATAAAAGGAGTTAAGACAGGGACGTGTGTGACTAAGCTTCGGTTTGGAAGGCGAGCCTTCAAAGGCAAGAGCCCTCAGGTTTTTCCAAAACTACAGAATAACAGAATAATAACAAGAGTTGGAAGGGACCTTGGAGGTCATCTAGTCCAACCCCCTGCTCAGGCACGACGCTCTATGCCATTCCAGACAAACTCCGGTATCTTCTGGAAAACCTCCAGTGTTGGAGCACCCACAGCTTCTGGAGAGAAGTCCAGTAGGTAGTTCCACTGATTAATTGTTTTCATTCTCAGGAAATTAATCCTTAATCCTCCTAAGTAGAACATAGATTCATAAAAGCGGGAAGGGGCCTTGGAGGTCTTCTAGTCCAACCCCCTGCTCAGGCAGGAAATCCTATTCCACTTCAGACAAATGGCTGTCCAAAAGCCTCCAGTGTTGGAGCATTCACAACTTCTGGAGGCAGGTGGTTCCACTGGTTAATTGTTCTCCCTGTCAGGAAGTTTCTCCTTAGTTCCAGGTTGCTTCTCTCCTTGATTAGTTTCCACCTGTTGCTTCTTGTCCTGCCTTCAGGTGCTTTGGAGAATAGCCTGACTGCCTCTTCTTTGGAGCAGCCCCTGAGATATTGGAACACTGCTATCATGTCCCTCCCTACTTTTATTTAAACTAGACCTACCCAATCCCTGCAACCGTTCCGTATGTTTTATCCTCCAGTCCCCCTAAGCATCTTTGCTGCTCTTCTCTGCCCTCTTTCTAGAGTCTCAACATCTTTTTTACATCGTGGCGACCAAAACTGGATGCAGCATTCCAAGTGTGGCCTTCCCAAGGCCTTATAATGTGATATTATGGGGAGGGGGAGTTGGTATTAGAAAAAAAAGAAGTTGGTATATAAAAATGTTTGTACAAAAATGTATTATAAAACAGACTTTGTCTAAAAAGAAGTGTGTGTGTGTGTGTGTGTGTTTTCTGAGGTTTTCGCAAGTGTTTGTAAGTAGGTCTTTGGTTATTCAGGTTTTCTCCCGCGTGAAATTGGAAGTGTCTTGGCGACGTTTCGACGAAGTCCCATTCGTCATCTTCAGGCTGGTGTTTTCGGCTTCGTGCTTCTAGGAGCAATGAAGCACGAAGCCAAAAAAACCAGCCTGAAGATGACGAATGGGACTTCGTCGAAACGTCGCCAAGACACTTCCAATTTTACGCGGGAGAAAACCCGAATAACCAAAGACCGACCTAAACACACACACACACACACATACATACATACATACATACATACATACATACATACATACATACATATATATAAGATTGTATATATAAAAAAAGTATTCTAAAAAAAAGTTTTGGTCAATTCTGCTCTGTGTTTCTTCCCGACAGTCTGAGTTTCCTGGACCAGCGTTAAAATCTGCAGCCGGAGGCAGAATCATCAGCCACCCCCTAAAAAGAGCAAAAAAATTATCCAGTCTCACTTTCCATTTTGGTCTCCTGAAACGAGGACGCTGATTGTCTCTTCAGATCAGCTGGCAGGACAGTTAATCCCTAACCAGGACAATATCCCTGCTCTGATTACCGGCTGCAGAGCGTGGCCTGAGTATTTCGGCCCCTCTGGATTGGGCACTGCCCCTGACCTGTTAAAAATCCGCTGGGTTCAAATTGTCAGAGGTTTTTTTATATATATATCCAGATACGTTTTATTCTTTGTTACAGTTTGCATCTTCCTTTGAAATATTAACAGAAACCCATCAAGGCCTTTCTTTCCTTTAGAATTGGGTTTTTAACAGGTTTTTAGTAACAGCCTTGTATTTATTTAATTTAATTTAATTTTAAATATTTATTGTTTTATATGTTTTTATTGGGTTGTAAACCGCCCCGAGTCCTACGGGAGAGGGGCGGTATAGAAGTTTAATAAATATAATATAATATATAATATAATAAATATAAATATAAGGCCTGAGACTCGGTGTCTCCACTAGATTAAACTGACAGGCGAGCTGAAACTAAGTTAATCCACTAAAATTAGCACCCTTCCTCAACCCTCCGGACCCAGTCCACATAGCAAAAGATAAAGCCTGCAAACACAAACAGAATAAATGAAATTGGGTCTCCCAAAGAGGAACTGCATGTTCACAAACATAATCATAACTATACACACACACACACACACACACACAGCTCAAGTGTCACCCCACAATCGGCACATACACACGTCCGCTCGGGACAAGCTTCCCTATAAAAGTCTGCTGTGTGTCCCGTTTCTCCGTAGCTGCCCCTAAAGCAGTGTTTCTCAACCTTGACAATTTTAAGGCATGTGGACTTCAACTCCCAGAATTCCACAGCCAGCATGAGGGAAATATGGCCCCTTCATGACTGGTGGACTTCAACTCCCAGAATTCCTGAGCCAGCATGGGGGAACTATGGCCCCTTCATGACTGGTGGACTTCAACTCCCAGAATTCCTGAGCCAGCATGGGGGAACTATGGCCCCCTCATGACTTGTGGACTTCAACTCCCAGAATTCCTGAGCCAGCATGGGGGAACTATGGCCCCCTCATGACTCGTGGACTTCAATTCCCAGAATTCCTCAGCCAGCATGAGGGAACTATGGCCCCCTCATGACTCGTGGACTTCAACTCCCAGAATTCCTCAGCCAGCATGAGGGAACTATGGCCCCTCATGACTGGTGGACTTCAACTCCCAGAATACCTCAGCCAGCATGAGGGAACTATGGCCCCCTCATGACTGATGGACTTCAACTCCCAGAATTCCTGAGCCAGCATGAGGGAACTATGGCCCCTTCATGACTGATGGACTTCAACTCCCAAAATTCCTGAGCCAGCATGGGGAAACTATGGCCCCCTCATGACTTGAGGACTTCAACTCCCAGAATTCCTCAGCCAGCATGAGGGAACTATGGCCCCTTCATGACTGGTGGACTTCAACTCCCAGAATTCCTGACCCTCCAACGATGGCCCCTTCATGACTAGTGGACTTCAACTCCCAGAATTCCTGAGCCAGCTTAGCTCAGCTTGGAAACCTCTCGCTTTCCCCTCAGCATAGCTCAGTGTTTCTCAACCTTGACAAATTGGGAGTTGAAGTCCACATGCCTTAAAATTGTCAAGGTTGAGAAACACTGCGGGGCTAAAGGCAATTTCTTTGCTTTCAGAAATAAAGGTTTCTCCTTTACTCACAGCTGTCTGGAGACGATTAAAGGCCTGGAGACTAAAACATAGGAAGGATGGTGATAGGATTTGGATCGGGCCAGTCTAGACAAAAGAAGGACGGGGGGGGGACATAACAGCAGCATTCCAGTATTTGTGAGGCTGCCACAAAGAGGAGGGGATGTGTGTCAATTTATTTCCCAAAGCACCAGAAGGCAGGAGAAGAAACAACGGATGGAAACTCACCAAGGAGAGAAGCAACCTAGAATTAAGGAGAAACTTCCTGGCAGTTAGAACAATTAACCAGTGGAACGGCTTGCCACCAGAAGTTGTGGCTGCTCCATCACTGGAGATTTTGAAGAAGAGACTGGACAGCCATTTGTCCGAAATGGGATAGGGTCCCCTGCTTGAGCAGGGGGCTGCACTAGAAGGCTAAAACATATAAGGAAAGGCTGATGGAATTGGGCACGTCTAGTTTAATGAAGAGAAGGACGAGGGGGGAGGGACGTGATAGCAGCATTCCAATATCTCAGGGGCTGCCCCAAAGAAGAGGCAGTCAAGCTCTTCTCCAAAGCAACAAGAAGCAACGGATGGAAACCAACCAAGGAGAGAAGCAACCTAGAACTAAGGAGAAACTTCCTGACAGTGAGGACAATTAACCAGTGGAACCACCTGCCTCCAGAAGCGGGGAATGCTCCAACACTGCAAGTTTTGAAGAAGAGACTGGACAGCCATTTGTCCGAAAAGGTCTAGGGCAGCGGTTCTCAACCTGTGGGTCGTGACCCCATTTGGGGTCGAACGACCATTTCATGGGGGTCGCCAAACAACGCAGTCCGCCATTTTTTTCCCCTTTTTCCCTCGGCCGGCGCAGGGGGCAGCACCGCACATTCGCGGGGTAGCACCGCGCATGCGCAATGCGGGCAGTCGCGCCCGTGCATGCGTGATGCAGGGAGTTGTGCCTGCGCATGTGCCATGCGCGCGGTCGCACATGCGCCATGTGGGCAATGGTGCCCGCGCATGCGCGATGCGCACGGTCGCGCATGCGCCATGCGGGCCGTCACACCGTGCATGTACTATGTGCGCGGTCGCGCATGCGTGATGCGGGCCATCGCACCGCGCATGCGTGATGTGGGCCGTCGCGCTGCGCATGCGCGGTGCAGGTCGGAGTCGCAGCCTGAAAAAGGTTGAGAACCGCTGGTCTAGGGTTTCCTGCCTGAGCGGGGGGTTGGACTGGATGACCTCCAAGGTCCCTTCCCCCTTGATGATGTTGATGATGATGACCTCCAAAGTCACTTCCAGCTCTATTCTGATTGATTGACTAACTTGCAAGAAATGACAGGGAAGATCAGGGTTATGCTGGACCTCCCCAAACCGAGAACCAGGATCACAGCTCCCAAAAGAAATAGGTCACCTGAGCACAGGTAAACAGGTGGACGCTAAGGGCCAACAGACACCAGAGAGAGGCCTCCGAGCGATCCGTGCATTTATTTTAGTGGGGGGGGTGTCCAAAAAAAAAAAGAGCTACAAGTAGGTTCTCAACTCGCAATCGTTCCTTTAGTGACTGTTCCGAGTTACAACCGCACAGAAAAAAAGCGACTTAGGGATATTTTTCACACTTACGACCGTTGCAGCCTCCTCCGGGTCGCGTGATCAAAATTTGCAGGCCTGGAAATTGGCATGTACTTGGGACAGTTGCGCTGTCCTGGAGTCCTACTATCCCCTTTGGTGACCATTGGACAAGCCAAATCAACGGGGAAGCCAGATTCACTTAACAAGCGGGATGCTAATTTAACCCTGGCAGTGATTCACTTAACAACGGTCATAAAATGGGACCAAACTCACCTAACAACTGCCTGGTTTAGCAATAGCAATTTAGGGCCCAGCTGTGGACATAAGTCAAGGACTCCCTGTATTTTTACAGGCCCAAATCTCCCCTCCTACTACATATCCCATAAGCACCCTACCTGACGAGATGTTGCTAAAAGCACAGAAAAAAACTCAAGCCTCTCTCCGGCCAATCCCGATTTTTTCCCCCACTCCCACCGAAGTCATTTTTTGTCACCCATCATTCATATATATATATATATATATATATGTTTTCTGAGGTTTTCGCGGGTGTTTGTATGTAGGTCTTTGGTTATTCGGGTTTTGTCCTGCGTAGAATTTGAAGTGTCTTGGCGACGTTTCGACAAAGTCTCATTCGTCATCTTCAGGCTGGTGCTCCTAGAAGCATGAAGCCGAAAGCACCAGCCTGAAGATGACGAATGGGACTTCGTCAAAACGTCGCCAAGACACTTCAAATTCTATGCGGGAGAAAATCCGAATAACCAAAGACCTACATATATATATATATATTTCCCCTATCGCAGTTTGGCCTCTAGAGTCCCTGAAGCAAAGCGAGTTTGCCCTTAAAAAAAAGTTTTTTAAACTTTGGACACAAACAAAACGAAAAATAAAATAAAATAAACGGAACGTTTTTTTTTAAAGTGCATTAAAAAAAACTCAAGTTTTTGTTTTGTGTAGTAAGAATAATAATAATAATAAAGTTGGAAGGGACCTTGGAGGTCATCTAGTCCAACCCCCTGCTCAGGCAGGAAAGCTTATACCAAGGGTAGGCAACCTGGGCTCTTTTATGACTCTTTTGTTCCTTTTTTTGTGGGGGGGGGAGCCTGTCTTTTAATTTTTCCAATCAAAATGAAAGTTAAAAAAGAAAGAAATAAGGGGAAAAAAATAAGAAAACTCAATAACCGCTTCAACATTGTGGTCGATTCAGCCCCAAATTTATGTGGTAAAGCAAGCCATTCGTTAAGCGAGTTTTGCCCCATTTGACGGCCGTTATTAAGCGAATCAGCATGGCTGATCAAGGGCTTCCTCGTTGCCTGCTTGTCAGAAGGTCACCAAAGGGGATGGCGTGACCCCCCCCTCAGGACATTGAAACCGTCGTTAAGTACGAGTCGGCTGCCAAACGTCTGAATTTTCACCGCCTATTCCTGGGGGACACTGCACGCGTCATTAAGAGTGAAAAATTATTATTTATTATTATTATTATTATTTTTCGGATTTGTATGCCGCTCCTCTCTGCAGACTCGGAGCGGCTCACAACATACAAATAAACAATTCAATATAAATCCGAAAAAAAACATTAAAAAATAAACCCCACACATACTCCTCAGTCACACCACAATCCACAGTCATCCCCAGGCCTGCTGGCAAAGATGAGTTTTTAGATTCTTCCGGAAGGCCGGGAGAGTAGGGGAAACGCGGACTTCAGGGGGCAGTTGGTTCCAGAGGGTGGGCGCCACAACAGAGAAGGCCCTCCCCCTAGGGCCCGCCAGACGGCATTCTTTCGCTGACAGGACCCGGAGGAGGCCGACCCTGTGCGCTCTCACCGGTCGAAGGGAAGTATGTGGCAGAAGGCGGTCCCGTAAGTATCCTGGTCCCATGCCATGAAGGGCTTTATAGGTAATAACCAACACCTTGAATTGGGCTCGGAGACCAATAGGCAGCCAATGCAGCGTGCGGAGAGTTGATGAAATGTGGGCACAACGAGGAAGGCCCACAACTGCTCGCGCAGCTGCATTTTGCACTAATTGTAGTCTCCGAACACTCTTCAAGGGTAGCCCCATGTAGAGAGCGTTGCAGTAGTCGATCCTCGAGGTCGACTACTAAGTCGACTACTACTGGTCCTTAGTCACGTTTTTTCAGCGCCGTTGTAACTTCAAACGGTCGCTAAATGAACTTGGGTAAGTAGGGGACCAGCTGTGTGAATAGAAAGTGTGTGTGTGGGGGGGGGGAATTAACAAAATTCAAACCCCTGGTTGGCTGCAAAACCCTGCTTAAAAGCGCGCTCCAAAAGGGGTCGGACCAGATGGCATTTCAATTCTCCCCCCCCCTTCCAAAGATCCTGGGTTAAACCCGGCATGGGGGGGGGTTGAGCCCTTCAGCTGCATGAATGTCCCCCTCGGCCCCCCCCGAGCTGTCCCACCTGTCCAGACCGTGGTTCCGTCAAGACAAGGGTGGGTGGAGCGTCTGAACAGCTGAGAGCAAATTTGGGCTGGAGAGAATTTCTGGCATCCCGGCATTCAGAGCTGGGATCACCCGCTCTCTGCCGAGGATCTGCCCCCATAGAGGTGGGGGGGGGCTCTGCGCCCCCCTCACGTGAGCTGTGTTTGATTAAAGACTCGTTTCGAACCCAGGAGAGAGCGGATTTGAACCTGGAACGAAGGAGACACTTCCAGACAGCAAGAGCGATTAATCAAAGGGCCTTGCCTCCAGGAATTGTGGGTGCTCCATCACTGGAGGTTCTCAAGGAGAGACCATTGGTCTGAAATGGTGTAGGATATCCTGCTCCAGCAGGGGGTTGGACTATAGGACCTCCACGGTCCCTTCCAGCTCTGCTACTCTGTTAATTAATCCAAAAGAGACTTGACAGCCATTTGTCTGAAATGGTATAGGGTTTCCTGCCTGAGCAGGAGGCTGGACTAGAAGACCTCCAAGGTCCCTTCCAACTTTATATTATTATTATTATTATTATTATTATTATTATTATTATTATTATTATTATTATTATTATTATTATTATTATTAGTGGAATGGCTTTCCTCCAGAAGCTGTGGGTGCTTCATTACTGGAGGTTCTCAAGAAGAGACTGGACAGCCCTTTGTCTGGAATGTTATAGGGTCTCCTGCCTGAGCAGGGGGTTGGACTAGATGACTTCAAAGGTCCCTTCCAACTCTGCTATTCTATTGTTCTGTTCATGATAGCAGTCTTCCAGTATCTCAGGGGCTGCCCCAAAGAAGAGGGAGTCAAGCTCTTCTCCAAAGCCCCTGAAGGCAGGAGAAGAAGCAACGGATGGAAACTCATCAAGGAGAGAAGCAACCGAGAACAAAGGAGAAACTTCCTGACAGTGAGGACAATTAACCAGTGGAACTACCTGCCTCCAGAAGTTGTGGATGCTCCAAAACTGGAAGTTTTGAAGAAGAGACTGGACAGCCCTTTGTCTGAAATAGGACAGGTGGTTCTCAACTTACAACCGTGTAGTGACTGTCTGAAGTCACAACGGCACTGGAAAAAAAATGACAGGATCGTTTTCACACTTACGACCTTTGCGGGGTCTCCATGGTCATGGAATCAAAATTCTTGATGCTTGGGCAACCGACTCGTATTCATGACGGTTGCAGCGTCCCCCGGGGGTCACGTGACCCTCTTCTGCAACCTTCTGACACAATCAAAGTCCAAGGGGAACCCGGATTCATTTAACAACCGTGTTACTAATTTAACAACTGCAGGGCTTCATTTAAAAAGTGTGGCAAGAAAGGCTGTAAAACAGGACAAAATTCAGAACAAATGTCTCATTTAGCAACAAGTATTTTGGGCTCAATTGTGGTTGTAAGTCAAGGACTAGCTGTATGGGGTCTCCTGCTGGAGCACGGGGAGAATAGAGTAGAATAGAAAATATGGAATGGAAGAGAGTAGAGTAGAGTAGAGTAGAGTAGAGTAGAGTAGAGTAGAGTAGAGTAGAGTAGAGTAGAGTAGTAGAGTAGAATAGAAAATATGGAATGGAATAGAATAGAGTAGAGTAGAGTAGTAGAGTAGAATAGAAAATATGGAATGGAATAGAGTAGAGTAGAGTAGAGTAGAGTAGAGTAGAGTAGAGTAGAGTAGAGTAGAGTAGAGTAGAGTAGAGTAGAGTAGAGTAGAGTAGAGTAGAATAGAATAGAAAATATGGAATGGAATAGAGTAGAGTAGAGTAGAGTAGTAGAGTAGAATAGAAAATATGGAATGGAATAGAGTAGAGTAGAGTAGAGTAGAGTAGAGTAGAGTAGAGTAGAGTAGAGTAGAGTAGAGTAGAGTAGAGTAGAATAGAAAATATGGAATGGAATAGAGTAGAGTAGAGTAGAGTAGAGTAGTAGAGTAGAATAGAAAATATGGAATAGAATAGAGTAGAGTAGTAGTGTAGAATAGAAAATATGGAATGGAGTAGAGTAGAGTAGAGTAGAGTAGAGTAGAGTAGAGTAGAGTAGAGTGGAATAGAAAATATGGAATGGAATAGAATAGAATAGAAAATATGGAATGGAATCAAATGGAATAGAATAGAATAGAATAGAATAGAATAGAATAGAATAGAATAGAATAGAATAGAATAGAATAGAATGGAATGGAATGGAATGGAATGGAATGGAATGGAATGGAATGGAATAGAATAGAATACCGGTAGAAGCTGGAAGGGACCTTGGAGGTCATCTAGTCCAGCCCCCTGCTCAAGCAGGAGACCCTATACCACTGCAGACAAACGGGTTGGACTAGAAGACCTTCCAAGGTCCCTTCCAGCTCTACCCTTCTCCTGAAACCAGCTTCTCTACCTCCCCTTTCAATGCAGGGCCAGGCCCTGCAAGTTCCGTTTACTCAACGGAGGGACGACGAAACGCCCGTGAGCTGAGTGCGAATTTTTTTTCTGACCGTAGCTGGTTTCACCCCCTGCTTCCTCGCCTAGATGGACCAGAAGACCTTCCACGGTCCCTTCCAACTCTTGTCACCCTGTTATTCCTTGCTACAAGGACGTGGCTGCTCGTAAGGCAAGCGAGACTGCGGCACAACCTTCCCTGCGGGAGGCCGGGCCACCCCGTGCAGGGAGCCGGGTGA
>JARGCV010000098.1:102500-134537 GCA_034064705.1 Bothrops alternatus
AGCAAGGTTGCTTGGAAAATTCAAAGGTCTTGGGGAAAAAAAATACATATATTTCTCAAAGGGGTGGCCAGCTCTGAGTTGCCTGTAATTCAATTTTTGGTGCAATGCAAGGTCATCTGCCCCTGGAGAAAACAGGGTGGATGTGTTGGGGAAGGTCTCTTTTTGCTACAGACCTACAGCTTGGAAAGGGAATGTTAATGCTCCTGGTTTAAACCAGGGCTGAAAAACAGCTTGCAGCATAGAAAGCCCAAATCCCGATTGTTCTCCCGCCAAGCACGGCCACCGAAGCCTCATTCTCACAGCCTGCTTAACCTGTTGAATTAATCTAGGCTCTGAATGTAGCCAGCACTCTGAATCCTAAACTAAACAGAGTCCATTGTTGGCTAGTTTGGGATTCGTGGTGCTGGGTGCATTTAGAACCTAGGTTAATTCACAGGTTAAGTAGGCTGTGAGAATGTGGCTTAACCTGTTGGATTAATCTAGGCTCTGAATGCAGCCAGCACTCTGAATCCTAAACTAACCAGCGTCCATTGTTGGCTAGTTTGGGATTCGTGGTGTTGGTGCATTTAGAACCTAGGTAAATTCAACAGGATAATAGTAGTAGTAGTAGTAGTAGTAGTAGTAGTAGTAGTAGTAGTAGTAGTAGTAGTAGTAGTAGTAGTAGTAATAATAATAATAATAATAATAATAATAATAATAATAATAATAATAATAATAAAGTTGGAAGGGACCTTGGAGGTCCTCTAGACCAACCCCTGCTTAAACAGGAAACCCTATACCATTTCAGGCAGATGGCGGTCCCATTTCCGGCAAGGGGGTCCTGCATTCAGCCCCTCCAAATTATTGGAGCTGATTGGCCCTTCCTTGGGTGCCCCAACACTGGACGTTTTTAAGAAGAGATCAGACAGAATGGTTTAGGGTCCCCAGCTTGAGCAAGGGGTTGGACTAGATGACCTCCAAGGTCCCTTCCAGCTCTTTTCCGACTGAAACGCTGCATCCCCCAGAGATGATGGCCAAACAGACGGACCATCTTGTGCAGAAGCCTCCTAACTTCCCCAAAAGAAAAGCACCCTTCATCACATTCCCCCCCCACTTGCAAGATAATTAGGAAACCACCATTCTTTTCACAATTAAGCACAACTGGGAGATACAAAGGGGGGGGAAGGGGAAATACTCGCGTTTCTTTGCTTAAGAGTGGACCCCAAATGGCCTTTATGCGGGGGGGGGCAACTATGGCAACTGGATGACCTGTGGACTTCCACTCCCAGAATTCCAGAGCCAGCATGGCTAGATGGCCCCTTTAGGGCTGGCTCAGGCATTCTGGGAGTTGAAGTCCACAAGTCGCCATATTTGCAGCCCCCCCCCGCCACCGCCTTTAAGACAAATGGCACGTTTGCTCACTATTGGGTTAATTTCCACTACGGCTAGTCCTCAACTTGCAGGTGTTCCAAACTGTAACAGTGACTTACAACTTTTGCCTAGTTAAGCCCCCCTCCCTTCTCACACTGATGCTGTTCCCTAGTCGGGTCATGAAACGTCTGCAAGAAAGGCACCCAGCTCAGAGAGCACCAAGGACCCCCACAGTCCTCCTCCTCCTCCTCCTCTTCCTCCTCCTCCCTTCTAGCACCTCTTCCTCCTCCTCTTCCTCTCCACAAACCCCACTCCCTTCTAGCATTGATGATGTTACCTAGTTGGGTCATGAAACGTCTGCAAGAAAGGCACCCAGCTCAGAGAGCACCAAGGACCCCACAGTTATCCTCCTCCTCCTCCTCCTCCTCCTCCCTTCTAGCACTGATGATGTTCCCTAGTCAGGCCTTGCAACATCTGCAAGAAAGCCATCCAGCTCAGAGAGACCACCAAGCACACACATACACACACCCGCATTTGTCGCTCCTCTATGGGGCAAACCCCGCAGCTACTCTCTGGGTAACGCAGAGCCAAAGCCGAGGGAGGCGTTTCCCACACACCTCCTTTCAAGCTGGCCCAGGGATCTCCAGCTGCCAGCAGCCATCAAGGCCCCCAGTTGTCTCCAAAGAGGCTGCTGATTAACACATTTCAGCCATGACTGAGAAGCATTCTGTGTAACCTGGGAAGCTGGCACTCAGTCCGAGGTTCTCCAAGAACAGCTGCCAGAGAGACAGCTGGAACCCCAGAGAGAATCCCAGTATCTGATCTAGGGCTCTTTGGGCAAGGTGGGGGGGAGACTCGGGGGAGGGGTGGCAGGGGCGGATAGAGGCTGCCCGTAACAACTCACACCCAGGGCCCATTCAGGGGTTCTGCGCAGGCACCTTCTCCTTTGTGCTAAAGCAGGGGTCTTCCAACGTGGCCCTTTTAGGACGCATGGCCTGGCTGAGGAATTCTGGGAGTTGAAGTCCACAAGTCCTAAAAGGGCCACGTTTGGAAGACCCTTGTGTTAAAGGCAGAGCTACCAGTAATTTCCGGCTGACGACCGCAATGTAAGACCAAAATGTCCTTGGCTAAGCCAGGCAGTTGCTGGGCGAGGTTTTGCCTCATTTTTGCAACCTTCCTTGTCACGGTTGTTAAGTGAATCAGCGCACTAGTTAAGTGAGGAACAGGGCGGTTCGGCGAATCTGTCTTCCCCACGGACGTTGTTTGGCGGAAGGTTGGAAAAGGAATCGCCCGAGCCCAGACACTGCCACCGTCCTAAATGTGTGTCCGTCGCCCAGTGTCTGAATTTGGATCCCGCGATGATGGGCACGCTGCCACGGTCATAAGTGTGAACAACGGTCGTAAGTCGCTTTTTCAATGCTGTTGTAACTTTGAACAATCATGAAAGAAACCGCCGTCAAGCCTGTCCAATCACACCACTGATCCTGCCAGAACTCCTCACCCACCCACCCACCCACCCCATCCCCGTGGCCGGCCACCTTTCCAAGAAGGACGCCTTCACACAACCAGCCGCACCTGGGTTTGCAGGAAACAGAAATCCACTTCAAATCAGCCTGGGTGGGCAGTCGAGGTGGGCACCCACAATGGCCACACAATCACATCCACACCTCCTGAGCTGGACCCAGAGTGCCTCTTGCTGACCCTGTTACACACCCTCACCACAAACCCAGCCAAGTGCTCCCCAGCCACCCCCCATTCCGATGGTCGGCCCCCTTTCTGGGCACGCCACCTTCACACCACCAGCTAAACCTGGGTTTGCAGGCAACATAGAACCACTTCAAATCAGCAGGGGACGAGGCAGTCTGGGTGGGCACCCACACCCCCCTATCGTATCAAACCGTCCTGAGACCCCCACCGACCCACCCAATCACATCCACACCTCCTGAGCTGGCACCAGACTGCCTTTCGCTGACCTGGCTGTACCCCCACCCCACCCCAGACACACACACACACACCTGGGTGACTCAGGAGAGTCTGTAGGACAACTCGCTGAGGCCAACTGACCTCACCCCGCCATCAATTCACCTCCAGACCCCGAATCCGTCACAGGACCATTCAGAGTGACCCCAATATGGAATAAATGCACTCCAGATAAGGATGCCCAAGAGAGGGTGAAAGGTTGGGGTAAGGACCATGAAGTGAAGTGATAAGGACCATGAAGTGATAAGGACCATGAAGTAAGGACCATGAAAGGGTAAGGACCAAAGTGGAAAGACCTTTTTTCAATCATGAAATGGACTTGGTGGAGGTGAGTTGGCCAAGGCTCAATGGCCAGGGCGAGTAGGCAGGGGCCAGTTGGCCAGTCCGGATTCTGTGACCCCCTCCCCGTCTTGGCACAGCCCCCCCCACACACACACACACACTTATGACCCCTTCTTCTACTCCCTCCCTTGCTCCTCCTGTCTGGTTCCCCTTCTTCCCCACCCCAGCCAGAGGGGAGGGAGGGTCCACCCCAGCGGCGTCGCCCCCTCCTCAACCGCCCCTGCCCCGCCCTCGCGGGGGAACTCACCGATGGAGACCAGCTTGATGTGTTCGCGGTCGAGGAACTCCAGAGCCACGGAGACGTTCTCCAGCTTCATCTGCCTGAAGTTGGGGCGCGCGTGGTACTTGCGGTACATCTTCTTCTGGCTGAGCACCTCCAGGAGGCCGATCAGCTTCAGCCCGTCGCTCAGGTCCTTCTGCAGGTCGCCGATGCGCTTGTGCATGCACTTCAGGTGCTCGTTGCACCAGCGGGTGAAGGTGTTCTGCTGGATCTTCTTCCAGGGCGCATCTTCCGCCAGGTCCTTCTCCGTGGCCGGCATCTCCTCCTGCGCTTCCTCGCCCGGCGGGTAGTAGCCCTGCGGGGGCTGCTCGTAGTAGCTGTTGCTATTCATGGCGGGCACCGGCGGGGTTTCGGCAAGCTCGGGGCGGTCCGGGAGGGGTGTGGTGGTGGTTGTGCGCGATCCGAAAGAAGGAGAAGAAGAAGAAAAGAGGCAAGTGGCTTTGGAGAGGGGAGTGAAGGTGGCCGGCTTAAGAGTGAAAGGGATCAAAAGTGAAAGCGGTCAGCCCCTGGGCCGGCCTGACTTGGGGGGGGAGGGGGGAGGGTTCCACTTTCCTGCTTCTCTGCCGGCTTCGCACAAAAAAACAAAACAAACCCCGCAGCAGCTTTGCGCCCAAGTTTCCAAAAAGTGTTGCCCAAAAAAGGCGCAAAGAACTTCACCAGTTGGAGAGGGTCGAGCTGAGCTGAGCTGAGCCGGGCTGGGCCGGGCCGGGGCTGGGGGCTTCTTTGTCTGCGGGAGTCTTAAAAGAGGAGGGGGCGGGCACTGGGGGTCCCCTCTGGTCTCTCGGCTCGGCTTGGTTGCCTTTCGTCCCCGGGCCGACGAAGGCGCAGGCGAGGGCTTCGGGAGGGTTGTGTCCGGACTTCCCTTGGGTCATTCAAAAGTGGAAGGTCCGGAGGAAGGAGGGGTTTTTTAAAAGGCTCCGCCGCCCCCCTCGGCCCCCACCCCACCCCCGCCCCCCCCGGCCCACGTCAGGAGGAAGGACTGCGAGGAATGCCTGCGCGCCCGGGACCCATCGACAAGTAAGGGATGGGGCGAAGTTTCTTTGCAAGGCGCCCCCCTCCCGGCCAGATAATCCCAGCGCTCCGGATTGGCCGCTATGGATAGCAAGCGGCGGGGATTGGCTCCACCCGAAGCAAATCCGCCCCCCCCCGGCTGCCCACCCACCCCCCTCCCCTTCCGCAGGCCGGAACGCCAGGGGTATCTCAGCTGCTATTTTTAATTTCCACCCTCCGCGAAAGGAAGGTTGGTGACTGCGAGGTTGTCTTTTCTTAGTGTGTGAAGAGGGGGGAAACGTGCCGGGCCTTGGCTGGGGGAGAGAAAAGGGTTGGGGGGCACCCTCTATGGGTGGGGTGGGAGTTCCTGCCAAGAGAGCCCTCCCAAAGCAGCCCTCGGAAAACCAGCTGGAAGGGGGCCTTGCCCGGATTGCTGATTGACGTGTCATTTCTGAATTTTCACTCTTGACCTGGATGGATGAAGGATGATTGAAGGGTTTTCCAAACGTGTCAACAGTTTGGGGGTGGGGGGTGGGGGGTGGGGGGTGGGTGAACAGCGCTCCCAACTCTCCAGAGGCAGCCGCCTGAGCTGGAATTTAAAAACTTAAAGCAGCCCACCCCCAAAAAATAAAATTAAAAAGTCTTATCAATTTCCATCCTTGGGATTGTTCACAGTCAGCCAGATGTTTAAACTGGAGTTGGCATCTTTTTTCACCTCTAGCCAGATGTGGAAGTTTGGTGGCGTTAAGGGTCTCATCTCAGGATGTCAGCTGTTCCGAGCATAGCTGCCTGTTGCAATTGATGGATGGGGATTTTGTCAGTGCCGATATTAGTGGTATGGTCAGTTGCAAAGTCAGCCAGATGTTCAGGTTAGATTTGGCATTTTTGTCCACCCATCGAGTCCTTCCCAAGGACCTGGGATAGCCAGATGTGGAAGTTTGATGGAATTAAAGTTCTCATCTCAGGATGTCAGCTGCTCTGAGCACAGCTGCCTGCTGCAATTGACAGATGGGGAATTTGTCAATGCCGATCAAGAGATGCCCCAGAGGTTTGCCTATCACTATTAATGGTATGGTGTGTCTCACAGTCAGCCAGATGTTTAGACTTTATTTGGCATTTTTATCTACCTATCCTTCCCAAGGACTTGGGATGACCAGACATGGACATTGGATGGGATTAAAAGTATCCGTGCAGGATATCAGCTCTTCCAAGTCAAGCTGCCTTTCGTAATTGACCAATGGGGATTTTGTCAAGGCCTGTGGGATTCCAAGGGTGCGCCAGAGGTTTTTGGGATTGCACCCAAGGGATTATTATTTTATTATTATATACACAATAATGTGAAATCACAGCTGCCGGTTATGTAGCTGCTGTTGGCCTTAACAAGCATCTAGTTCAGGGGTTCTCAACCTTGGCAACTTTAAGACTTGTGGACTTCAACTCCCAGAATTCCTCAGCCAGCTTTGCTGGCTGAGGAATTCTGGGAGTTGAAGTCCACAAGTCTTAAAGTTGCCAAGGTTGAGAACCCCTGAACTAGTTCTTTCCAAGAATTTTAAATTGTGTAATGTGTCAGCGCAGTAGAGGCAGCCCTCAACTTACAACGGTCCATTTAGTGACTGTTTGAAGTTACAGCAACATTCAAAAAAGTGACTTCAAAGGGACCATGGAGGTCATCTAGTCCAACCCCCTACTCAGGCAAGAGACCCTACTACACCATTCCAGACAAATGGCTGTCCAATCTCTTCTTATAAACTTTCAGTGTTGGAGCATCCATAACTTCTAGAGCAGCGGTTCTCAACCTATGGGTCGCGGCCCCATTTGGGGTCGAATGACCGTTTCGCGGGTGTCGCCGGACACCGCGGTCCGCCATTTTGTTGTTGGTTTTTTACGCGCGCGCGCCGCACATGCGCGGTTCGGGTCGTCGCGGTCCGCCATTTTTTAAATTTATTTTTTATTTATTTTTTATTTATTTTTTTGTCGCGCGCGCACCGCGCATGCGGGGTTCGGGCCGTCGCGCACGCGCCGCAGATGCGCGGATCGGCCCGTCGCGGTCCGCCATTTTTTTTATTTTTTTTATTTTTTTGTTTTTTTTGTCACGCACGCGCCGCGCATGCACAGTTCGGGCCGTTGCGCGTGCGCCGTGTGTGCGCGGATCGGCCCGTCGCGGTCCGCCATTTTGTT
Source organism: Bothrops alternatus (assembly GCA_034064705.1). NCBI lineage: Eukaryota > Metazoa > Chordata > Lepidosauria > Squamata > Viperidae > Bothrops > Bothrops alternatus. The sequence continues at coordinate 109,621 of JARGCV010000098.1, forward strand.
TTTGATTTTTGTTTTTGATTTTTTTTGTTTTTTTTTGTCGCACGCACGCCGCACATGCGCGGATCAGCCCGGCGCGCGCGCGCGCGCCCGGGTTGGGGTCGCGGCGCGCATGGGCGGCGCAAGTGGGGTCTCAACCTGGAAAAGGTTGAGAACCACTGTTCTAGAGGCAAGTTGTTCCACTGCTTAATTTATCTGGAATTATAGACTAACAGAATCCCAGAGTCAGAAGGGATCTTAGAGGTCTTCTAGTCCAACCCCCTGCTCAGGAAGGAGACCTTATACCATTTCAGACAAGTGGTTGTCCAGCCTCTTCTTAAAATCCTCCAGTGATGAAGCTCCCACAACTTCTGGAGGCAGGTGGTTCCCCTGGTTAATTGTCTTCACTCTTAGGAAATTCCTCCTTAATTCCAGGTTGCTTCTCTCCTTGGCTAGTTTCCATTCATTTTGCAATTGACAGATTAAAAGGTTAATGCCCAGATTTTCTACGTGCCAGGCAAGATTTTTTTTGCTTTGGCATCCAATCTCCCCAAAACCACTTTTCAGATTTTCAGATTTTTATACTTCTCCAATTCTCTTTCTTCTGGTGTGGCCACATCAACTATCCACGTGGTTTTCTTTTCAAGCACAGCTACATCTGGTGTGTGATGAGACAAGACTTTAGCAGGTTGGAAATCCCCCAACATTTTAATTTGCTCATTTTGCTGCTTTTTCAACTTTTATGTTCTCACTACATCTTCACTACGGGCCCGCGGTCCTTTTTGCAGATGTTCCAGTGAATCATTTTGGCAACTGTGTCCTATTACTGTTTATAATCAGTCTGTGCAATCTTTATTTAATTTATTGAATATAGAGTGTGTAGTGCAGTATAGTACAATGCAATATAGCAGGGGTTCTCAACCTTGGCAACTTTAAGACTTGTGGACTTCAATTCCCAGAATTCCTCAGCTTGAGGAATTCTGGGAGTTGAGGTCCACAAGTCTTAAAGTTGCCAAGGTTGAGAACCCCTGCAATATAGTATATCCCAGGGATCTTCAAACTTGGTCCTTTTATGCCTTGTGGACTTCAACTCCCAGAATTCCTCAGCCAGCATTGAAGTCCACAAATTCTGGGAGTTGAAGCCCACAAGTCATAAAAGGGCCAAGTTTGAAGACCCCTGGGATATACTATGCGTAATTCTTGACTTATGACTACAGGGACGCCCCAGATTTCCATCTCTTAGCAAGTCAGTTGTTAAAGTGAATTGTGCTTCCTTTTATGACTATTTGTGCCGCAGCTGTTAAACAAATCGCGGCAGTCGTTAGCGAATCACGTGGCTGTTCAGCAAATCTGCCTTCGCCCCAGTGACTTTGCTTGTTGGAAGCCGGCTGGGAAGCTTATAAATGGTGGTCACGTGACCCTGGGACAGTGCAACCGGCATGAGTACCTGCCAGTTGCCAAGCAATCAAATTTTGATCACATAGATGGAATGAATGTGTTTTAGATTGGATGGTTGATTGTTGTTGGTAAATTAAATTTTATCGTATTATTGTTGTAAGCCGCCCTGGGTCTCAGGAGAAGGGCGGCATAGAAATTTAAATAAAGTAAAGTAAAGTAAAGTAATAGTCATGGGGATGTCGCAATGGTCGTAAGTGTGAACACCGGTTATAAATCACTTTTTTTTCAGCCCTATCCTAACTTTGAAGAGTCACCTGAATGAATGGCTGTAAGTCAGGGATGGCCTTAGTGTGTAGTATGGCATAATAGACTATATAGCAGGGGTTCTCAACCTTGGCAACTTTAAGACTTGTGGACTTCAACTCCCAGAATTCCTCAGCCAGCAAAGCTGGCTGAGGAATTCTGGGAGTTGAAGTCCACAAGTCTTAAAGTTGCCAAGATTGAGAACCTCTGCTATATACAATCATATAGTATAATGTAATCCTATTATATAATCTACCTAGAACTAAGGAGAAATGTCCTGACAGTGAGAACGATTAACCAGTGGAACTCCTTGCCTCCAGAAGTTGTGGGTGCTCCAACACTGGAGGTTTGTAAAGAAGAGACTGACAGCCATTTCTCTGAAAAGGTAGATAGATAGCAGGCGTACGCAAACATGGCCACTTTCAAACTTACGGACTTCAACGCCCAGAATTCCCCAGCCAGAGAGGGTCACATTATGCACCAAAGCACCAGAGGGCAGGATGGGAAACAATGGTTGGAAACTGGTCAAGGAGAGAAGCAACCTGGAATTAAGGAGAAACTTCCTGACAGTGAGGACAATCAACCAGTGGAACAGCTTGCCACCAGAAATCGTGGGAGCTCCATCACTGGAGATTTTTAAGAAGAGGCTAGACCGGGGGTAGTCAACCTTGGCTCTTTTATGACTCGTGGACTTCAACTCCCAGAATTCCTGAGCCAGCTAAGCTCAGGAATTCTGGGAATTGAAGTCCACGAGTCGTAAAAGAGCCCAGGTTGACTACCCCTGGGCTAGACAGTCACTTGTCTGAGATGGCATAGGTTCTCCTGCTTGAGTAGGGGGCTGGACTAGACGACCTCCAAGGTCCCTTCCAACTCTTGTTATTCGGCATTCTTATTCATCCGGCATCTTGGCAGAGGGTCAAAAGCTTGACTAAAGCTAGAGAAATGGATGACTCAAAAGATGGGCCAATGCTGGTGAACAGGTCATCGGAGTCTCTCTCTTGATCTTTCCTTCAGCCAGTTCTGGAAGGCCTGGCACGAGGCCCGGCCTGCGTCATCCCTGCAGAAATAGGTTCCTCCCGGCCCTCATGGGAATGACAGCTCCTCCAGGAATAGTCATAGCAGCAACTACAGGTACCAACCGAGGACGGAGTAAAGAGGGTGTGTGATTCAGCTCTCCCCAAAGGGCAACGTTACCGTTTGGTGTCTAATAGTAGTAGGACACGGCAAGCCGCAGCGATCTGCTGGTGAACTCAGGAGCTCCTTTGCCCGTCTTACTCACGGCTGGGGGGGGCACCCAGCCACGCCAGCCCTCCTGCCCCTTTGCTGACCCGGCCGGGCTCCCTCCGAGCACCCTCCTCTCTCAAGGACAGGCCTAGGAAACCGGCCCAGCAGGAGTTCGGCTGTGAGTCCTTTCCCAGGAATCTCGCCTTTTTTCCGGAGCAGTTGCACCCCAGAGAGAGAGAGAGTCCCCTCTAGGGGGGCAGCAGGAACACACACACACACACATACACACACACACAGAGAGAGAGAGAGACAGACAGACAGAGACATAGAGACAAAGAGAGAGACAGAGAGACAAACACACACACACACACACACAAACACACACACACGTGTGCGTGTGAGTCACTCTCTGCCAGGACAGACCTCCTGAGCTGGCAGGTTGCTATTTCTGCTTCATTTATGAGCAAGACGGGCAGCTTCTCCATAGGACAAATAAATAAATTCTATTTTTTGCCCCATTCCTATTCTTTCCGTTTCTATTTATTTCTATTGCCTCAATTCTTTCTATTAGTTGCACTTCTCTATTCTCCTTCCCATTTCTGCCCTTTCTATTCTTTCTATGATTACGGAAGAGAAGAGAATACAGAGTTGGAAGGGGCCTCGGGAGGTCTGCTAGTCCAACCTCTCGTGCCCAGGCAGAAACCCTTATATACCGTTTCAGACTTTCTCTTTTATTCTTTCTGTCATTTATTTCCCCATCCTTTCTGTTCTCTCTGTTCCTTCTGTTCTTTCTATTTCCATCGTTTCCATTCGCTCTCTTCTTTCTCATTTTTATTTTTATTTTCTATTGTTTCTCTTATTTATACCACTATTATTTATTTCTCTATCAATGTATTCCGACGTTGTTGTTATTTCTACAGCTGGTTTTCATGCCTGAGGCGGGACTGGAACTCACCGTCTCCTGGCGATTGGCCCAAAGTCACCCAGCAGGTTTTCATACCTAAGGCGGGACTAGAACTCCCTGACACCCGGTGACTGGTCCAAAGTCACCCAACCGGCTTCCATACCTAAGGCGGGACTAGAACTCCCTGACACCCGGTGACTGGTCCAAAGTCACCCAGCCGGCTTCCATACCTAAGGCGGGACTAGAACTCCCTGACACCCGGTGACTGGTCCAAAGTCACTCAAATGACTTTTGTGCCTAAGACAGCACTAGAATTCCCCGTCTCCTGGTGATTGGCTCAAAGTCACCCAGCCAACTTCCATGCCTAAGGCAGGACTAGAACTCACTGTCTCCCGCTTTCTAGATTAGTGCCTTAACCACTAGACCAGGGGTAGGCAACCTCGGCTCTTTTATGACTCATGGACTTCAACTCCCAGAATTCCTGAGTCAGCATAGCTGACTCAGGAATTCTGGGAGTTGAAGTCCATGAGTCATAAAAGAGCCGAGGTTGCCTACCCCTGCATTAGACCAATATGGCTCCCATTTTTAGCTTTTCCCTTGCATGGGTTTTACTCCCGGTGGAAGTTTCTGCAGCCTTCCCTAAGAGCAGCCAGCGAGTGTGCCTGTCTGTACACCACGGTGTGCACATGCAGGGAATGTGTGTGTGGGACACTCTGCACAGCCTCTCACTTTTGCTGGCAGGGAAAAGCTTCGGGCAGCTTCTAACATTCAGCGGGCATTTGCGTCGATAGAAATAACCCTTCTCGTCAGACGCCCAGGCTGGACCAAGGCCAGGTGGAGTAAGGGGTCCCTTTCTGCTAAGGGCAAAGAAGACGACACCAAGCTGGCAGGAACAGCCAACACTCCAGAAGACAGGCTTAGGATACAGGAGGACCTGGACAGACTTGAACACTGGGCCCTATCCAACAAAATGAAATTCAGTGGTGAAAAAAGCAAGGTTCTGCATTTGGGCAAGAAAAACCAAATGTACACGTATAGTATAGGGGTACCTTGCTCAATAGTAGTAACTGTGAGAGGGACCTCGGAGTCCTAGTGGACAATCACTTAAATGTGAGCCAGCCGTGTGCTGCAGGTGCCAAAAAAGCCAACACAGTGCTGGGCTGCATTAACCGAGGGACAGAATCAAGATCACGTGGAGTATTAATACCACTTTACAAGGCCTTGGGAAGGCCACACCTGGAATACGGCATCCAGTTTTGGTCACCACGATGTAAAAAAGATGTTGAGACTCTAGAAAGAGTGCAGAGAAGAGCAACAAAGATGATCAGGGGACTGGAGGCTACAACATATAAGGAACGGTTGCTGGAATTGGGTATGTCTAGTTTAATGAAGAGAAGGACGAGGGGGGACAGGATAGCAGTCTCCCAGTATCTCAGGGGCTGCCCCAAAGAAGAGGGAGTCAAGCTATTCTCCAAAGCGCCTGAAGGCAGGACAAGAAGCAACAGCTGGAAACTAATCAAGGAGAGAAGCAACCTGGAACTAAGGAGAAACTTCCTGACAGTTAGAACAATTAGTCAGTGGAACCACCTGCCTCCAGAAGCGGTGAATGCTCCAACACTGGAAGTTTTTAAGAAGAGACTAGACAGCCATTTGTCTGAAATGGTATAGGGTTTCCTGCCTGAGCAGGGGGTTGGACTCGATGACCTCCAAGGTCCCTTCCAGATTCTATTCTATTCTATTCTATTCTATTCTATTCTATTCTACTCTACTCTACTCTACTCTACTCTACTCTACTCTACTCTACTCTACTCTACTCTACTCTACTCTATTCTTGGCACAAAGCTGCCCATGCCTTTCCAAGACCAGACCGGGATCTGGGCTCAGGAGGTGCAGAGTCCAGCCTTTGCTGAGCTGCAGACCTGCCCACAGCCCTGGCAGGCTCCGAGGCCTTGATGGTTGGAGAGCAACGGGGGATGGGGGTCTCTATTAATAACCTGCCAAGTCAGAGGAGGCCTGGCGGGCACCCATGCCCGCTCCTCCCAAGTGGTACCAGCTTGGCAGTCACCCTGTACTCAGATTCCAGCTGTGACTGCCCGTCTCTCAACCGGGACTCTGGCAATTGAAGAGAGTCCGCAGACTGGAGCGGTTGCAGGAATTGGGCATGTCTAGTTTAATGAAGAGAAGGACGAGGGGGGGACATGATAGAAGCCTTCCAGTATCTCAGGGGCGGCCCCAAAGAAGAGGGAGTCAAGCTATTCTCCAAAGCGCCTGAAGGCAGGACGAGAAGCCACGGATGGAAACCAATCCAGGAGAGAAGCAACCTGGAACTAAGGAGAAACTTCCTGAGAGTCAGAACAATTAACCAGTGGAACCACCTGCCTCCAGAAGCGGTGAATGCTCCAACACTGGAAGTTTTGAAGAAGAGACTGGAACAGCCATTTGTCCGAAATGGTATAGGATTTCCTGCCTGAGCAGGAGGTCAAGGTCCCTCCTGACTCTGCTATGATTCTGCTATTCTGAGCAGAGGCAAGAATGGGGCACAGTTGACTTAACATCCCTCTCGCCCACAAGAGAAATTTTGGGCTTTACTGCCGTCGTAAGTCGAGGACTACCTGTAGAACCTGACTTTTCTCTCTCCGCTGAATTTCACTTTGTCGAGCGGAGCCCCGTGTTCAGAGTCCTGCCGAGATCCTTCTGGATCTTGAGCTCGCCTTCCGGAGCGTGGGCCGAGGCCTATGCAGAGCAGATACTCTTCTCCTACCCAGCCAGCCTCTCCCTGGAGAACAGTAAAGCCAGGCCGTCTGGGGGGGGGCAGATGTGGGGGTCCCTTCCAGCTGTTCAAACACCAGCCAGGCATCCCGCTGCTGCTCCCGGTCCAGGACCTCATAAACAACCGACTCCCGGCTGCAAAGGTCTTCTGAAGGGCACAGTCGCTTCACACATGCCGAAAGCAAGTTGGGCTGCCCACCCAGCTGGCTTCGGAGAGCGATTTCAGAGGGAGGAGGGCACTAATTTGGCTTCCCTTGCAAACACATTGTTTCTGGGGGCGGGGGGGGGCACGCCAAAAATCCCCCTACTTCCCTGCTTTTCCCAAACAGACAATGACAGATGCGAGCTGCGAGTGTTGCATAAGGAAAAAGACGGGGAGTCCGATCGGAGAAGAGAGAAATTTAGTTTGACCGGCCTGTTTTTAGTCAGGAAATCGAGCAGGAAACCAGCGAGGAACGACCGAGGTGAAGTCCTCGAATTAGGACAAAAACGGAATAAGTCGGGCCCGATTTTAGGATCTGTTTCGACCACGGTTCTTAAGCAAATCCCTGCCGCTGTTAAATGAATCGTGCGGGTTGTTAAGCGGGTCCGGCTTCCCCCACTGACTTTGCTCGTCGGAAGCTAGCTGGGAAGCTTGCAAATGGGGATCACGTGACACACACACACCCCGCCCCAGGATGCTGCAACCGTCCTAAGTGCATGCCAGTTGCCGAGCATCTGAAATTTGATCGCAGGACTATGGGGATGCGGCGACCGTCGTAAGTGTGAGTCCTAAGTCACTGTTTTTCACTGACATTGCAACTACAGTCGCCAGATGGGTGATTGTAAGTTGAGGACTCTCTGTATGCAGTAAGGGCTAAATAAAGGGGGTCCTCGATTTCTGGCCCCAAATTTCCGTTGCTAAGTGGAACGCTGGCTAGGTGAGTTTTGCCCCATTTTACGACCGTTCTCGCCGCCATTGTTTTAAGCGAATCGCCGCAGCTGTTAAATGAGCCCCACGGTTGATCAGTGACTCCTGCTTGTCCGTTGACTTGGCGGGTCAAAAAGTCGCAAAATGGAATCCTGGGGACACCGCAACCGTCCTAAGTACCTGCCAGTTGCCAAAGGTCTGAATTTGGATCCCCTTGAGCAGGGGTTCTCAACCTTGGCAACTTTAAGACTTGTGGACTTCAACTCCCAGAATTCCTCAGCCAGCTTTGCTGGCTGAGGAATTCTGGGAGTTGCAGTCCACAAGTCTTAAAGTGGCCAAGGTTGAGAACCCCTGCCCTTGAGTAACAAACACACAAAAGGAACTGAGAGGCAGTCAAGTTTCTGGAAGGAGCAAAGGCTTTATGACAACAGTCCCCAAGCTTTTTGGCTTTTGTGGACCAGCGGATTGAGGGGTGGGGGAAGGGGACAGTTCCGCGTGAGCGGCAAGCAAGGACACATACGCAACTTCATGCGTGCCCACCGCGTGCCCCGAAGGAGCTTCACGTGCGCGTGCGCTTGTCTGCTGCTCAAGCCAGTTCCAAATGGGCCACGGCCTGGGGATTGTGGACCCCTGCTTTAGGACAACACAAGCGAGTGTAGCAAAAGAGGAAAAATTCAGAAAGAGCGGCGAAGATGATCAAAGGCCTGGAGACCAAAACGTACGAAGAACGGCTGCGGGGTTTGGAAATAGGGGAGACATGATATCAGCGTTCCAGTATCTCAGGGGCTGCCCCAAGGAAGAGGGAGTCAAGCTCTTCTCCAAAGCACCTGAAGGCAGGATAAGAAATAACAGATTGAAGATAATCAAGGAGAGAAGCAACCTGGAATTAAGGAGAAACTTCCTGACAGTGAGGACAATTAACCAGTGGAACAGCTGGCCACCAGAAATCGTGGGTGCTCCATCACTGGAGGTTTTTAAGAAGAGGCTGGACAGTCCCTTGTCTGAGATGGCAAATGTTTTCCTGTTAGAGCAGGGGGCTGGACTAGAAGACCTCCGAGGTCCCTTCCAGCTCTATTCTATTCTGTTGATTGATTGATTGATTGATTGATTGATTGATTGATTGATTGAACTAATCAAGGAGAGAAGCAACCTGGAATTAAGGAGAAACTTCCTGACAGTGAGGACAATTAACCAGTGGAACAGCTGGCCACCAGAAATTGTGGATGCTCCATCACTGGAGGTTTTTAAGGAGAGGCTGGAGGGTCACCTGTCTGAGACGGTATAGGTTCTCCTGCTTGAGCAGGGGGCTGGACTAGAAGACCTCCAAGGTCCCTTCCAGCTCTATTCTATTCTAAAGAAACACTGAACTGGGTCTCCGAGGCACGAGGGACCTGGAATAAGCTTGATTTTTTCCCCCATTTTAACTTTGTAGACGACGTTTTGTCCGAAAAGCAGAACAAATTGGAAGCGCCTTTACCGATTGACACATTTTAATCAAACACATCGAATTTCGTGACCTGCACCTCATTTCATCAGCTGCATAGAGTTGCTAGGCCTGCGTGTCTCCACCTGGGCCACTTTAAGATGAATTTCAACTCCCAGAATTCCCCCCCCTACTAATCATCCTACATATGTGCCGGTTGCCAAGTGCCCCAATTTGTTTCTCATGACCGTGGGGATGCTGCAATGGTCATAAGCGCGAGGACCTGGTCGTAAGCCGCTTCTTAAAGTGCCATTGTAACTTCAAAGGGTCATTAAGTGAATGGCTGTTAAACTGAGGACTTCTTGTAAATAAAGAAAGGTTTTTTTAAACATGGGAATTATTTCAAAAAGGGATCAAAAGGGAAAATTCAGCCCCTTGGACAAAGCTTTTAATCCCGTTTTCATTTCATCCGTTTTGCTCGTTTTCCTGACTTCGGCGTCACCAGAATCCTCGGGGCGTCTGTAGAAACCAAATAAATAAATGAATGAATGACATTTAGGAACTTCAATGGCAGGCCCTCCTCGGCTTGCGACGGCAATCGAGCCCTATCTTTCTGCTGCAAAGGGAGACGTTTGCTGAAGTCAGTTTTGTCCCGTTTTTACGACATTCCTGGCACGCTTAAATCAACGGCCGCAGTGGTTGAGTTAATGACACACTGTTAAGTGAAGCTGGCTTTGCTTTGTCAGAAAGTCGCAAAAGGGGATCACGTGATACACCCCACCCAGGACACCGCGATTGTCGTAAGCATGAATCGGTTGCCAAGTGTCTGAATTTTGATCGCGTGACCTTGCGGGATGCGCGTAAAGTGTGGGAAACGGTCCTAAGTCCCTTTATTTCAGTCCCGACCTAACTTTGAACGGTCATTAAATAAATAAATTAAATAAATTGTTGTCAGTTGAGAAGTGTCGTTGCCATGCATGTCCAGAAAAAGGGGAGATTCAGCCCAGCAGCCACCTTCCTCCTCCTTCCGTGGTGGACAGTCTTGTCCACAATCTGGCTCCGGGCCCACATTTCGGTCTTCAGTGCTCAATATAGCCGATGAGGTGGTGTCTCCGAGCGCCTGGCCACAGGCACACCTCATGAGCTGGACCGGCATGTGCAGCGTCCGAGAAAAACGCCGCATGCTTAGGACGTGGAGCTGAACCCCAGGCTGGCCAGCAGCGTCTTCTCCTCTTCCACCCAAGGGGGGATTGGCCAGAGACAGCGAAAAGGCTGGCCGTTCTCTCTGATCGGCCTGGAGTGAACCCACCTCGTTCCTCCAGCCTCCGCGGGGCAGGACGTGACTTTTAATTTGTGGCTGGCTCACGTGGACCGACGTACAAAGTTGGTGAGGGGGCTGGCGGCTAAAATGTAGAACGGTCGCAGGAATTGGATACGTCTAGTCCAATGTTTCTCAACCTTGACAATTTTAAGGCGTGTGCACTTCAACTCCCAGAATTCTGGGAGTTGAAATCCACACGCCTTAAAATTGTCAAGGTTGAGAAACACTGGTTCTAGTCTAATGAAAATTAGGACCAGGGGTGACAACGATAGCAGTCTCTCACTTTTAAGGGGCTGCCATGAAAAACAGGGGGTCCACCTCTTCTCCAAATCACCAGAAGGCAGGACAAGGAGCAACAGATGGAAACTCATCAAGAAGAGGACCTGGAATTAAGGAGAAACTTCTTAACGGTGAGGACAGTTAGCAAGTGGAACACTTCCCGCTAGAAGTTGTGGGTGCTCCATCACTGGAGGTTTTTAAGAAGAGGCTATTTGTCTGAAATGGGAGAGGCTTTCCTGCTTCAGCAGGGCGTTGGACTAGAAGACCTCCACAGTCCCTTGCAACTTTGTGATTCTGTTATACAGGACCTGCCCGATTCATCCAGAGGAGGGCATCAGAGCTGTCCTGTTCGGTTAGACAAGAGGTCTTCAAACTTGGCCCATTTATGACTTGTGGACTTCAATTCCCAGAATTCCTCAGTCAGGCACGCGTGCCTGGCTGAGGAATTCTGGGAGTTGAAGTCCACAAGTCATGAAAGGGCCAAATTTGAAGACCCCCTGGGTTAGACCCTGGCCCAGTCCAGCCCAACAGGTGGTGCTTTAATTCATTCAGGATAGAGACCTTGGGAGGTCTTCTGGGACAGCAATGTCAGGATTTCAAAACAACACCGTTGTCGCTTTTCGGGGATCCATCGGAACTTCAAACAGCTGCTGAACAATTGGCCACAAGTTGGGGACTACCTGTATTGGAGATGAGCGGCCCTATGAATCAAATGGATTCCTGTACCAATGAACAAATCCATAAAAAAATGAAAACGAACCTGCCAGCATTTGACCCATTCCTAATATCGCTCTTAGAGAAAAAAAAGAATCACACTCTGGATATTTATAAAGCTCTTTTTTACCGAGTTACAACAGAGAAGACAAGGAGGAGGACATTTTGCAGTCTTTGGGGCTGGTTGGCTTGTGCTGGTTTGCAATGGGCCCCTTTTCGGGAGGGGGAAGAAGACCCAGGTGAGGCGGGGAACAACTGTGAACGGACAAGAGAAGGCTACACATAAAAGGTGAGTGCACACCACATGCAGGGTGAGGATGGGAGACCCTGAACTGGAACAACACAGTCAGTGATGTTGTGTCCAACATTGCTACCATCGATGTGGAAATCAGGGGTCCCCGCCAGGGACGGTGGTCACGGCGGTACGATCGAAATTGTACGACTGCAGCAAATTGTCTGCGGAGGTTCGATCACACCGTCGTGATCACCTTTCCTGTTTCCTGTGGACAACCTCAGTTGGAAATAAGCAATGGCGGACTCCTCGAACCACGGGCAGAAGGGTGAGTCGATGCACCCAATTGTGCTGGGCTTGAAGAATCAAGGATCACTCACAAAAACACATCCCGCCGTTTTCTCTCTCCTGTATATTTGTGGTGTGGCTGTTGCTGCTGTGTCGGACACAATATTGAAGGGCTTCTGAGGAGCCCATCGATATTGTGTCCAATGCAGCAGCGGCGTAGCCAGACTACAAAAATGGAGGAGCGGAAACGGCCGGTGGACAAAATGCATAGATTGTGCCTATCCTGAGCAGGGCAGAAATGAACAGCATCTTAGAGAAAAAATTAGAACCGTCGACCGCAGCTCCTCTGGAGCGTCACAGTGTTAAAAGAGGCCCTAATATTGCTGGAACAAGGGGAGCCGTCCCACCCAACATCCTGTCTGGGTTTCATGCTTGCGAACGCGGTATTTAAGTTGCGGGAGTTGGACAGATCACAGCTAGTGCTGTGGTAATTGAGAGGCTGCACAGGGGGAGGGTTGGGAACAGGGGTAACCAAGGCTCTCAAGTTTTATTCGGGCTTAGCCAACACACTGACTCGTTTCCTCCCCCGCCCCGAAGATATTCCCGATGTTCCCTCTCCCCAGTTTGGAAAGACAGTAGCTTCAGATTCCCGGAAAAAGTGCCCTGATGTGCTCAGCCAGAACCGTTCTTGTCCCGTCATTTCAGGCCAAGTGCTCGGAGCAGATACAACATGGAAGCCTAGTTGTGAGATCATCCTGTTGCTCTTTTTTGGGGGGGGGGATGTGATGCACGGCACGGTGCAGGCTGGGGAGGGGGGGATTCAAAGAGAGTATGGGAGGATGGGCAGCCGAGGGCCTGTATTGCCCGAAGAGATGAGCTGGTGCTTCCGAGAAGTCCCGGGGGGGGGGGGCGGATCCAGAAGCTCCTTTGAGAAGTTAGGTTGGGAGTGGTGGTGCTTGTTGCGGAGTTGGGACGGGGGACAGGGTGCGTGGCAAGTGTGGTCCTCTCCACCAGGAGGCTGGGAGGGGTTCTCAAGTCAGACATCCACTGCTGCTGGATTTCTTCAGGCAGGAGTACAAGATTAAGGCTCCTGCACAGATGGCAAACAGGCCGAAAGGCTTCATCCCTCCGGCGGGGACCTGCAGGACAAGAGACAATGGGTCGGAATCAGTGGGGCCACTCTGAACCCCACCTTCCCGTGCCCCTCTGGGTCCGGCACAAGCCACAAGGACGTCATCCGCTCAGTTCCACCCACCCCTCCAAAGAGGCACCCCTTCCATCCGCGGCGAGCTCGTCCAAGTCAATCTCTAGCTTACGGGATCTATCTTGGGTTTGTTAAGGTCCCCTTGGGGTCAAAGAGAGACAATTCTCGTGGTTCTTCAACGCTCACTTTCAGCTTTCTTAATTTCAACGGCAAGCGTTTCAGATGAGAAGCTCGTCCTCGCATTAAGTACAGGTGACAACCACAACGGGGTCCCCAATTTCTGTTGCTAAGTAAGACAGTTATTATGTGGGTTTTGCCCTGTTTTACGACCTTCCTTGCCACAGGTTGCTAAGTGAATCACTGCGGTTTTTAAATGAGTCACACGGTTGTTAAGAGACCCCGGCTTCCCCGCTGACTTTGCTTGTCAGGAGGTCGCAAAAGGGGATTGTGTGATCCCGGGACACTGCGACCGTCCTAAATATGAACCAGTTGGCAAGCGTCCAAATGTAAATCACATGACCCTGGGGACACCACAGCGGTCTTAAGTGTGAAACACAGTCATAAGACATTTTTTTCGGTGCCATCGTAACTTCAAACGGTCACTAAGCCAACTGCTGTAAGTCGAGGAATGCCTGTACCATACAATTTTGTGGTGGTTGTTTTTGTCCCGCGTTCTATAACTACTCTGTGGTTTTTGCTAGCCGCCCGTTTCAGTTTTAAGCATGTGTGAAACATTTAATTAAGGAACATTCATTAATGCAACCCAAACCATTTCAGTTTAAAAATTTCACAGTCCGGTTCCACCAGGATGGGACCATTTCCCCAGATGTGTGACCGACTCAGTATTTCAAACTTTTTTTGCAACCTCCGCATTTGCTTAACAGTTGCAATCTCCCTGTCTTAAAAACAAAGTGGTTCCACTGATTGTCAGGAAGTTTCTCCTGAATTCCAGATTGCTTCTCTCCTTGATTAGTTTCCATCCGTTGCTTCTTGTCCTTCCTTTGGGTGCTTTGGAGAATAGCTTGACTGCCTCTTCTTTGGGGCAGCCCCTGAGATGTTGGAACACTGCTATCATCCTTCTCTTCCTTAAACTAGACATACCCAACTCCAGCAACCGTTCCTTATATGCTTTAGCCTCCAGTCCCCTGATCATCTTTGTTGCTCTTCTCTGTACTCTTTCTAGAGTCTCAACATCTTTTTTACATTGTGGTGACCCAAACTGGAGGCCGTATTCCAAGTGTGGCCTTCCCAAGGCCTTGTAAAGTGGTATTAACACTTCATGTGATCCTGATTCTCTCCCTCTGTTAATGCAGCCCAGCACTGTGTTTGCCTTTTTGGCAGCTGCAGCACACGGCTGGCTCCTGTTGAAGGGATTGTCCACCAGGACTCCGAGATCCCTCTCACAGTTACTACTATTGAGCAAGGAACCCCCTATAGTACTATACCTGTACATTTGGTTTGTCGTGCCTAAATGTAGAACCTGACTTTTTTCACCGTTGGATTTCATTTTGTTGGATAAGGCCCAGTGTTCAAGTCTGCTGAGATCCTTCTGGATCTTGAATCTATCTTTTAAAATGTTGGCTATCCTTCCCCAGCTGGGTGTCTGGAGACTCTCAGGGATGTGGCTTCATATCCTCGGAATCCCCACCCCATCCATCAAAATCATTCTTCTGCAAACCAGTGGGGGCAACTCCTTCTCAAACCTCAGTTTCTCTCCCTGGCCCTGAAATTAGCGCCTCTCCTCCTCCTCCTCCTCCTCCTCCTCCTCCTCCTCCTCCTCCTCCTCCTCCTCCTCCTCCGATGACTCTGAACCTTCCTCCTCCTCCTCCTCTTCAAATTCCAAGCCCAAACTAGGAAATTTGCCTGCATCAGTCACAGTTCCCCCCCCCACCCCATAGTTGCAAGCACAAACTTAAACAAACACTCCGGGATTGTTAGTTTCCCCCGAAGGAGCGCCAAGAATCCAGAAGTGGTAAAAGGATGAAATAATGGGATTTTTTCCAGCACAGAATGCCAAAATCAGGGATGGCAGGTTCAAAAAACCATTTTTATATTTAAGGGGGTTTCTCACCCCACCCAGTGCATTAGGCATAGGCCAGGAGTAGGCAGCCTTGGCTCTTTTATGACTGGTGGACTTCAACTCCCAGAATTCCTGAGCCAGCCATGCTGAGGGGAAAGGGAGAGGTTTCCAAGCTGAGCCCTGCTGGCTCAGGAATTCTGGGAGTTGAAGTCCACGAGTCATGAGGGGGCCATAGTTCCCCCATGCTGGCTCTGGAATTCTGGGAGTTGAAGTCCACAAGTCATGAGGGGGCCATAGTTCCCCCATGTTGGCTCAGGAATTCTGGGAGTTGAAGTCCACCAGTCATGAGGGGGCCATAGTTCCCCCATGTTGGCTCAGGAATTCTGGGAGTTGAAGTCCACCAGTCATGAGGGGGCCATAGTTCCCCCATGCTCCCTGAGGAATTCTGGGAGTTGAAGTCCGCCAGTCATAAAAGAGGCAAGGTTGCCTACCCCTGGTCTAACCACATAGGGGGCCAAATAGATAAAGTGTAATAGCAAGAGCGCTTAGCCTTATATACCGCTTCACAGTGCTTTACAGCCCTTTCTAAGCAGTCTACAGAGTCAGCCTTTTGCCCCCAACAATCTGGGTCCTCATTTTACCGACCCTGAAAGGACGGAAGGCTGAGTTAACTTTTGAGCCGGTCAGGATTGAACTCCTGGCAGTGGGCAGAATTAGCCTGCAACACTGCATTCTAGCCACTGCGCCACCAGGGTCCCTTCCTTCCTTCCTTCCTTCCTTCCTTCCTTCCTTCCTTCCTTCCTTCCTTCCTTCCTTCCTTTCCTTCCTTCCTTCCTTCCTTCCTTCCTTCCTTCCTTCCTTGCAATATATCCCGCTTCACAGTGGTTGACAGCCCTTTCTAAGCAGTCTACAGAGTCAGCCTCTTGCCCCCCCCAACAATCTGGGTCCCCATTTTACTGACCTCGGAAGGACGTAAGGCTGAATCGACCTTGAGCTGGTCAGGATTGAACTCCTGGCAGTAGGCAGAATTAGCCTGCAATACTGCATTCAAACCCCTTTTTTCCTTCCTTCCTTCCTTCCTTCCTTCCTTCCTTCCTTCCTTCCTTTTCCTTCCTTCCTTCCTTCCTTCCTTCCTTCCTTCCTTCCTTCCTTCCTTCCTTCCTTCCTTCCTTCCTTCCTTCCTTCCCACTTTGCAACAGCCCTTAGACTTATATACCTCTTGTATACAGCCCTCTCTGAGCCGTTTACAGCCTCTTGCCTCCAACGATCTGGGTCCTCATTTTAACCGACCTCAGAAGGACGGAAGGCTGAGTGAAACATTGAACGGTCAGGATCAAACTTCCTGGTGGTGGGCAGAGTCGGTCTGCAATACTGCATTCTAACCCCTGCGCCACCAAGTGGCTCCTTAGGGTACTGTCACAAAATGACAGGCTGGGACTCTTGCAGAAGACCTATTTCCCAGACGGTGAGTCAGTTCCTGGGGGGGGAGAGGTCTCCACTCCCCCCCACTAGGGAGAACTTCTCGGACTTCCAAATCCCGCTACTCCAGAGATCCGCCCGGATGCTCCTCAGTGCCTCACTCAACCACCAATAAATTCCTCCTAGAAACAGCTCGGTCCCGACTCCGCCAGTGGGGTCATGCAGGTGGAAGAGGAAAAGGAAGGGGCAGGAAAGGACGGGGAGCGTGTGTATTAACATGGCGGGGTGGGGGGGTGGGATGTCTCCACAAAAAGGGACAGGCAGGAAACAGCGCATGCCAGGAAGGGACGCAGCGGCCCAGACACACAGCATAGCCGGGCGGAGAATGCTGAATCGAATACCTGGTTGGCTTTTAGGACGAGGTCTCAGCCCACCAGCACCAGAGCAGGGCCACTATGACAATCAGTCCTATGAGAGGGAGGGAGATGGTGGGAGAGCCGAGGGGGGGAGAAACCTGGTGGGGAGGGAGGGGGGAGAGCGTGAAATGCCATTCAGACATGAAGCCACGGAGAAGGCGGATGAGAGATAGGGAGGAAGAGGAGAAGGAGGAGGAGGAGAGAAAAAGAGAAAGATTAGAGCTGGCCTGGGCCGAAGGATCCAGGACTGGGCCACGTTTGGTGGGCTTCAAACCTGCTTAAATGCCGCAGAGCTCGGCAGAGAATTTAACCAGGTTTGCAAAAGGTCTCTCGGGAAAGTCGGCTAGGACTTGGGGCGAACGGATGAATGCTTTCCAATCGGCCGCGGAGATGCCTGCAGAAGAGTTCCAGTGGCAATGGTGAGGTTCTGGTAGCCCCAGGGAGAACTTAAGATATGGGCACTGATCCAGAACTCAATTCAAGACATTCCTCCTGATTCTGGAGGGCTGCCCCATGGAAGGGGTGTGTGGAGCTACTCTCCAGATCACCCAAGAGAAGAACAACAAAAATGGAAGCTTAATAAGGAGAGATCCATCTACCAACAGTTGGGTCCTCTCATGCCTTTGGATGTTCTGGAGAAGACTTCCCCAACCCGTTCCTTGGGGCAATTTTTCAAGGACTGGAAATGTTTCTGTTCCTTTAGGCTAAACAAACCCAGTTCCTTCAACTGCTCTTTGCGGGATATCACCTCCAAGACTTTCACCATCTCAGTTGCTCTTTCCCGTTCCTCAGCCTCCTTCTTGGAGTGAGGTCCTCAGAACTTTAGACACAACATGCACAAAACAGGCAACCAAAGAGAGACTCCATATCTGTTGACCATCTTAAGCCTTGACCACCCAAGACGGAGAACTTCCTGGTGGCTCTCTGAGCTTGGTGGCTTCCTTGCAGATGTTTCATTATGTCATTCAGTTGACTAGCACTGATGACGTTGTCTAGTTTGGGTCATGAAAGGTCTACAACAGCGGTTCTCAACCTGTGGGTCGCGACCCCATTTGGGGTCGAGCGACCATTTCGCGGGAGTCGCCAAGCACCGCAGTCCGCCATTTTATTTTATTTTGGTCAGCCATTTTTTTTGGTCGGCCATTTTTTTCCCCTATCATGATGCGGGCCGTCGCGCCGCACCACGCATGCACAATGCACCCCGTCGCACCGCCTATGCGCGGTGCAGGCCCGCCATTTTTTATTTTTTTATTTTTTGCGCAGCGTGGGCCGGGGTCGAGCCCCGGAAAAGGTTGAGAACCGCTGGTCTACAAGAAAACCACCAAGCTCAGAGAGCACCAAGGACTTCCTCCTCCTCCTCCTCCTCCCTCCTCTCCCACAAACCCCCTTGCGTTCTAGCACTGATGATGTTGCCTAGTTTGGGTCATGCAACACCTTAAGTAAACAAGTCAAGTTCAGACAGCACCAAGAACAGAACTTTGCTCTGCTGGACTATTTGATTATCGTGGATCTGCACACCTGGCTCCTTGGCGGGGCCAATGTGGAGGACCTCCACTTACGCTGGGCCTCTGAATGCCACCTGGGCGAGAAGCCCCCTCCCTCTCCGAGATAGCCGGGGTGCCAACGGCCTTACCCGTCCTCCCGTCGGGATGTTGCCGTTTAGCCTTTCAATCTCCTCCTTGCACAGGCGGAGGTCCTCCTGAAGCTGCTCCCACTCCTCCTGGCTGTGGCGGTACCTGTCTTCCAGTTCGCGCAGGTCTTGCTGTGCTCGGTCACGCTGCCAAACCGAGAGGAAGGATAACTGTCATGGAGGGTCTCGCCGCCGGCTCTCCGCAGTTGACCGTGACCGTGCGGGTACTTGCAACGGTCGTACGTGTGAAAAGCGGTCGTAAGTCACTTTTGGCAGCGCCGTTGTAACTTGGAACAGTCACTAGATGAACTGTTGTAAGTCGAGGACTACCTGTCCTACGTTACCGATAATTAGGATGTGCCTCTTAACGTTTTGGTCTGCGTATGGCAGGGGTTCTCAACCTTGGCAACTTTAAGACTTGTGGACTTCAACTCCCAGAATTCCTCAGCCAGCTTTGCTGGCTGAGGAATTCTGGGAGTTGAAGTCCACAAGTCTTAAAGTTGCCAAGGTTGAGAACCCCTGGCGTATGGGTTCATGGTGCCCTGGCCAAGATCACAGATTAGAGCTGCCTCTGGGATGTCACATTTCACCACAAACCACCGTAATGTTGATTAAAACAAGTCCACCTCTGCTTCCCGTTCAAGCTCTCAAACCGCAAAGCCAACTGCAAGAACCAGGGTTTGATTTGGGCCCTCCTTGAAGACTAACATCAAGTACTTGAGATCCATCATCTGGGCTTCCCGTTCAAGCTCTCAAACCACAATGAACCAAGGTTTGATTGGGGCCCTCCTTGAAGACTAACATCAACTACTTGAGCTCCATCATCTAGGCTTCCCATTCAAGATCTCAAACCACAAAGCCAACTGAAGAACCAGGGTTTGATTGGGATCCTCCTTGAAGACTAATATCAATTACTTGATGTCTATTATCTGGACTTCACATTCAAGCTCTCAAACCGCAAAGCCAATTGCAAGAACCAGGGTTGGTTTGGGGCCCTCCTTGAAGACTAACATCAAGTACTTGACGTCTATCATCTAGGCTTCCCATTCAAGTTCTCAAACCACAAAGAGCCAGGGTTTGATTGGGGCTTCTTGAAGACCAACATCAAGTACTTGATGTCCATCATTTGGGCTTCCCGTTCAACATCTCAAACCACAAAGCCAACTGCAAGAACCAGGGTTTGATTGGGGTTCTCCTTGAAGACTAACATCAATTACTTGAAGAGACACTTGAAGTCCATCATACAGGCTAGAAACTAACTGGACAGTTCTCTTTCTCGGATCTTACGACCGTTCTGCAGTTGGGCCATTAGGGTATCCCCAACTTCTGAGGTCCTCAGATGAGCCCCAGAAACCATCTAGAATGAGGCTGAGCTGATCCCTCTCCACCATTAAGCTTACCTGCCCTTCCCTCCCTGGACCTTCCTCAGCCTCTTGGTCATGGGAAGGCTCTCTCTTCCAGCTTGTCTCCCTCCAATACTGAGGGCCATTTTCTTCCCCTTCTCTCTGGGATTCGCTGCTCCTCCATCTTCTCTCATTGCTTGGACTTTGGTGGGAAGACTCGTCTTCTCTCTCCATTTCTGGCACATTAAACTGGGCCTTAAAGCCCTAGCAAGCAAGCAAGAGGGTGGGAGAGGAAGCTCCGTCACCATCTCTCCTGAGGTGGCCTTTCTGTCGTCCCATGATCCCCACCCATATCTTTCTCTCCCCTCTGCCCTCAATCCTCCAAGTTGTAGATCACCCAGGAGAACTTCCTGGTCTTCCCAAAGTTCTTGAAGGTGCCATCTCTTCTTGTAGAATCGTAGGGTTGAAAGGCACCTTGGATGTCTTCTAGTTAACCTTCCTGCCCAATGCAGGAACCCTCCCACCATTCTAGACAAACAGCTGTCCAGTCCTTTCTTGAAGACCACCAGCGATGGAGCGCCCACAGCTCCACTTAACAGCTCTTCAAGTCAGGTAATTCCTCCTCAATTTGTTTGGACCTCTCCTCCAAGTTGTAGACAACTTCCAGTTGTAGACAACCCAGAAGAATGTCCAGACCACAGCAACATTTAGCTAAAAGAAGTCCACCCCTGCTTCCCATTCAAGATCTCAAACTACAAAGCTAATAGTAAGAATCAGAGTTGGTTTGGGACCCTCCTTGAAGACATCTATCAATTATGTCACATCCATCATATGGGCTAGAAGACTTTCAACTTGACTGACCACAAGGACCTGAAGACCTTAGCAAGGATGGGGTCACTCCATGTGCACACTCAGCTCTTTGCCAAAGCACAGGATGGTTCTCTTTCTATGATCTGCAAGGTTGGCCACCATGATGTCCCCTGATCAAGATGCAGGACTGAGGTCCCCAGATGAATCCAAGAAACCACCCTGGACAGGCCTGACCTGATCTTTCTCCACCATTAAGCTTACCTGCCCTTGCCTCCCTGGACTTTCATTCAATTCTGGGTCAAGAAGAAACTCTTTATTCTTTCCCTTCTCCCTCCAATTCTTAAGGTCATCTTCTTTCTCTTCTCTCAGGGATTCTCTCCTCCTTGATCTCCTCTTATTGATCAGCTCTTGGTTGGAAGGATGCTCTTCTCTGTCTGTTTCTGGCAGGTTCAACTGGGCTATAATGCCCTGGCAGGCAAGAAGAGGATGGGAGAGGAAGCATAGCATAGCTCCACCGCCATCTCTCCTGAGGTGGCTTTTCTATCACCCCATCCTCCCCACCGGTATCTTTGTCTCCTCTCTGCCCTCCAAGGTCTAGACAATGATCCAGGAGAACGTCATGGTCCTCCTAAATTTCTTGAGTGGCCCATCCCTTCTCATAGAATTATAGGGTGGAAGGGCACCTTGGATGTCTTCTACTCAACCTTCCTGCCCATGGTAGAAAACGTCCTACCATTCTGGACGTATTTCTGTCCAGTCCTTTCTTGAAGACCACCAATGATGGAACATCTACAGCTTTACTTAACAGCTCTCCTCAATTCACATTTGGGTCTCCAAGTTCTAGAAAACTGACCCAGGATAACTTTATGGTCCTCCTAAAGTTCTTGAATGTCCCAACCCTTCTGATATGACCATAGGATAGCAAGGAACTTGGATGTCTTTTAGCAACAATGGGTCACTCTCCACACGGACACTCATTTCTTTTTCTAATTCACTGGATGGTTCTCTTTCTGTGATCTCATAACAGCCCTGCAACGTTGGCCACTATGATGTCCCCTGATCAGGAGACAGGACTGAAGCCCTTAGATGAGCCCAAGAACCATCTAGGATGGGGTTGAGCTGATCCTTCTCCACCATGAAGCTTAGCTGGCCTTCCCTCCCTCCTGCCCTCTTTTCCTACCTTACGGGCATCAGAATCTCTCCTCCTTCTCGGTCTTCTCCTAACATCTAGCTCTTGGGAGCCATGCTGGTCCTCATTCTCCGTTTCAGCCAGAATGCACTGGGACAGGTTGCCCTAGCAGGGCAAGAACAGGATGGGAAAGGAAGCATCAAGTGGCTCCATCACCAGCTCTTCTGAGGTGGCTTTTCAGTTGCCCCATCCTCTCCACCCATATCTTTGTCCCCTCTCTCTTCTCTTCAGTTGGATACTCCCTCTTTGCCCTCTTCCCTCCACGTTCTAGACAACTGACCAGGAGAACTTTCTGGTTCTCCTAAAGATCTTGAATGTCCCCATCCCTTCTCAATCCCTCACATTTGATCTTCAGCCTTCCTCTCAGGGGTCTCCAGCCTTGACAACTGATCAATTACAAGGGTTTTCCACCCACTCCTTCGTAGGACCAGGTCACCCGTGGACCACCCATCTCAGAAGAACTGACAGGGTAGACAATCTCCAGGCGCCTTCTCAGAAGCCATATCACCTGGTGGGCTCCAGGAGACGTGCCTTCCTGGTCACCCCGCCTGTCCTTTGGACCAGGCCACCACTTGAGGTTCAGAGGGCCTCCCTCACTTGACCTTCCGTAAGGCCTTGGACCAGGGCGCTGGACGAGCCTGCTTCTTCTACAAGTAGTCCTCAGACTTACGACTCGGCTCGGCTGCCAAAGGGGCTCGTGTGACCCCTGGGGGACACTGCAACGGCCGTCATAAATATGAGTCGGTTGCCATAGCGCCCGAATTTGGATCCTGTGACCCCTGGGGGACACTGCAACAGCCGTAAGTGTGAAAAAAGGGTCACAGGTCACTTTTTTTCAGTGCCGTTGCAACTGCAAACGGTCACTAAGCAAGCAAGCCGTCGTAAGTCAAGGACTAGCCGTCATTGTCGGACCGCTAATCAGCTGTTTGATGTGTTCTGGTGGGGCACTTTTTAAAAAAAATTATTTGTTTATTTTGTCTTGCTTATTCTCCTGGTGGCTTCAAAGCTACGTGAGCGACTGGCTTTGCATGGTTATATAAATCGAATGAATAAATAAATGCACCGTTAAATAAATAAATGCAGGGTAAAATAAAATAAATACACTATAAGACCAGTTAAATAAATAGGTACGCTATTAGATACACGGATAGACTGTAAAATAACTAAATTATCAATTCCATAAATACACTATGAAATCGATTAAATAAACAAATACATTGTTAAATAGATGACAGACTAAAATCAATTAAATAAACACACTACAAAATCAATTAAGTATACTGTAAAGTCAAAATAAATAAATACGGTATAAAATAACTAAATAAATGAATACACTGTAAAATAAATAACATACTATAAAATCAATTAAATGAATAAATACGCTAATAGATAGATAGATAGATAGATAGACTATAAAATCTATTAAATAAATAACCACAAAATCAATTAAATAAATAAATACACTACAAAATCAATTAGATACAGTATAAAATAACTAAATAAATGAATACACTATAAAATAAATAATATACTATAAATCAATTTTAAAAATATGCTATTAAATAGATAAATCAGCGGTTCTCAACCTGTGGATCGCGACCCCATTTGGGGTCGAACGACCATTTCACGGGGGTCGCCAAGCACCGCAGTCTGCCATATTTTTTTTTGGTCGGCCATTTTTTTTTGGGTCGGCCATTTTTTTTTCCCTATCGCGATGCGGGCCATCAAGCTGCGCATGCGCAATGTGCCCCGTCATGCCACGCATGCGCAGTGCGGGCCCGCCATTTTTTTTTTGGTCCGCCATTTTTTGGGGGGGGTTGGCCATTTGTTTTCCCTATCGCGATGCAGGCCGTTGCGCCGCGCATGCGCAATGCGGGCTGGGGTCGAGCCCCAGAAAAGGTTGAGAACCGCTGAGATAAATAGATAAATGGATAGACTATAAAATCAATTAAATAAATGCACTATAAGATATATAACATCAATTAAATAAATAAATACAAAATCAATTAAATAGCCTGTAAAATCAATTAAATAAACACCCTATAAAATAACTAAAGAAATGAATACACTATAAAATGACTAAATAAATATACCATAAAATAAATAATACACTATAAAATCAATTTAAAAAATAAATACGCTATTAGATAGATAGATAGATAGATAGATAGATAGATAGATAGATAGATGGATGGATGGATGGATGGATGGATGGATGGATGGATGGATGGATGGATGGATGGATGGATGGATGGATGGATGGATGGATGGATGGATGGATGGATGGACAGACAGAGAGATACACTATAAAATCAATCAATCAATGAACGCACTGTAACCTAAATAGCCACCTGGGTCTGGACCTTCTCCACCGTCTCCTCCTCCGTGGCCAGGTGATGCGGGAGGTCCACCTCATTCTCCTCTTCCACCTTCTCCATCCTCTCCTCCTCGTTGTAGTCGCTTGCCACACCGACAATTTCGACCGACCAGAAGGAGACACAGCTGCCCTTCTGGATGGAGGGCTGCTTCATGAGGGAGTAGCGGCGATCCGTGGGCCACTGAGCAATGGACTCCAGAGATGGGGTGTCCCTCCACCTTGCTCCGGTACTTGCTGTGGGAGATTGGCTTTAGTGAGGGCTCCCCAACCTTGGCCACTTTAAGACTTGTGGACTTCAACTCCCAGAGTTCCTCAGAAAGTCACTTGCCTTTCACCTTTGGCACTTCTGGATCAGAAGGAGCGTTATCCCTCTTGATGCAGCGTGAGAGTCCTACAGTTTCATCCACGCCTCTCCTCCTATCCTACAGCCCATAAGAAAGACTACACGGGCATAACCGGCACCGAGTCTTCCAAAAGTGGTAGACCCAGTGTTAGAAAACAGCCCAGGAGACCAGGAGGGAACATCTCCACCTTGGTTACCTGTTACTCAAGCAACATGGAGGGTGAAGACACTGTCTTACCTGCCAAATCACACTACCTGGAGACCCACTCACCATGCTTTGCCTCAGGGGTCTCCAAACCTGGCCACTTTAAGACTTGTGGACTTCAACTCCCAGAATTCCACAACCAGCATGGTTTAATTCTGGGGTCTCCAAACAAGGCCACTAAGATTTGTGGACTTCAACTCCCAGAATTCCACAGCCAGCA
>JARGCV010000099.1:0-37500 GCA_034064705.1 Bothrops alternatus
CTGCCAATCCTTGGATTTTGGCCAGGTTCAAGCAGGTTTCTAGCGACAAAAGATGCATTTCTCTATAAAAAAATAGTGGCCTTTTTCCCCCTGTAGCCACTTTTGATTACTAACTGTTTTGCTGTCAAATAAACTTCACCTTTTTTCTTTCTTTTTTGCTTTTGAATAACCTTCCTGCTTGAGCAGAGGGCTGGACTAGAAGACCTCCAACGTCCCTTCCAGCTCTATTCTACCTCTGCTACCTGTGTTTTCTTGGAAAACCTGAATCAGATCTGCACAATTTCTTCTGAGAGAGAGAATCAGAGAGACCAAGTACAGGTAATAATAATAACAACAACAATAATAATAGAGCTGGGAGGGACCTTGGAGGTCATCTAGTCCAACCCCCCCGCTCAGGCAGGAAACCCTATGCCATTTCAGACAAATGGCTGTCCAGTCTCTTCTTAAAAACTTCCAGTGTTCGGCCACCAACTTCTGGTGGCAGGTAGTTCCACTGGTTAATTTTTCTCACTGTCAGGAAATTTCTCCTAAGTAGTCCTCAACTTATCACAATTAAGCCCAAAATTTCTGTTGCTAAGCGAGACAGTTGTTAAGTGAGTTTTACCCCATTTTATGATTTTTCTGCGCCAGGTTGCAAGATCTCTTCTTCGTTCGCATTTTCAAATATTTTGCTTGGGAGAAGCACGTGGCTTCTTGCGCAGGCGCACTGTGCGCTGTGTCCGGGCGACGCATGGAGACAAGCCTCCCTTTGTGCGCACGCGCAGTGCCTACTTTGACAGTCTTGAGATAGAAATCCCAAGAACGACGGCGCTTGAAAAGCGCACGTGATGGCGAGCTGGGGTGCCGCTCTAGGACATAACACCTTTGTGGTGGTTCTTCGCGTTGAAACCAGGGACCGGAAGTACCACTTCAAAAGGCTTCCTAGAGCGAACTTCCGGCTGTTTTCCCCCCGGTTCTCCAGCATCCTAAAAGAACGCTTCCGGGTCGCGGGAGGAGCACTTCCGGTCGCGCTTCTCCCGGCTTTCAGCCTCCTCCGGTAGCAGGTGAGGCTCCCTCGGCGCCGGCGAACGCCCAGTGCGAGAAGCGACCGGAAGGCCCGCCTCCGAATCCCGGAAGCGCCGGGGTGACTTGTCTTTTGGGCCGGCCTACCTCGCAGGGTTGTTGTTTCGGGGTAAATGAAGGGAGGGGAGCCTTCAGAAAGGCGCGGGGGCAGCTTGAAGGGGGCGCCTGGAGGGTCCGGGGAGACCCTCGAGCTCCTTGGAGGCGCTTTAACTCCCTTGTGAAGCCCCGAGTTAAAAGCTGGTTTTGAAAAATAAGTTGAAATTCATTTATTTAATTTATTATGAAATTTATTTGCCCTATCAAGAGATTCTGGGGCGGCTACAGTACAGTAATATTTAAAAAAAACATACACATTAAAAACCATCAGGTATAAAATGACAAAGTAGATAAATTAAGAGCAGGGGGTTGGACTAGATGACCTCCAAGGTCCCTTCCTATCATTATTATTATTATTATTATTATTTTATTATTATAGCATTGAATGACATGGAGCCTATTTCATTCATTTACTTACTAGATTTTTTTTAAATCCCTCCTTTATTACAATTATAAGTAACTCCAGGCTGCTCACGTCCATAACCCTCCTGCCCCCTCCTCTTTTTCCCCCACTACAAGAATCCTGCGAGGTGGGCTGGGCTAAGAGACGGAGAAGGAGGGCGGGGGGGGGGTCCCATCTCGCAGGCAAAGGCTTTTTGGTCAAAGAAATGCCGCTTTTCCTTGAAAAAAAGAGGCTTTCCCATAGCTACCTCCTGCCACAAGGAAATAAAAGCAGGAAACCTTGAACGGAGCGATTCCTGCCATTAAATCAGTGCCGCCTTTTAGCAAATGGACCTTCTCCACCGCCTCTGTAGCTGGGTCCATCCATCTATCCATCCAGTTTTAAGAAGAGACAGCCATTTGTCTGAAATGGTCTAGGGTTTCCTGCCTGAGCAGGGGGTTGGACTAGATGACCTCCAGGGTCCCTTCCAACTTTATTATTATTATTATTATCCAGTCGTCTTTTTCCTCCAGAAAATGACCATTAAAAATAGTGTTTCTCGAAGTTTGGCGGCTTTACCGTGGGTGGGAATTCTGGGAGTTGAAGTCCACCCACGGTAAAGCCGCCAAACTTCGAGAAACACAGATTTAAAGCAATAAAACAATGCTCAATTTGCATTTCCTGGCTTCCACAATTAAAGCACAGGGAGGCTTCATTGCACCGGATCTGCAGGGGGATCCCTTCCTGCCCCCCCAATGCTTTTTCCTCCTGTTTGAGGGTCTCGCCTCTCATCAAGCCCCTCTTTCTGACCCGCCCCCCCCCCAGGGAAGCCATGTCCACACCTCTTCCCGTCCCTGTTCCCACGCGTCACCGAGGCTCTGTGGTTCAACTTGGATCGGCCTTGCGTGGATGAGAACGAACTGCAGCAGCAGGAGCAGCAGCACCAGGCCTGGGTGAGTGAATGTGTGTGTGTGTGTGTGTGTGTGTGTGCGCCATCCTTTTTCTCCCCCCTCTCCCAGCAAATCTTGTGTTTCCTTCTAAAACTCATTCCTGGCATTTCTCTTCTCTTTAGCTGCAGAGCATAGCTGAAAAAGACAATAATTTGGTGCCAATTGGAAAGCCAGCCTCAGAGGTAAGAGCCGCTTCATCCCTGGAAACCAGCTGAGCAGTTGGAGGGGAATCTGTAACTTTTTTTTAAAATACATTTAATATATAAAATACAAATAAAAATAAAAATAAGGGATTAGGGGAAGGCAAAAGGGAAAGGGGAAAGAAAATGTGAGGTACAAGGGGGGAAAAAGAAAGAAAAGGCGTTGACTTTTGACTGTTTTTAGCATAGTACAAGATAAAAAAACACTCTAGCTTCAGCTTTTTACTTTGACATCTTAGTATATAACCAGCCGTTTCTATAACGACGGGTCTAATCGACAAAACCAAAGTCAAGAATTCATATTTTTTTTCCCATCACAAGCACAAAATCCAGAAGTGATATCCAAGTAAAAAACAGGCTTAAATATATTCTCCTCTTTGAATAAATTGATCAGTTTAACCGTTCCTGCTTTATCTCCCTTGCTATGGAAATAGTGTGTATTTCTGTTTGTGTCAGAATTTTCTTCCTGGGAGCACGGGAACGCTGTGATGGTCGTTAAGTGTGAAAAACGGCCACAGGTCACTCTCTTCAGAGCTATTGTAACTTCAGACGGTCACTAAGCAAAAGGTTGTAAATTGAGGACTACCTGCAAAAGGCTGAAAAACTGGCCCTGCTGGCTGGCCAGGTTTCCCATTGGGGGGGTGGCTGGAAGGGAGTAGAGAGAAGACCCCCCACACACACACACACCCCTCCATGTTGATGTTTGGGTGGGAATTTTGCTTTCTGGAATTCCAAGCCTGCCGTGGCAAAGAGAGGACAGCAGTAGCAAGCACCTTTCAACGTATATCCTGCTTCACAGTGGTTTAAAGCCCTGTCTAAGCGGTTTACAAATGTCAGCGTGTCACCCCCAACCTTCTGGGTCCTCACTTGCTCAGCCTCGGAAGGATGGAAGGCTGAGTCGACCTTGAGCCAGGATCGAACTCCTGGCAGTGAGCAGTTAGCCTGCAATACTGCATTCTAACCACTGCACCACGAGGACCGTCCCTTCCCATCCCATCCTTTCCCTTTCCTTTCCACTTAGACCAGTGGTTCTCAACCTTTTTCAGGTTGAGACCCCACTTGCCCCGCCCATGCGCAGTGTGCGCGCAACAAAAAAAAACAAAAAAACCCCAAAATGGCGGACCGCGGCGGGTCGATCCGCGCATGCGCGGCGCACGCACGACGGCCCGAACCGCGCGTGCGCGGCGCACGCGCGACAAAACAAACAAACAAACAAAAATGGCGGACCGCAGTGTCCGGCGACCCTTGCAAAACGGTCGTTCGACCCCAAATGGGGTCGCGACCCATAGGTTGAGAACCGCTGACTTAGACTTATATGCCGCTTCACCATGCTTTACAGCCGTCTCTAAGCGGTTTACAGAGTCAGCCTGTGCCCCCCCCAACAATCTGGGTCCTCATTGGACGGGCTTTGGGAGGCTGAGTTGACCCTGAGCCGGTCGGGATCGAACATGCCGGCCGTGGGAACGCAGAGTCGGCCCGCGATGCCGCCTTCCGACCGATGCGCCTTTCCGCTGTGCTCTGACGATGGCCGCCTCTCCGCTTTGCCTTAGCAGACTTACGACGAGGAGGAGGAAGAGGATGACGAGGATGACGAGGACAGCGAGGAGGACTCCGAGGACGATGAGGACATGCAGGACATGGACGAGATGAACGACTACAATGAGTCTCCCGACGACGGCGAGATTAACGAGGTTGGGCCGCTGAGGATTTGTCCCGCTTTACGGCCTGCTTAGGAGCCCAGGGCGTCCTATGGGACAAGCCTCCCCCCCCACCCCGGCTGAGGTCTCTGGTGGACATTCGGAGCCAGGCAGAGATAAAACGCCCAACCTTGGTTTTTATTTATTTATCTATCAATTATTTGTGTCCCCCTTTCTTATTTTTTTTTTAGCACATGATTGATTGATGGATTGATTATATGCCATCAAATTATTTATTCATTTAACCAATAACTAAGGTAGCAATCTCCAATTGTCTTCCTATTTTCCCTACAACGACCTCCCTGTGAGGTGGGATGGGGTGTGAGAGAGAGGGAGAGGCTGGCCCAAAGTCACCCAGCCTAAGGCGGGACTAGAACTCACCGCCTCCTGCTGATTGGCCCAAATTCACCCAGCTGGCTTTCATGCCTAAGGCGGGACTAGAACTCACCGCCTCCTGCTGATTGGCCCAAAGTCACCCAGCCGGCTTTCATGCCTAAGGCGGGACTAGAACTCACCGCCTCCTGCTGATTGGCCCAAAGTCACCCAGCCAGCTTTCATGCCTAAGGCGGGACTAGAACTCACCGCCTCCTGCTGATTGGCCCAAAGTCACCCAGCCTAAGGCGGGACTAGAACTCACCGCCTCCTGCTGATTGGCCCAAAGTCACCCAGCCGGCTTTCATGCCTAAGGCGGGACTAGAACTCACAGCCTCCTGCTGATTGGCCCAAAGTCACCCAGCTGGCTTTCATGCCTAAGGCGGGACTAGAACTCGCCGCCTCCTGGTGATTGGCCCAAAGTCACCCAGCTGGCTTTCATGCCTAAGGCGGGACTAGAACTCATCACCTCCTGGTGATCTGCCCATTCCTGAGGTTATGAATGCAGGGAAGTGCTAGGGAGGCAGAATTAGGCCTGTGCCAAAGTTTGCTCTTTGCTAGGGGCAGAGCTGGGGGGGGGGGTCTATACCAAGGGTCTCCAACCTGGGCCGCTCTATGACTTGGGAGACTGGGACTTCGACTCCCAGAATTCCCCTTGGTTAGGGAATTCTGGGAATTGAAGTCCACCAGTCTTAAAGCGGCTCAGCTTGGAGACCTCTGCCTTACGAAGTTGCCTTGCAAGCTGCAATCCCCTCCTCTTAAGGGTCCCACTTTCTCCCTCCCCCCCCAGGTGGACATGGAGGGGGCAGAACCAGACCAGGATCAGTGGATGATCTAGACGCCGGAGAAGCAGAGGCTGCCGCGAAGGGCAGTCTGCGGACGCCGAAGAGGTTCCTGCGCCTGGCTGCTTGCGCCCACGCCAACGTGGCTGCCCTGCGCCCGCCGTGACTCCCTGCCAGGGCGAGGGGCCGGCTGCCTGCCCGCTGCCCCACAGGCTGACCTCCTGCCCTGCTTGGCTGAGCCGTGGACCCGCGGGAAAGCCTTCAGGATGGAGCCGGTGTCTCCCGCAGCAGGCCGAGGGCTGGGCCCTCCCTCGTTCGGGCAGTCGCTGGGCTTCCCGCTGTCAGGAGGAGCGATTTTGTAACTAAATAAAATAAATATTTCTTTTCTCACTCCACCTCTGCTGTTCTTAACCTCCCTGGAGTCTGTTGCAGGGTTCCTCCCTTAAGCAATAGCACAAACCGCCACAACGGAGCCCGAAATATCTGCAGCTCAGCGAGACGGGGGGGGGGGGTTTAAGCGAGTTTGGCCTTCTTTTGCGACCTGCCTTGCCACCGTTGTTAAGCGAATCGCTGCAGTTGTTAAGTTAGCAACACGGTTGTTAAGTGAATCTGGCTTCCCCTACTGAATTTGGTCGCAAAAGGGGATCGCTTGACCCTGGGACACACCGCAACCGTCGTAAGTACAAGTCAGTTGCCGAGCCTCCGAGTTTTGATCACGTGAGCACGGGGGACGCTGCAGCCTTCCGTTTAATGACCGTCCCAAGTTAAAGCAGCACTGGAAAAAGTAACGTCTGAGCGTTTTACGACCCCGTCACAGCATCCCCTCCTCAGAGGGTTTATTTCCATCAGTGAAAGGGTCAGCGTGGGGCTGGGGCCGGGGGGGGGGGGCTGCTGCCGGGAAATGCAACGCACAGGAGAATTGCTGCTCTGTAAATATTTAATTGTAGCATTTTAGCCTGTTTCTGGCTAGAACCCAACAACACAACTGAAAGTGTCACACGATAAAGCGGTCAGCACACATCACCATGCGAAGCAAGGCCAGAGAGAACCGGAAACACACATTCCACAAGGTCTGAGAATGGATAACCCAGCCCAGGGGTCTCCAGCCTTGTGGACTTCAACTCCCAGAAGTCCCCAGCCAGAGGCTTCAAACTCTGCCGGACACGGATTTTTTTTAGTCTGCTGGGCAATTCTCCTGGCCCGTTTCTCCCAGCGTAGAGGGATCTCCTCCCCTCACTCCAGGCCCACGTAGGTCAGCTGGGCCATGCCATCGGGGATGCCCCGGAAGTACTGGAGGCTGGTCCGGTGGACCCTCCACTTGTACTTCCCGCAGGCCTTGGCGTACTGGAGGAAGTGGGGGGCGCCGGGGAAGATGACGTTGTCCGCCAGGATGGTGGCCCCTGGCTGGAGGAGGCCGTAGTCTTCCAGCAGCTGCAGATCCCGGAGGTAGCAGCGCTTCCAGTGGTTCATGACCACCAGGTGGACCTCCGGCAGCAGAAAGGTCTCCCTGAGGAGGGGGATGACCTCCTCCGAGGGGCCCACGATGAGTTCCACCTGCGTGGCAGAAGAAGAAAGGTGAGTCCCATCGGAATGGTTCCTGGGGGGAGAAGTCCCGAGGGTCTGCAGCTCCCTTTGAATCCATACTCTTGGAAACCAAATGGGGAGAGGGGCTGTAGCACCTGGTCAAGAAAGGCATCTCCAGGGTGCCCTGGAAAAGGGGTTGGGCCAGGAGACCAGCTTCAGGTCCTTCAGCCATGGGAAGCAGTTGGGTGGCTTTGGAGAAGTCTACTTCCCAGGCTGGCTGTAGAAGAAGAATATGGAGTCCTTGCTGCTCTGTTGAGCTTGGTTCTTTTCTGGCAGGTGTTTCATGGCCCAACTAGGGCATATCATCATTGCTAGAAGGAAGGAGGAGGAGGAGGAGAACGGTGGGGTCCCTGGTGCTCTCTGAGTGGTTTTCTTGCAGACGTTTCATGGCCCAACTAGGGAACATCATCAGTGCTAGAAGGGAATGGGATGCTGTGGAGAGGAGGAGGAGGAGGAGGAGGAGGAGGAAGGAAGGAAGGAAGGAAGGAAGGAAGGAAGGAAGGAAGGAAGGAAGGAAGGAAGGACGGACTGTGGGATCCCTGGTGCTCTCTGAGCTTGGTTGTTTTCTTGCAGACTTTTTATGACCCAACTAGGGCATATCATCAGTGCTAGAAGGAAGGAGGAGGAGGAGGAAGGAAGGAAGGAAGGAAAGAAGAAAGAAAAGAAGAGAGGGAGGCCAAGAGGGAGGGAAGGAAGGAAGGAAGGAAGGAAGGAAGGAAGGAAGGAAGGAAGGAAGGAAGGAAGGAAGGAAGGAAGGAAGGAAGGACTGTGGGGTCCTGGGTGCTCTCTGAACTGGGTGGTTTTCTTGCAGATGTTTCATGACCCAACTAGAGAACATCATCAGTGCTAGAAGGGAGGAGGAAGGAAAGAAGGAAGGAAGGAAGGAAGGAAGGAAGGAAGGAAGGAAGGAAGGAAGGAAGGAAGGAAGGAACAAAGGAAGGAAGGACTGTGGGGTCCTGGGTGCTCTCTGAACTGGGTGGTTTTCTTGCAGATGTTTCATGACCCAACTAGGGAACATCATCAGTGCTAGAAGGGAGGGGTTGAGCAATCTCAAGCAGAAAACAATACCCGCATCCAGGAGCTGAGTGGATGTTCACAAGTCTTAAAGTCGCCAGGGTTGAAGACCCCTGGGCTAAATTGTCAATAATTCTCAGATATTCTGGATGATGCTTGTGTGACCTTTCTCTTTTCTCAATGCTGGTTTGGCCTGGCACTTGCGAGAACACCTTCCCTTCCTTGGCCAGGGTGGGGGTCTCCAACTTTGGCGACTTTAAGCCTTGATTATTGCTCCCACCCACCAACCGACGCTAGCCTCGCTCGAGGAGGCCTGCAGCAGAGCCCAGGGCTGCTCACCGTGTCATCGTCAAAGCCGGCCAGCCGAATCACCTTCTCCGCCACGGACGCCTTGCGCACGTCCATCTCCACGGTGTACAACCGGGCGCCCAGCGGGAGCGTCTGCGCCATGAGGATGGAGGCGTAGCCGCAGTAGGTGCCCAGCTCCAGGACCGTGAGGGGCGCCTGGTCGTAGATCAGACGCTCCAGGATCTTTGCTGGGCACATCAGAAAGGCCAAAGGGGAAAGGTGAATGAACACCGGAGGGAGAGGAGGCTTGGAATATAGAGAATGACAGAACTGAAAGGGACCTCAGAGGTCATCTAGTCCAACCCCCTGCTCAAGCAGGAGACCCTGCACCATTCCAGACGAATGGCTGCCCAGCCTCTTCTTGAAAATCTCCAGGGATGGAGCAGCCACAACTTCTGGAGGCGAGTTCCCTTCAAGATGTTCAAGATTTTTATTCAGAAGCTTAGATACCGCTAGCACTTATATACCGCTCCACAGTGCTTGACAGACCTCTCAGAGCGGTTTACAGAGTCAGCCTGTTGCTCCCCCCCAACAATCTGGGTCCTCATTTTACCCACCTCGGGAGGACGGAAGGCTGAGTCCACCTTGAGCCCCATCAGGATGGAACTCGTGGCTGTGGGCCATCAGCCTGCAATATTGCATTCTAACCATTGCACCACGGCAGATGGATGGAAGGAGGGAGGGAGGGAGGGAGGGAGGAAGGAAGGAAAGAGGGAGGGAGGGAGAGAAGGAAGGAAGGAGAGGGAGGGAGGGACAGATGGAAGGAAGGAAGAAAGAAAGGGAAGGAGGGAGGGAGGAGAGGAAGGAGGGAGGGAGGGAGGGAAAGGAAGGAAGGAGGGAGGGAGGGAGGGAAGGAAGGAAAGGAGGGAGGGAGGGAAGGAAGCAGGGAGGGAGGGAGGAAGGAAGGAAGGAAGGGAGGGAGGGAGGGCTGGATGGAAGGAAGGAGGGAGGGAGGGAAGGAAGGAAGGAAGGAGGGAGGGAGGGAGGGAGGGATGGAGGGATGGAAGGAAGGAAGGGAAGGAGGGAGGGAAGGAAGCAGGGAGGAAGGAAGGAAGGAAGGAAGGAAAGAAGGAGGGAGGGAGGGAGGGATGGAAGGAAGGAAGGGAAGGAGGGAGGGAAGGAAGCAGGGAGGGAGGGAGGAAGGAAGGAGGGAGGGAGGGAGGAAGGAAGGAAGGAGGGATGGAAGGAAGGAAGGAGGGAGGGAGGGATGGAGGGAGAAAAGGAAGGAAGGAAAGAGGGAAGGAGGGAGGGATGGAAGGAAGGAAGGAAGGGAAGGAGGGAGGGAGGAAGGAAGGAAGCAGGGAGGTAGGGAAGGAAGGAAGGAAGGAGGAAGGAAGGAGGAAGGAAGGAATAGCAATAGTAATAGACTTATATACCACTTCACAGTGTGCCCTGAGCGGTTTACAGCATGTTGCCCCCCCCAACAATCTGGGTCCTCACTTTACCGGCTTCAGAAAGAAGGAAGGGCTGAATCAATTTAATAGGCATTTAATAAATGAAAAATAAAATAAAAATGAGAGGCTCTCATGTCAAGCTCGGCTTTTATGGACCAACCATTCGTTGCATCACATTGTAGGTCACAAACCATAATTTACAGGGTTGGGTTTACAGAACCCAAAGCTATTTGCTTAGTCCTCATTTATTGAATGATCCAGTCACCATTGGCTGGATTCCCACATTAAGCCATAAAACATGGTTTACGAGACACCATAACAGGTCAATGCTTCACACGAAAGATAAAAGCAATTCAGATTTAGGCATGACAGGTTCTTGTCAACCCAGTCATGACTGCTTAAGCCAGGGGTCTTCCAACTTGGCCCTTTGATGACTCGTGGACTTCAACTCCCAGAATTCCTCAGCCAGCGTGCCTGGCTGAGGAATTCTGGGAGTTGAAGTCCACGAGTCATCGAAGGGCCAAGTTGGAAGACCCCCGGACTTCAACTCACAGAATCCCTCAGCTAGGCACGCTGGCTGAGGAATTCTGGGAGTTGAAGTCCACAAGTCATACAAGGGCCAAGTTGGAAGACCCCTGGACTTCAACTCCCAGAATTCCTCAGCTAGGCACGCTGGCTGAGGAATTCTGGGAGTTGAAGTCCACAAGTCATACAAGGGCCAGGTTGGAAGACCCCTGGCTTAACCTATTGGAGTTTGTCTGAAGTATCTTCAATGGGGATGAAAGACAGCAGCTGTAAAAAAAATAATTTGGGTTGTACATCCCAGTAAGAACACCTTGGTCGCCACTCAGCACAGGACCTGCCAGGGAGTCATGCTGTGTGTTACCAACCAGCTGACTTTGGGATGTTGTGTGAACGCAGACAGGTGCCTGGGAGGCTCTCCGGAGTGCCCACCTTTCTGGGGTCCCAGGTTGCTGAGATACTCGCAGTGGTAGCTCCACTGGTCGAAGGTCTCCAGGATGTGCACAGGGTCTCCGGGGATGGCGTGGGTCAGGAGGTAACGGAAGGCTCTCTCCTCCCGGGGGACGCCGGTCAGGTAGTCCCGCAGCTTCCGAAGCAGCACCGCCCGGCAGAAGAGCAGGAAGTAATGGCGATAGCGGATGAGCAGGGTGACCACAAAGGGCACGAAGGCCAGGGCAATGGCCGGAGAAACCATGGTGGCAGGCGGGAGGGCTGGGAGGGTGAGAAGACCAGTTGGAGAAGGACAGATGGACAGAGAGAGATAGTGGGGGCCCTCAGCTCAGTCCCCCCACGTCGCTTTTTAAGTGACAGCTCAGTCACATGTCTTCCTAGGAAGACATGTTTCTGTTGAAATCAGGTTCACGTGAACAATTCTAATTCTGATTAATTATTTAATTACTTCTAATGATCTAGCCCTGGGGTCGGCAACCTGGGCTCTTTTATGACTCGTGGACTGCAACTCCCAGAATTCCTGGGCCAGCATGGGGGAAATATGGCCCCTTCATTACTAATGGACTTCGACTCCTAGAATTCCTGAGCCAGCATGGGGGGAACTATGTGCCCCTTCACGATTGGTGGACTTCAACTCCCAGAATTCCTGAGCCAGCATGGGGAAAACTTTGGCCCCTTCATGATCCATGGACTTCAACTCCCAGAATTCCTGAGCCAGCATGGGGGGAACTATGTGCCCCTTCACGATTGGTGGATTTCAACTCCCAGAATTCCTGAGCCAGCATGGGGGAACTATGTGCCCCTTCATGACTGGTGGACTTCAACTCCCAGAATTCCTGAGCCAGCATGGGGAAAACTTTGGCCCCTTCATGATCCATGGACTTCAACTCCCAGAATTCCTGAGCCAGCATGGGGGGAACTATCTGGCCCCCTCATGACTGGTGGACTTCAACTCCCAGAATTCCTGAGCCAGCATGGGGGAACTAGAGCCCCTTCATGACTCCTGGACTTCAACTCCCAAAATTCCTGAGCCAGCATGGGGAAACTATGGCCCCTTCCTGACTCGTGGACTTCAACTCCCAGAATTCCTGACCCAACATGGGGGAACTTTGGCCCCTTCATGACTCCTGGACTTCAACTCCCAGAATTCCTGAGCCAGCATGGGGGAACTAGGGCCCCTTCATGACTCCTGGACTTCAACTCCCAGAATTCCTGAGCCAGCCTAGCTCAGCTGGGAAACCTCTCCCTTTCCCCTCAGCATGGCTGGCTCAGGAATTCTGGGAGTTGAAGTCCACGAGTCATAAAAGAGCCAAGTGTCAACCATCTTGAAACACGGACCAAGGAGTCTAACACCAAGCTTGCCAACCAGATCTAGCCCAATGAAGAGAAGAGACGGGGGCATGAGATGGTAACTGTCCTCCAATCTCTCAGGGGCTGCCCCAAAGAAGAGGGAGTCAAGCTATTTCCAAAGCCCCTGAAGGCAAAGACAAGAAACAACGGATGGAAACTCATCAAGGAGAGAAGCAATCTGGAATTAAGGAGAAACTTCCTAACAGTGAGGACAGTTAACCAATGGAACAGCTTGCCACCAGAAGAGACTGGACAGCCCTATAAAGAATAACAGAGTTGGAAGGGTCCTTGGAGGTCATCGAGTCCAACCCCCTGCTCAAGCTGGAAGACCCTATACCATTTGCGACAAATGACTGTCCAGTTTCTTCTTAAAAGCCTCCAGTGAAAGCAAGCCATTCCCGTGGCTAATTCTTCTCACCGTTGGGAAATTCCTCTTTAGTTGCAGGTTGCTTCTCTCCTTGATGAGTTTCCATCTGCTACTTCTTCTCCTGCCCCCCAGTTCTTTTGGAGAATAGCTTGACACCCCCCCATCTTTATATTGATATTGGAAGACTGCTGTCATGTCAGCCCCAATCCTTCTGGTCCTGATCTCACTCCCAGCCCAAGAGGTGGTCCAGGGGTCTCTTCACCCCACTGCGTGGCCTGGAAAGCCTTCGAATTGCTCTCCCAGGACCTTGGAGCGAAGTCAGGCAATTGATAGTGGAGTGTGTGGACCTCAGTTGGAGGCCAGTTGCCTCTTGCTCCAAGGTTGTGGGGCCACCAAATCGGCCGG
This sequence comes from Bothrops alternatus, assembly GCA_034064705.1. Classification (NCBI taxonomy): domain Eukaryota; kingdom Metazoa; phylum Chordata; class Lepidosauria; order Squamata; family Viperidae; genus Bothrops; species Bothrops alternatus. The sequence continues at coordinate 12,976 of JARGCV010000099.1, forward strand.
CCACGGTAAGAATCCCTACGCTGGGGAAGCTGCTACGGGGCGGCCCTTCAGCTGCCTTACCTGCCTGGAGCTGCAGCCAGCCAAATCCTTTGTGTGCCTGGAGGATGCATGAATGATTGATGGCCACCCTGAAGTTACTTCCTGGGTTACCTGTCGTTACCTATCCAGGTGAGACAGGTGGCAAATAGGAAAGGTGTTCTTGGGTGTCCTCCTCGATCCACAGCTAAGCTTAGAACACCATTTTTCGGCTGTGGCGAGGGGGGCATTCGCCCAGGTTCGCCTGGTGCGCCAGTTGCGACCCTATTTGGATCGGGAGTCACTCCTCACAGTCACTCATGCCCTTGTCACCTCGAGATTGGACTACTGTAATGCTCTCTACATGGGGCAACCCTTGAAGAATGTCCGGAGACTGCAGGTAGTCCAGAATGCGGCCGCGCGCGCGAGCCCTCTTGGGTCCCCCAAGACATGCTCCTATCACTCCAGCTCTCCGCGAGCTGCACTGGCTACCAATTGGTCTCCGAACACAATTCAAAGTGTTGGTTATGACCTATAAAGCCCTTTATGGCAATGGGCCAGGATACTTGCGGGACCGTCTCCTGCCTCATGAATCCCAGCGACCGGTTAGGGCACATAGGGCTGGCCTCCTACGGGTCCCGTCTGTTAGGCAATGTCATCTGGCGGGGCCTAGGGCGAGGGCCTTCTCCGTTGCTGCCCCAGCCCTCTGGAACCAGCTCCCCTCGGAGGAGCTTTCCGGAATCTTTTGAAGACCTATTTGTGCCTGCAGGCTTGGGGGGTATGAACTGTGTTCTACCCCCGGGCCAAGGAATTGTGCTTCCATCCTTGATTGTGTGTTTGAATGTTGTATGTATGGATCCTTGGTTTGTATGTTGCTATTGTTATTGGAAAATTTTTATGTGTACCCATATTGTTGTTGTGAGCCGCCCCGAGTCTCAGGAGAGGGGCGGCATACAAATTTGATAAATAAATAAATAAAGGAAGAACACGGAGACCGAGAGGTTGAGCCTTGAAGGGGAAGCGTTTGGTGAGGGATGAACGTGACTCTTCATCTCATGTTTGGGATCCTGTCCAGGTAGATGGAGGACAGAATGGCCATGCCCACTCCCAGATATGTCTTTTGTGCGACCCCAGAGATGCCCTTGTCTCCTCTGGGCGTTTTTTAAGATGGAGAGCCTTCAAAAATGCTGCTTTGGAATAAGGGGAGGATTGTGGCTGAAGGGCAGCTTCTACTCTCCAATTCTTACTATAAATACCTAAGTCAGAAGAGAATACACAATATCAGAAGGGGAAGGGTCCTTGGAGGTCTTCTAGTCCAACCACCTCAATCAGGAGACCTTAAACAAGGGGTAGGCAACCGTGGCTCTTTTATGACTCCTGGACTTCAACTCCCAGAATTCCTAAGCCAGCCATGCTGAGGGGAAAGGGGGAGGTTTCCAAGCTGAGCCATGCTGGCTCAGGAATTCTGGGAGTTGAAGTCCAGGAATCATGAAGGGAGCCATAGTTCCCTCATGCTGGCTCAGGAATTCTGGGAGTTGAAGTCCACCAGTCATGAAGGGGCCATAGTTCCCCCGTGCTGGCTGAGGAATTCTGGGAGTTGAAGTCCACCAGTCATGAAGGGGCCAAAGTTTCCCCCATGCTGGCTGAGGAATTCTGGGAGTTGAAGTCCAGGAGTCATGAAGGGGCCAAAGTTCCTCCATGCTGGCTCAGGAATTCTGGGAGTTGAAGTCCACGAGTCATGAAGGGGCCAAAGTTCCCCCATGCTGGCTCAGGAATTCTGGGAGTTGAAGTCCATGAGTCATGAAGGGGCCATAGTTCCTTCATGCTGGTTGAGGAATTCTGGGAGTTGAAGTCCATGAGTCATGAAGGGAGCCATAGTTCCCCCATGCTGGCTCAGGAATTCTGGGAGTTGAAGTCCACGAGTCATGAAGGGGCCAAAGTTCCTTCATGCTGGTTGAGGAATTCTGGGAGTTGAAGTCCATGAGTCATGAAGGGAGCCATAGTTCCCCCATGCTGGCTCAGGAATTCTGGGAGTTGAAGTCCATGAGTCATGAAGGGGCCATAGTTCCTTCATGCTGGTTGAGGAATTCTGGGAGTTGAAGTCCATGAGTCATGAAGGGAGCCATAGTTCCCCCATGCTGGCTCAGGAATTCTGGGAGTTGAAGCCCACCAGTCATGAAGGGGCCATAGTTCTGCCATGCTGGCTGAGGAATTCTGGGAGTTATAACAATAATAATAAAGTCCTGCTCAGGCAGGAAACCCTACACCATTCCGGACCAATGACTGTCCAGTTTCTTCTTCAAAGCTTCCAGTGTGGGAGCATTCACCACTTCTGGAGGCAAGTTGTTCCACTGGTTAATTGTTCTGTCAGGAAGTTTCTCCTTAGTTCCAGGTTGCTTCTCTCCTTGATCAGTTTCCATCCGTTGCTTCTTATCCTGCCTTCAGGTGCTTTGGAGCATAGCTTGACTCCCTCTTCTTTGGGGCAGCCCCTGAGACACTGGAAGGCTGCTATCCTATCCTCCCTCGTCCTTCTCTTCCTTAAACTAGATATCCCCAATTCCAGCAACCGTTCCTTATATATTTTAGCCTCTAGTCCCCTAATCATCTTTGTTGCTCTTCTCTGCCCTCTTTCTGGAGTCTCAACATCTTTTTTACATCGTGGTGACCAAAACTGGATGCCGTATCCCAAGTGTGGCCTTACCAAGGCCTTCTAAAGTGGTATTAATATTTCACGTGATCTTGATTCTATCCCTGTTAATGCAGCCTAGCACTGTGTTGGCCTTTTTGGCAGCTGCAGCACACGGCTCGCCCATATCTAAGGGATGGTCCACTAGGACTCTGAGGTTCCTCTCACAGTTGAAGTGCACGAGTCATAAAAGAGCCAAGGTTGCCTACCCCTGCCCTATACCTTCCCAGACAAATGACTGCCCAATCTTTTCTTAAAAACCTCCAGTGTTGGAGCACCCACAACTTCTGATGGCGAGCTGTTCCACTGGTTCATTGTCCTCACTGTTAGGACGTTTCTCCTTAATTCCAGGTTGCTTTTTTCCTTGATCGGTTTCCATCTGTTGCTTCTTGTCCGGCCTTCAGCTGATTTAGAGAATTGGTTGACCTCTCCTCGCCACCGCTTCTTTGGGGCAGCCCCTCAAATACTGGAATACTGCCATCATGTCCCCCCAAATCCTTTTCTCTAGACTTGACATACCCAATTGCTGCAACCATCCTTTGCTTGCTTTGGCCTCCAGCCCCCTACTCCTCCTTGTTCTCTGCCCTCTTTCTAAGGCAGGGGTTCTCAACCTTGGCAACTTTAAGACTTGTGGACTTCAACTCCCAGAATTCCTCAGCCAGCAAAGCAAAGCTGGCTGAGGAATTCTGGGAGTTGAAGTCCACAAGTCTTAAAGTTGCCAAGGTTGAGAACCCCTGTTCTAAGGCCTCAGCATCTTTTTTGAATGGCAGTGACCAGAACGGAATTCGCTTCCTGAGTTGCTTCCCCACCAATCAGAAATTAAACGCCAACAGGCCGAGTACATGGGCTTCCTTTAATAACATCAAACTATTTAGCTAAGGCATAACAAAAGAAGTCACAGAACAGAAAATGAGGTGGCCTTTCAGGAGCGGCTGCTCGTGGCTGGCCGGGAAAGCATTTTGGATACTGCAAAGAAAGTGGTGTAGTCAGAATGATGGCCAGACAGACCTTCTGTTATATCAAATGACTCTATCTTCATCAACCGGGATTAATTAGAAGGCAGGTAGACCCTGCTTGCATTAAGAGGCTCTCCACGCTGTGTTCTCAATCACAGGGAAATTTGAGCTGCAAAATGTCTACGGCAGGGGTCTTCAAACTTGGCTGTTTGATGACTTGTGGACTTCAACTCCCAGAATTCCTCAGCTAGGCACGCTGGCTGAGGAATTCTGGGAGTTAAGTCCACAAGTCATCAAAGGGCCACATTTGAAGACCCTCCCCGGACTTCAACTCCTAGAATTCCTCAGCTAGGCACACTGGCTGAGGAATTCTGGGGGTTGAAGTCCACAAGTCATCAAAGGGCCAAGTTGGAAGACACCCCCGGACTTCAACTCCCAGAATTCCTCAGCTAGACACACTGGCTGAGGAATTCTGGGGGTTGAAGTCCACAAGTCATCAAAGGGCCAAGTTTGAAGACCCCTGGTCTAAGATCTACACTTGCTGGGTCCCTCATCCCCACCTTGGATGCCTCAAAAACTTATAAAATAAGTTGACAGATGGACGAAGGTCTGCCCCAGATCACTTCTAGGTTCTGGGATGCCAACGGCTAAAGTCCCATCAGACAGCGAAGACCCCCCTTAGCCAAGATCACTTTGCTCCAGCCCTTGGCACAAAACTGGCCAATGTGGGGTATTCAGGATTTGAGGTGGGCGTCCACAAGCACATGCTTAGCAGGGCAGCTGAGAGAGTTCTTAGCCGCTTTGATCCGAGTCGGTGCCAAATGATTCAATGGTTCGGGAATTGTGTTTTGCCTGGTCACCAAATCCAGCGTGCCTGGCTGAGGAATTCTGGGAGTTGAAGTCCAGGGGTTTTCAAACTTGGCCCTTTTAAGACTTGTGGACTTCAGCTCCCAGAATTCTGGGAGTTGAAGTCCACTAAGCTTAAAGTTGCCAAGTTTGAAGACCCCTGATCTGGGGGCTGTTGGTGGGGGGTCCTGGGAGGACAGACGGCCCAGGGTCCCTTCCAGATGAGCACAGCTTCTGTTCTTGCGTGGGCGTTAAATTCATAACCCCAAGTGGTTCCCTGCTCCAGGCAATTCAGGCTACAAAACTTTTAATATGGCTTTAAAAAACAGACTTGCTCCCGGTCAGTTTCCTTCATTGTGATTGTCTAGCAAAAAGTACCCCTCTCTCCATCTTGCTTTTCATCCTGTCATTTTAAAGATAGTCCTCGGCTTATGACCATAATTGAAACCCCTAAATTTCTGTGGTTAGGCGAGAAAACGGTTAAGTGAGTTTTGCCCTATTTTTACGACCTTCCTCGCCATTGTTGTTAAACGAATTACTGCAGTTGATAAAGTCAGTAACCCGGCTCTTAAGTGAGTCTGTCTTTCCCCTGGATTTGTCACAAGGTCGCCAAAGGGGATCACGTGATCTTGGGACACTGCAACCGTCCTAAGTATGAAGCAGTTGATCCCGTGATCACAGGGAGGCTGCGAGCGTCGTTAAGTGTGAAAAATGGACATAAGTCACTTGTCCAGAGCCGTTGTAACTCTGAGAGATCGCTAAATGAACCGTTGCAAGTCTAGGACAGGGGTCTCCAAACATGGCTGGCTGAGGAATTCTGGGAATTGAAGTCCGCAAGTCTTGAAGTGGCCATGTTTGAAGATCCCTGGTCTAGGATTACCTGTATGACCCCCCTCCTGTTCCTGAAAGTTTGCTAGCTATTCCCTTCGTGCCAGTTGGTCTGTGATCTGGGAAAACCAGTGGCCTGCAGGCCCAGCTTCCATCCCCAGGGTCCACAGCTGGCAGGGGATGATGGGCAGTGAGGAGCTAGCTCTAACACTGCAGCTTCCGCACCGCCCGGGAGAACCTCTTCAGCTCCTTCTCCCCGTGTTTCCACCTTCTGACCCAGGAGAGGACGAGGCGGTTGCTGAGACGGTGGCCCATGGCCAGGACCACCGTGCCCGGCCCCCCTGCCAGCTCTTCGCAGGAGCAGGCCTCACCGTCCACCAGCCACAGGACCGGCTTCTTCCGCTCTTCTTCGGACCAGTTGGCCTGCTTGTAAAGCGTCCGGCCACGGAGCTCTGGGATGACTTTCAGGTCGCCCCCAACACCGGATAAGGATTTGACGGTCATCTTTAGAGCTGAAAGATGGAGAAGGAAGAGGGCAACTGAAGGTCAAGACTTAATACAGAATAACGGAGGGACCTCGGAGGGCCTCTAGTCCACCCTCCTGCTCGGGCAGGAGACACTGCACCGTCCCAGACAAATGGCTGTCCAGTTTCTTCTTCAAAACCTCCAGTGTTGGAGCACCCACAGCTTCTGGTGGCAAGCTGTTCCACTGGTGAATTGCTCTCCCTGTTAGGAAGTTTCTCCTTCATTCCTGGTTGCTTTTCTCCTTGATTGGTTCTATCATCTGTCTCTCTCTCTGTCTATCAGTCTATCTGTCTCCATCCATCCACCCATTTTCTATCTTGTCTGTGTGTCTGTCTTTCTGTCATATCTATCTTATCTTTCTGTCTCATAGAATCAGAGAGCTGGAACAGACCTTGAAGATCTTCTAGTCCAGGGGTCTTCCAACTTGGCCCTTGGATGACTTGTGGACTTCAACTCCTAGAATTCCTCAGCCAGGCACGCGTGCCTGGCTGAGGAATTCTGGGAGTTGAAGTCCACAAGTCATCCAAGGGCCAAGTTGGAAGACCCCTGTTCTAGTCCAATCCTATCCCATTCGAGACAAATGGCCGTCCAGTCTCTCCTTAAAAGCTTCCAGTGTCGGAGCATTCACCGCTTCTGGAGGCAGGTAGTTCCACTGGTGAATTGTCCTCCCTGTCAGGAAGTTTCTCCTTAGTTCTAGGTTGCTTCTCTCCTTGATGAGTTTCCATCCGTTGCTTCTTGTCCTGCCTTCTTCAGGGGCTTTGGGGAACAAGGGGACCCCCTACGCTTCTTCTCTTTATTCGACTGGACTTACCCAGTTCCTCCAACCGTTCGTCTTAATAACAGAATGCCGGAAGGGACCTTGGAGGTCATCTAGTCCAACCCCCTGCTCGAGCAGGAGACCCTACACCATTTCAGACAAGTGGCTAGTGATGGAGAAGGAAGGGAGGAAGGAAGGAAGGGTAACAGAATAACAAAATAATAAGAGTTGGAAGGGACCTTGGAGGTCATCTAGTCCATCCCCCTGCTCAAGCAGGACAGCCTATACCATTTCAGACAAATGGCTGTCCGGTCTCTTCTTAAAAGCCTCCAGTGATGGAGAAGGAAGGAAGGAAGGAAGGAAGGCAGAATAACAGAGTTGGAAGGGACGTTGGAGGTCATCTAGTCCAACCCCCTGCTGGAGCAGCAGACCCTACACGGCTATCCAACCTTCTCCAGACTCACCAAAATCCTGGTTGCAGATTTTCTCCAAGAAATCCTTCTCGCTTGCTCCAGAATCAAGGCAGGCTGTGCATACGGTGTCTGGAAGGGGACACAAAGAGGGGGGGGCAGGGTGAAAATCCTAGGGGGGGAAATCTCCAGGAAAGGTGAAATGCAGAGCCCCCCCCCTCCCAGAGGCGGCTGGTAGGAGCCACAGCAACCAAAAACAGGAGTCTGGGGGCCCCTCTTGCTACTAATTTCTCTTGATTAACTTATGGGGTTCAGCAAAGAGGAAGGGCCAAGACGGAGTCACTTACCAACCGTGTTATTCACTTAGCAACTGCGATGATTCGCTTAAGAACGGTGGCAAAAAGGGCCATAAAATGGGGCAAAATTGACTTAACCCCCGTCGCGCTTGGCCACGGAAATTTTGGGCTCAACTGTTTGTCTAAAGTCGTGGACGAACTGCCAACGAAGGTTTTATTGTTTATTGATTTCATGTATTTTTACTGGTTTCACTGACTGTGTGTCGCCAGGCCAGATGGGAAGCATATAAGTTGAATGAATGAATGAATGAATGAATGAATGAATGAATGAATGAATGAATGAATGGAGCCACTGAATGTATATGCAGTGGCTATGTTTCCCCCCACCCTGCCCCGTGGATCAGGGAGAGATCTAGGAGGTACGCAGAGGGAGGGAGAGAGAGGAGAGAAGAGAAAGAAGAGAAGAGAGAGAGAAAGAGAAGAGAGAAGAGAGAGAAGAGACAGAAAGAGAAGGAAGAGAGAGAAGAGAGAGAGAGAGAGAGAGAGGAGAGAGAGAGAGAGAAGAGAGAGAGAAGAGAGAGACCTCTAGCACTGCAGATCCACTCCAACCACTGGGTGAAAGTATTTTACAAATCAGCTCTCCAAGATGGTTGCAACTGTTTAGATTTCCACTAGTTGCTGTGTGACCCAGCTGGTCTGTGACCGCAATCCAGCTTGGATGGCTTTCTTCTTCAGTGTGCTGGACGTGCCAGACCCGCACTCATCCCTTGGCTGATGTTGCAAGAGACTCCTACCCCCCAGATCTGCTCCTACCGGTAGTAGGAGAATGGGGAAAGCCATGGAGACACTCAGGAATGGTTGGGAGGGGCAGAGGGGAGGGGCAGAGCTGAGTGCAGGGAGGAGCCGGTCCCAGCTGGAGGGAAGTGGGGGGACAAAGATCATACTGTGGGGTCCTTGGTGCTCTCTGAGCTTGGAGATGACCGAACTAGGCAACATCCTTAGCACTGATGAGGTTCCCTAGTTGGGTCATGAAACATCTGGAAGAAAACCACCCAGCTCAGAGAGCACCAAGGACCCCACAGTCCTCCTCCTCCTCCTCCTCCCTTCTAGCACTGATGAGGTTCCCTAGTTGGGCCATGAAACGTCTGCAAGAAAACAGCCAAGCTCAGAGAGCACCAAGGACCCCAAAGTTCAACGCTGAGCTACAAAGATTCTCTTCTACCTTTAAGAATTACTCCCCTCCCCACCACCACATACATACACAACGGAGTTCTGAAAATGAGCCTTTTCTCCTCCCAGGAGGGTCTCTGTTGCGGTGACGGAGGAGACCAACAGGAAAATCCCCCTTGCAAATGCTGTGTGGCCCTGTCTTTAAATTGGAGAAAAGAGGGTTTGAGAGAATCATGTGGTGTGTGTGTGTGTGTGTTGCATCCCTTTTTGTTGATCTTGTGTCAATATTTGGCAATGCCACCTCAATGCCTCACCGGATTGCATCCTGCCTCCTTCCTTAATCCCTTTGTGCACAGGCTCAAGAGCTCTTCAGCAAACAGTTCCCCCCATCCCCCCCCACCCCGCACCCCCAGGCTGAAGAAGTGTCCTTGTTCCGGCTATTAATACCAATCAGGGCTATTAAGAACATCAAAGGACAGAAGAGAATGGAGAAGAGAATCTGGAATGAAATCAAATCCTTTGTGGCTCAGGGCTGAACTGGGGTGGGGGAAAGTCCTGGGTGAGTTTGGTGGTTTTCTTGCAGACTTTTGCAGAAGAATTAATCCCTGGAATGGCTTCCCTCCAGAAGAGACTGGACAGCCCTAGACAGAATAACAGAGTGGGGAGGGACTTTAGTGGTCCTCTAGTCCAGCCCCCTGTTCAAGTGGGAGACCCCATACTGTGCCATACAAGTGGTTGTCCAATCTCCCCTTAAAAATGACTTCACTGATGCGATTCCCTAGCTGGGTCATGAAATGTCAAACAGCTGAGCTCAGAGGACACCCCACCAAGAGAAGAATTCTGGGGAGGGGGGATTAGAGTTAGGGTTATATCTATCTCGACCTTCTATCTCTACTTATGTATCATCTAGTACAGGGGTAGGCCACCTTGGCCCCTTCATGACTTTTGGACTTCAACTCCCAGAATTCCTGAGCCAGCATAGGGGAACTATGGCCTCTTTATGACTTGCAGACTTCAACTGCCAGAATTCCTCACCCAGCAGGGGGAAAGTTTACCCCCTTCATGACTGATGGACTTCAACTCCCAGAATCCCTGAGACAGCATGGGGGAACTGTGGCCCCTTCATGACTCGTGGACTTCAACTCCCAGAATTCCTGAGCCAGCCTGGCTCAGTTTGGCAACCTCTCCCTTTCCCCTCAGCACGGCTGGCTCAGGAATTCTGGGAGTTGAAGTCCACCAGTCATAAAAGGGCCACGGTTGCCAACTCCTGGCCTAGGCCTAGGCCACTTTATGACTTATGGACTTCAACTCCCAGAATTCCTGAGCCAGCCTGGCTCAGCTTGGCAACCTCTCCCTTTCCCCTCAGCACGGCTGGCTCAGGAATTCTGGGAGTTGAAGTCCACCAGTCATAAAAGGGCCACGGTTGCCTACCCCTGGCCTAGGCCTAGGCCACTTTATGACTTATGGACTTCAACTCCCAGAATTCCTGAGCCAGCCTGGCTCAGCTTGGCAACCTCTCCCTTTCCCCTCAGCACGGCTGGCTCAGGAATTCTGGGAGTTGAAGTCCACCAGTCATAAAAGAGCCAAGGTGGCCGACCCCTGCCGCAAAGGGTCAGCTTGCTCCAAGGAGTGCCTTGGCCTGGGGGTGGGTGGGCTCTCCCTCCAGCCCCACTGCCAGCCGGTCTCTTCCGCCCCCCCCCCAATGCCGGATCCCTTTTGCCTGCCTGCTCACCTTCTCGGGGGGGCTGTTCTTGGTCGTTGGGACCCACGGGGGGGATACAGAGCTCGTTGCCCCCAGGGAAGCGGCTGCAGTTGAGCATTTCGGGCCAAGGGAAGCCGAAGGCGGCCATCACGGGCAGGCAGCTGTCCCGGACGGCCTGGCAGAGCGACTGGCAGGGGAAGATGGGCTCGTCCATCTGGCTGATGCAGACGGGGGCAAAGAGGGAGCAGAGGAACTTCTTGGTCTCCGGGTGGCACCGCTTGGTCAGCAGGGGCACCCAGGAGGCCGCCTGCTGCAGGGCCTCCTTCATGGTGTCGTGGCCCAGCAGATTGGGCAATCGCATCTCGCTGTAGCCCACGCCGTGGCACAGGGCCATGCTGCTGGGCACCGGCTTGCAGGCGCTGCGCCGGGAGCTCAGCTGCAGCAGGTGATGTTGGAAGGAGGAGGAGGAGAGGACGCAGCAGGCCCAGAGGGCCAGCAGAAGCAGGAGGGCGGCCCGGACAGCCATCAGGAACCTGGAGGAAAGAGAGAGAGAGAGAGAGAGAGAGAGAGGAGGGCAAGTCACGTGGGGAACTGAGGGGTCAGCCTTTTCCGCAAAGCCCGTGGAAGGAAGGCAGGACCAATAAACAAGGGATGGAAACACATCGAGGAGAGAAGCAGCCTAGAACTAAGGAGAAACTTCCTGACAGGGAAGACAATTAACCAGGGGAATGGCTTGCCACCAGAAATTGTGGGTGCTCCATCACTGCAGGTTTTGAAGAAGAGATTGGACAGCCCTTTGTCCGAAATGGTGTAGGGCAGAGGTAGGCAACCTTGGCTCTGTTATGACTCCTGGACTTCAACTCCCAGAATTCCTGAGCCAGCATGGGGGAACTTTGGCCCCTTCATGACTCCTGGACTTCAACTCCCAGAATTCCTGAGCCAGCATGGGGGAAACTTTGACCCCTTCATGACTCGTGGACTTCAACTCCCAGAATTCCTGAGCCAGCATGGGGGAACTATGGGCCCTTCATGACTCCTGGACTTCAACTCCCAGAATTCCTGAGCCAGCATGGGGGAATTATGGCCCCTTCATGACTCGCGGACTTCAACTCCCAGAATTCCTGAGCCAGCATGGGGGAACTATGGCCCCTTCATGACTCGGGGACTTCAACTCCCAGAATTCCTGAGCCAGCCTGGCTCAGCTTGGAAACCTCTCAATTTCCCCTCAGCATGGCTGGCTCAGGAATTCTGGGAGTTGAAGTCCATGAGTCATAAAGGTTGCCTACCCCTGGTGTAGGGCCTCCTGCCTGAGCAGGGGGATGGACTAGATGGCCTCCAAGGTCCTTTCCAATTCTGTTATTTTGTATTCTTCTGTAGAGGAGGAAAGTGGCTCATCCCCCATGGATTTTGAGGCTGATTCTTCTCTCCTTGACCAGCTGGTGGGTCCTTTCACCCCCCCTCCCCCCCTCAAGAGTGGAGGTTTCACCCTTCAAACTCTACTCCCAAAAGTTCATGCTAGGTTACTAGTCCCTTGCAGAAGGAGCCACAGGAAAGGAAGGAGGTTTCCAAGAAGAGATTGAACAGCCGTTTGTCTGGAATGGTCTAGGACTAATCTCCTGCTTCAGCAGCGGGCTGGACTGTATGACCTCCGAAGTCCCTTCCAAGTCTGGTATTTTGTAATCTGAGCTTGCCAGAAACCCCCCCCCCGCTCATCCCCTCTTATGGCCCGGTTAGGGGGCCTCTATCCTGCGGCTTTTCTGCCCGGGACCCCACGGAGCTAGGCGGGGAAGTACCCCCGTCCCCCTTTCAGGGGGTTTGTGGGGGTCCGGCAAGCAGGGGCGACGCGGGAGAAGCATCGCCGGGGGTAACCGGGTCTCTGCTTGCACGGAGCACGCGGAACGGAGGGACCTGGAGGGGAAGCCTCGGGCCGGGGGCGTCCTGGGCAGCCCCCCCTCCCGTGCCTTGGTCTGCCCCTCCCCGCGAAGAGCAGGTCCTGCCCAGCCTCCCCACGGCTCCCACCCGCGACCCCACGACCCCCGCACCTGCCGGGCTGAGAAGCTCCTTCACCTGGAAGCCGCGCGGGCTGCGTCCGTCTGCGCGAGGCGGCCGGGAGGGGACTGGCGGCGCTCGGGGCAGGCAGAAGCCCCGGCCTCCGCCCACCCACCCACCCACCCCGCCTCGCCTCGCCTCGCCTCGCCTCGCCTTGGACGGCGGCCAGGGGGACGCAGAGCCGCGGGCGGGCGCTGCTATCGCGCCTAGGCATCGGGGAGGGGGGGGGATAAGCCAGGAGGACGGCCTTCCGCGGGAGCCCCCCGCCTCTGCCGCCCCTCCGACGCCTGCCCGAGTGGGGAGGGGCGCGGCTTGGCCCCGCGGACCCCAGACTCCGCCAAGCGCGCAGCCAGAAGGCGGCTTAGGATGGGGCGCAGGGGGGGGTGTCTGGAGTGGTGGCAAAGCGGCGTCGGGGCTGGCTCAGGAGCCCAGGCACCGCGAGGAGGGGGTCTTCGGGGGAGGGGAGGGCAGCGAGAGGGGCGCACGCCTTTCAGGGGCTCTGCCTGGCTTAGCGCGACAGCCACATCTGGAGAGGCGCGCATTGGGGGGAAAGCCATCATAAACTCTCGCTTGCCAGGTCGGGGGGGGAAGAGGGGGAGGTCCCTAACCCTAACCTGTACCCCCCCCCAAAAAACCCAAATCAGCCCCCTGGGTGCAAGTGGCGGACCCGGGCAGGAGAGGGGGTGGCGGTGCCGGTGCGTTCTTGCTCACCCGCGCGCGGATGCTGCCTGGAATTGCGCGAGGCCCCCCGCGGCAGAGGAGCGGGGTCTCCGTTGGCTTGGCGCGCGGCTAAGCGGTCCCCCACCGGGAAGAGGTCCACAGGGTCTGGGATCCCCCCGCACGAGACCCCCGACTCGGTGGTCGCATGAAAAGCCTGGCGAGCGCAGGCGGAGAAGTTCCCTGGAAAGGGCTTCACAAGTGTCGGAGGCGGGGCGGGCCGGGCTGGGGGGGTGGGGGAAGCGGTGTGTGTGTGTGTGTGGAGGGAAGTACACAATAGTGTTGCCCAACGTCCAGTCCCCTCCCTCCGGCTCCTTTTCACCCCCTCCCCCTCTTCCAAGAGCGACCCCCTGCTGCGCTCCGGAGCAGCTCCGCCGCTTTGCTGCTCTTGACCATCTGCGCTCCGAGGCAACCGGTTTGGTGACCTGGCAGGGGGTCCCCCGCCCTCCGGGGCTGTCTGTGCCCCCTCCCCGCCCAAGGGGGGCTGCCTGGAAGTGGATTCCCTTTTTGGCAGAAGTCCCAAGGATCAAAGGGAGGCGCCCCTTTATAGTCCTTTTAGAGAGCCCTGCTTTACATGGGGACCAACTTCTGCACAGTTAGGCGGCCGAAAGCTAAATTCCAGCTTTTTTTCTTAAATCCAGGAGTTCCTTTAGGGATTTTCTGCAGGGAAGATTATTCTTTATTTCTCCAATGGCAAATGCATCACATTTTGAGGGGGAGGGGGGAAAAACACAAAAGATAACGTGAAAATATGAAACCTAAAATATTATAAACCTAGATCTAGATTGCAGATATAACTTTTTGCTTCGTTGGTCACAGCCAGAAAATCAGCAAAGCCTCCGTTGTAGGCTCTTGTTTTGGCACTCTGTCACTATACGTTAGATAATTTGCTTTTTGGCTTCACAGTCACAATTTGGTAATGGTGTTTTGCTCACATAGAGGGCATAGTTTAATGAAGAGAAGGACGAGGGGGGACATGATAGCAGTGTTCCAGTATCTCAGGGGCTGCCACAAAAAAAGAGGGAGTCAAGCTCTCCTCCAGAGCCCCTGAAGAAGGCAGGACAAGAAGCAACGGATGGAACCGAATCAAGGAGAGAAGTAACCTAGAACTAAAGAGAAACTTCCTGACAGTGAGAACAATTAACCAGTGGAACCACCTGCCTCCAGAAGCGGTGAATGGTCCAACACTGGAAGTTTTTAAAGAAGAGACTGGACAGCCATTTGTCCTCCAAGGTCCCTTCCAACTTTATTATTATTATTATTATTATTATTATTATTATTATTATTATTATTATTATTATTATTATTATTATTATTATTATTATTATTTAGTGTGGCCAGTGTGAATGCGGTCCAATGTTTTCCGTATCTTGTGGGGCTGATTAAATCCAGGTGGTTTATCCAACGTGCAAGGCAAACTTTGACCCTGTGGGGGCTAATTTTCTATCCGATATTGCTTCCGCGTATGGTGTGTGTCAAAATGATCCTCTACAAGTACTTTAGCAGTAGAAATACAGTGGTACCTTGCTACTCCACTGTTTTGTCCCCGGTACTCATTGTTTGTTTAGTACTCAACAGGTAAGCTAGAATTTGTTGGTGTTGGCTGCCTTGCGACTCACTACGTTAATCCTACCGGTAGGGGAAAGATTGGTTTGCTACTGTAGGAACTCAGCACACACACCCCTCTTAGAGAATGATATATTTTGGGGGAATATTAAAAAAAAGGCAGAATATTATATTTCCCCAAAGGAGAAATGGGAAAAAATCTTAGGCAGAAAGAATCTCCCTTTGCTCAGTCAGAAATGGAGATTTAGCAATCCTTTCAGAAAGACTATTCATAAGCAAAAAGGTATTCAACCCACATAGCTGATGGGATTAAGAATTTACATTCCCCCACCCAATTTCTAAGCACCAGACAAGACCTTTAGTGCATAATAGGATTAACCACCACCATTAGAATAGCAAAAGGCACAAACTCACTACATTGCACAACCCCCTGGAGCAGGGATCCACAAACTTGGCCACTTTAAGACTTGTGGACTTCAACTCCCAGAATTCCCCAGCCAGCCATGCTGAGAAGAGAGGGAGAGGTTTCCAAGCTGAGCCAGGCTGGCTCAGGAATTCTGGGAGTTGAAGTCCAGGAGTCATGAAGGGGCCAAGGTTCCCCCCATGCTGGCTCAGGAATTCTGGGAGTTGAAGTCCACAAGTCATAAAGGGGCCAAAGTTCCCCCATTCTGGCTGGGGAATTCTGGGAGTTGAAGTCCACAAGTCTTAAAGTGGCCAGGTTTGAGGACCCCTGCCCTGGAGCATCTTAATCAGAACCCCATAAAGTCCCACCCACTCTCAACTCCATTTTGTCACGCTATTGCTGGTTCCGCTCATCAATAAGCAGACCTTCTTTCAAAAGCAGCCTCCATTTTATTCCCAGCTTGGAACTGGACCTGATTTTCCTTCCAGCAGTATTCATTGCTTTTGGTACTTATTGCGTCTCCCAGAACCAATTAACGATGAGTATCAAGGTATCGCTATATGTAGATAAAACACAACCACAACTCACGTTATTCCAATTCATAGCAGTAGCTGGATGTCTAGATTTCAACTTTTTTTTTTTTTGTTGTTCCAGAAAAGGAAGGTGTTAAACAGGCAGGAAAGAGGGAGTGCCATAATAGGGAATCTGCTGCTCAGTGAAGGATTGGCCCTGATGACCTCTTTGGATCCTTCTGGAACAATAAAATAAACACTGAAAAAGAAGCCAAGGAGAATAAATACATCAATATAATAACCCAAAAGATGGATGGGGGGAGAGCAGAGCAGAAGTGGTGGTGGTGGGGAGGTCGAGTCTGCCATCACTCCAGCAGCCCCCCCCGTGTGGAACTGCCCCATCTGCACCCCAGGCCAACTGGCAAGGCCAGGAAATTGAACAATTAACCTTTGATAGGCTGTTTCGACCCTTTTTATATTTGATTGGACACCGCACAGAGTGTGAGAGCAATTGCTCCTCGATTTATGAGCACAGTTGAAAGCCAAATTTTCTCTCGTGAAGTGAGATGGTTGTTGTGAGTTCTGCCCCATGTTACGACCTGTCTTGCCACCGTTGTTAAGTGAATCACTGCAGTTGTTAAGTTAGCAACACGGTTGTTCAGTGGGTCTGTCTTCCCCCCACGGACTTTGCTTTTCTGAGGGTAACAAAAAAAGTCACACGGAAAACCGCGTCTGAATTTTGGTCACGTGACCCTGGGGAGGCCGCAACCGTCACATGGAAAACAGCGTCTGAATCTTGGTCACGTGACCCTGGGGAGACCGCAACCGTCACACGGAAAACAGCGTCTGAATTCTGGTCACGTGACCCTGGGGAGACCGCAACCGTCACACGGAAAACAGCGTCTGAATTCTGGTCACGTGACCCCGGGGAGGCCGCAACCGTCACACGGAAAACAGCGTCTGAATTCTGGTCACGTGACCCTGGGGAGGCCGCAACCGTCACACGGAAAACAGTGTCTGAATTTTGGTCACGTGACCCTGGGGAGGCCGCAGCCCTCACATGGAAAATCATCATCAGTCATTTTTTTTTTTACAGTGTGGTTCTAACTTTGTGAGAAAGGAAGAAATTTAAAAATAAAACGGTCACAATTGATTAACAATAGAAAGATTAGCCAAGCCCTGCAGGTAGGCACTAGATTGCAGGAGGCCTGGTTAGAAGACACATTTAACAAGACAAAAGGGGAACTCATCAAGGAGAGAAGCAACCTGGAACTAAGGAGAAACTTCCTGACAGTGAGAACAATTAACCAGTGGAACTACCTGCCTCCAGAAGCGGTGAATGCTCCAACACTGGAAGTCTTTAAGAAGAGACTGGATTTGTCTGAAATGGTATATAGGGCTTCCTGCCTGAGCAGGAGGTTGGACTAGATGACCTCCAAGGTCCTTTCCAACTTTACTATTATTATTACCTATTATTATTATTATTATTATTATTATTATTATTATTATTATTATTATTATGTTCTAAACAATGTAACTGAGGGGGAGGGATGATGTAGTCTGGCTAGGCGGATCGGACAGATTATGCCCCCCCAGGAGGTCCTCTCAAATGGGACCTAAGGGGAGGGGACGGGGGCGTCGCGATAGGAGTGTATATAACATTATGAGTTTGAATATTTTGGTGTGGTCTCTGGGTTTAGAACTTCCTGTTGAAGTCTCTCACCAGGATCCACCGCGCTTTGCAAACCGCTTTTCTATTTTCTGCAAAATAAACCTTTTTTCTTACCAATCCAATTTTGTTGGTATTTGAATCACGTTTCCAACAACTTCACAAAAGAAACAGCTGTTATTTGAGGACTAACGGTCCGGTTTTTATGCTTTTCATATTTGATGGGACACCGTCCAGAGTCCCTCTGTCAGGGAGATGGGTGGTCCTTAACGATGATCAATCAATCAATAGAGGGATTTCAGAGTCCTCCTTAAATAAGAGCCAGCTGTGTGCTGCAGCTGCCAAAAAAGCCAACACAGTGCTAGGCTGCATTAACAGAGGAACAGAATCAAGATCAGGTGAAGTATTAATACTGTTGTGTCCTGAGCCTACAAAAGCAGACTCGGGACATTGCATTGGTCCCGGGTATTCCAAAAGCTGCCCGGGACCAGACAGAGCGGCGCCAGCCTTGTGCGCATGCGCAAGGCGCGAAAACGCTCTGTTCCTATTGGTTGACATTGTCCGGGTTTCTGGCCATATAAAAAGGCCTGCGTGCCTTTCGCTTTTGCTTGGTTGTTGTAGAAGGTGAATAAAGTGTTTGTTCAGCATCGCCATACGTCTTCATCTTTCGCACGCGAATGAAGTACACAACAAATACCACTTTACAAGGCCTTGGTAAGGCCACACCTGGAATACGGCATCCAGTTTTGGTCACCACAATGTAAAAAAGACTCTAGAAAGAGTACAGAGAAGAGCAACAAAGAGGATCAGGGGACTGGAGGCTAAAACATAAAAGGAACGGTTGCTGGAATTGGGTATGTCTAGTTTAACAAAGAGAATGATGAGGGGGGACATGATAGCAGCCTTCCAGTGTCTCAAGGGCTGCCCCAAAGAAGAGGGAGTCAAGCTATTTTCCAAAGCGCCTGAAGAAGGCAGGACAAGAAGCAACGGATGGAAACTCATCAAGGAGTGAAGCAGCCTAGAACTAAGGAGAATTTTTCCTGATAGTGAGAACAATTAACCAGTGGAACCACCTGCCTCCAGAAATCATGGGCGCTCCATCACTGGAGGTTTTCAGGAAGAGACTACAGTCACTTGTCTGAGATGGTATAGGTTCTCCTGCTCGAGCAGGGGGCTGGACTAGATGACCTCCAAGGTTCTGTTCGTATATTCTATATTTTTTCTATTCTATTCTATTCTATTCTATTCTATTCTATTCTATTCTATTCTATTCTATTCTATTCTATTCTATTCTATTCTATTCTATTCTATTCTATTCTATTCTATTCTATTCTATGGAACTGTTTGCTTCCAGAAGTTGTGGATGTTCTATCACTGGAAGTTTTAAAGAAGAGGCTGGACAGCCATTTTCCCAAAGTCCTTGAGGAGGGGGCTGGACTGGAAGACCTCCAAGGTCCCTTCCAGCTGTGTTCTTCTGAGACGCTCAGTGCCGCGAGCGATGGAGGACGGGCACCCAAGGTCTGCTTAGAAAACCTGGCCAGAGTTGCAGGGAGGAAGGGTCCCAACGGAAAGGCGGGGAGAGCCGGCGGATCCGATTTCCCTGCGCTAGTCGGCAGGGAAGGAAATTGAATGAATTGGCGGCCAGACTGGCTGATCAGATCCAGGTCCCCGATGGCGCCTCCCCTCCCACCCTCCGGCTGGGCTGGAGCTGTGATGGTTGAGTGAACCTCCCCAGGAAGGACCGGCTCCCTCCCTCGGAGGCTTCCAGATGGCCAAGGCCACCTCCCCAAGGTTGGGACCAGCGAGGCTGGGCCAACACTCAGCAGGGGGGGAGGGTCTCCCTCACCCTCAGTCTGGGGGGAAAGGCAGTCCCACGGGCGGCAGGCTGAGCCGTCAGCGGTGGCTCCCTCCCCTTGGCATCATTCTCTGGCTTGTACAGGCGGTCCTCAAGTTACGACGATTCGGTTGTAACCATAGCGACCGTCCGAAGTTACAGCAGCACTGAAAAAAAGTGACGTATCCCCATTTTTCACATTTACGACGCGCGCCGCCTCCCCGTGATCATTCGGACACTTGGCAGCCGACTCGTCGACCGGCTCTCCTCCAGAGCTACAAGGAGGGAAGATCGGGGAGGGGGGCTAATATAGGCAGTCCTCGACTTACGAGTGCATTTAGTGACCTCTCAGTTATAACGGCACCGGAAAAGCGGCTTATGTCCATTTTTCACACTCACGATGCCTGCAGCATCCCCGAGATCAAAATTCAGAGGCTTGGTAGCCGACTCGCATTTACGACGGCCGCTGTGTCCCCGGGTTACATGATCCCCTTTTATGACCTTCTGGTCAGCAACGCCCATGGGAGAAGACGGACTTGCTTCACAACCCTGTTACTAATTTAACAACTGCAGTGATTCCCTTTAGAAGTGTGGACGAAAAAGTTGTCAAATGGGGCAGAACCCACCGAACAAAGGTCTCGCTTAGCAGCAGAAATGCTGGGCTCAGCCTTTCCGGTCGTAAATGGAGGACTACCTGTGTTGCACAAATACCGCGTTGTTTTAATCAGGTTTAATGATAATAGTAATAATAGTAATAGTAATAATAATAATAATACAGTTGGAAGGGACCTTGGAGGTCATCTAGTCCAACCCCCTGCTCAGACAGCTGTCCAGTCTCTTCTTAAAAACTTCCAGTGTTGGAGCATTCACCACTTCTGGAGGCAGGTTGTTCCACTGGCTAATTCTTCTCACTGTCAGGAAGTTTCTCCTTAGTTCCAGGTTGCTTCTCTCCTCCATGAGTTTCCATCCGTTGCTTCTTGTCCTGCCTTCAGGCGCTTTGGAGAATAGCTTGACTCCCTCTTCTTTGGGGCAGCCCCTGAGACACTGGAAGGCTGCTATCATGTCCCCCCTCGTCCTTCTCTTCGTTAAACTAGATATCCCCAATTCCAGCAGCCATTCCTTATATGTTTTAGTCTCCAGTCCCCTAATCATCTTTGTTCCTCTTCTCTGCCCTCTTTCCAGAATCTCAACATCTTTTTTACATCGCGGTAACCAAAACTGGATGCAATATTCCAAGTGTGGCCTTACCAAGGCCTTGTAAAATGGTATTAACCCTTCATGTGATCTTGATTCTATCCCTCTGTTAATGCAGCCCAGCACTGCGTTGGCCTTTTTGGCAGCTGCAGCACACGGCTGGCTCTTATCTAAGGGATTGTCCACTAGGACTCTGAGATCCCTCTGACAGTTACTACTATAGAGCAAGGTATCCCTTATACTATACCTATACATTTGGTTTTTCTTGTCTAAATGTAGAACCTTCCTTTTTTCACCATTGAATTTCATTTTGTGAGATAGCGCCCAGTGTTCAAATGTGTCCAGATCCTCCTGTATCCTAAGCCTGTCTTCTGGAGGGTTGGCTATTCCTGCCAGCTTGGTGTCGTCTGCAAATTTGATGATTTCCCCATCTATCCCCTCATCCAGATCGTTGATGAAGATGTTGAAGAGCACTGGGCCCAGAACAGAGCCCTGGGGCCCCCCACTACACACTTCCCTCCATGTAGATGTGGTTCCATTGAGGACCACACGCTGAGTACGGCCAGTCAGCCAGCTATGGATCCATCTGGTGGTGATGCTGTCTAACCCACATTTTTCTATCTTCTCAAGTAGTAGGTTGTGGTCTACTTTGTCAAATGCCTTACTGAAGTCCAGGTAAATTATATCCACAGCATTCCTCTGGTCCACTAATTTTGTCACTTGGTCAAAGAATGCAATTAAGATTTGTCTGGCATGATCTGTTTTTGACAAACCCATGTTGGCTTTTAGTAATGAACAAACCCATGTTGGCTTTTAGTAATGAATAGTAATAGTAGTAGTAATAAAAATAATAATAATGTTAAAGAGGGTTGGAGTAGATGACCTCAAAGGTCCGTTCTAACATTATTATTGTTTTGTTGTTATTGCTATTATTGCTATTATTATCTTTAGATGAATTTGAATGTTCAGTTGACAGGTTCATGTAAATATAATAATACCGGTAATAATAATAATAATAATCATCATCATCTGGGTTAAAGAGGGTTGGACTAGATGACCTCAAGGTCTCTTCCCACATTATTATTGTTGTTATTATTATTTATTGTTATCTTTACATGAATTTGAATGTTGACAGGTTCATGTAAAGATAATAATAATAATAATAATAATAATCATCATCATCTGGGTTAAAGAGGGTTGGACTAGATGACCTCAAGGTCTCTTCCAACATTATTATTGTTGTTATTATTATTATTTATTGTTATCTTTACATAAATTTGAATGTTGACAGGTTCATGTAAAGATAATAATAATAATAATAGTAATAATAGTAATAGTAATAATAATAATCTGGGTTAAAGAGGGTTGGAGTAGATGACCTCAAGATCTCTTCCAACATTATTATTGTTGTATTATTGCTATTATTATTATCTTTACATGAATTTGAATGTTGACAGGTTCATGTAAAGATAATCATCATCATCATCATCATCTGGGTTAAAGAGGGTTGGACTAGATGACCTCAAGGTCTCTTCCAACATTATTATTGTTGTTGTTGTTATTGCTATTATTGCTTATTATTATTATTATTATTATTATCTTTACATGAATTTGAATGTTCAGTTGACAGGCTCATGTAAACATAATAATAATAATAATAATAACAACAACGTTGGAAGGGGCCCTGGAGGTCATCCAGCCCAACCCTCTTTCACCCGGAGGGCTCCTCAGTGGCCAGTGAACAACCACCCCGCAGAGGACGACAACAACCACCACAACGACACCCTCCCTCCCTCCCTCCCTCCCTCCACACAAACCCTTCGGAGAAGGAGGCAAGCCAGAACAGCGACCTTTGAAACCGGCGCCTGCGCAGTGGCGGCGGCGGCTGCCGGGCGGGGCCCCGCGTGAGGGGGCACGGGACTGCCACGGAGCCCCGCCCCTCCGTCTGGTGCCGCCGCCCCACCCCACCCCGGCTGCCGGAAGTCGGCGCCGCGTGACCGGAAGGCGGAAGGAGGCGAGGCGCCAGCTGAGGGGCTCGCCAGGGACCCCGCCGTCCCCTCAGCCGGAGGAGCAGCAGCAGCAGCAGCAGCCGCAGCCGCCTCGGCCCCGCCGCCGCCGCCGCCGCCGCCATGGGCTGCTGCTACAGCAGCGAGAACGAGGCCTCCGACCAGGTCTGGCCCAGCCCGGGGAGGAGGGCGGGGCCGGTCCGCTCCCTCCCGGCGGGTCTGGGGGCTTCGCGGCCCAGTGGGGCCCCCTCCTCGCTCAACGGGCCGGGGGGGCCGGCTGGGGGGGCGGGGCCGCGGAGGGGCGGGGCCTTCCCCGGGGCCTGCTCGTTGCCCGCCCGGAGAGGGTCGGGGGCGTGGCGGGCGGAGGTGGGGAAGAGCCCCCCGCTCCTTCCGGCCCCCGCAGCAGAGCAAGGCCAGGCCCCTCCCTTCTCCCTCCCCCCCGCTGCTGCTGCTCTCATTTGGTGGGGGGGGGCTCTCTGGGTCTGGGGTCCCTGGGGGAATCTGCAAGGGTCTCCCGGGGCGGATGCCCTCTCTGGACGTGGGGGGGCTGCGGGGACCCCCTTCCAGGGCGCCCTGGATGGGGGCAGCGGGGGGAACCCGGGGCAAAAGGACGCGGCTCTTTGGCCGGCTCCTCGGCGCTCCCGGGGAGCTGGGCGGCTCCCTTGCAGACGTTTCGGGACCCACCTAGGTGACGACATCAGGGCTGGAAGGGAGGGAGGCTGGAGGAGGACTGGGGGGGCGGGGGGTCCCTGGTGCTTCCTGAGCTGGGTGGTTTTCCTGCAGACGTTTCATGACCCAACTAGGGAGCATCATCAGTGCTAGAGAGGAGGAGGAAAGGGAAGGAAGGAAGGAAGGAAGGAAGGAAGGAAGGAAGGAAGGAAGGAAGGAAGGAAGGAAGGAAGGTTGGTTTTCCTGTTGACATTTCATGACCCAACTAGGGAGCATCATAAGTGCTAGAGAGGAGGAGGAAAGAAAAGGGAAGGAAAGGAAGGAAGAAGGAAGGAAGGAAGGAAGGAAGGACGTTTCATGACCCAACTTGATAACATCATCAGTGCTTGAAGGGAGAGGGGTTTGCAGAGTGGAAGAGAAGGACAGGAGGGGGGGAGAACTATTAGGGCCCTCTGAGCTGGGTGGTTTTCCTGCAGACGTTTCATGACCCAACTAGGTGACATCATCAGTGCTGGAAGGGAGGGAGGCTGGAGGAGGACTGGGGGGTCCTTGGTGCTCTCTGAGCTGGGTGGTTTTCTTGAAGATGTTTTATAACCCAACTAGGGAGCAGCATCAGTGCTGCAAGGGTTTGCTCTCTGTTTATATGTACATTGCTTGCCCTGCCAGTGTTGATGGAAGTGTGGTTTTCTCCTTGCTGGGTCCCTGACTGGGATATTGTTTTCTGCTTAATTGTTTGTCTGATGTCAATCCCTGCTTATCTGGGTGTTTCATATGACCTTTCATCATGTTGGGTCAGAAAACGTCTGCAAGAAAATCACCCAGCTCAGACAGCACCAAGGACCCCACTGTTATCCTCCTCCTCCTCCTCCTCCTCCTCCTCCTCCTCCTCCTCCTCCTCCTCCTCTTTGCAAACCCCTCTCCCTTCTAGCACTGATGATATTCCCTAGCTGGGTCATGAAATGTCTGCCAAAAAAACACCCAGCTCAGAGAGCACCAAGGACCCCACAGTCCTCTCCTCCTCCTCCTCCTCCTCCTCCTCCTCTTCCCTTCTAGCACTGATGAGATTCCCTAGTTGGGTCATGAAACATCTGCAAGGAAACCACCCAGCTCAGAGAGCACCAGGGACCCCACAGTCCTCTCCTCCTCCTCCTCCTCCTCCTCCTCCTCCTCCTCCTCCTCCTCCTCCTCTTCCCTTCTAGCACTGGTGAGATTCCCTAGTTGGGTCATGAAACATCTGCAAGGAAACCACCCAGCTCAGAGAGCACCCAGGACCCCACAGTCGTCGTCGTCGTCGTCGTCGTCGTCCTCCTCCTCCTCCTCCTCCTCCTCCTCCTCCTCCTCCTCCTCCTTTCTAGCACTGATGATATTCCCTAGCTGGGTCACAAAACGTCTGCCAGAAACCCCCCACCTCAGAGAGCACCAAGGACCCCTCATTTCAACCCTGAGCTACAAATATTGTCTTCTGTTTATTTTTTGTGCCTGCAGTTTTCTTGGCAACGTTTCTCAATGTGGCTGTTTCGCCCTGGCCGCCTCCTGGCGAGGGAGGGAGGGAGGGAAGGGCTTCCCCAAAGTCACCCAGCCGGCTTTCCCGCCTACAGGAGCCTCGGAAAGGCCACTCTCCCAGTTTCCAGTCTGGGGCCTTTAGCCATGACCTCAAACCGGCTCCCTTCCATTGGAGCCACTCTAGAGTCTTGGTGGCCATGGGGGGGGGGATC
>JARGCV010000099.1:42500-218970 GCA_034064705.1 Bothrops alternatus
CAAACATCCACATCTGCCTATCCCAGGTCCTGGGTAAGGACTCGATAGGTAGACAGAATGCCAGATCCAGTCTGAACATCTGGCTGACTGTGCGATGATCCATAATAATAATAATAATTACATTTATATACTGCCCTCCTCACTATCCCGAGTGGGCAGCTTCAGTAAAATAAAAGCAGGTATAAAAGCGTTAAAAAATATTAGGACACAGGTTCCCTTAACCCTATGGCAGGCTAAGTCAAGTGGCTCTCTTGTTCTGTGGGGCCCCGTTGAGTGGGGTTGACGTCCAGATGTACCTCTGCATGGGGGGGGGGTCCTGTTCAGAAAGTCGTTTCGCCTTTGTCCCTTCTCTTAGCCAGCCAGATAGTCCTGGTGTTTTTATCCCCCTGCCGAGTCCTTCCCGAGGACCTGGGAGAGGCAGATGTGGATATTTGACGGTGTTTGAGGTCGCCGCGCAGGAAGCCGGCTGTTCCCAGTCAAACTGCCTTCTGCAATTGACTGGTGGGTTTTTTTTGTCAATGCCCAAATCATACTCAGAATTGTATTTCCTTCATCCCTTCTTTTGTCGCTGTCGTTTATTAAATTGCAAGCTGTGGGAGGCTTGCAAACCTCATAAGAACGGAATAGAAACGGTAAATATTTCCTATTCCTATTCCAGGCCTAGCCAGGCCCGCTTTCCACTTGCAGCCTTACCAGCCCTCAATGCTGGCCTGCTTCTGACCATGGTTTCGGCTCGGGCCAGGGTCCGACGGCTCCAGAACCCCTGAGCTGCAGGATCGTGGCTGTGATCCTGAGGAGGGAGGCGGAGAGCGGCTTTCGCTAACCCCTAGGTGCTTCTGCCCTTTTGCAGCAACATCATTGACGTTTCGGCCGCGGATCAGCAGCAGATGGAACAGCACGAGTACATGGACCGGGCCCGGCAGTACAGGTGCGCTGGCCCTGGGCAGGGGGGGGAGAGAAGGCTAGCCCTGCTTGGGAGGGACACCTGTCTCAGGCAGTCTGGCTGTGAGATCACAGTTGTAAGTAGTTCTCGACTTACGACGGCCCGTTTAGGGACTGTGCGAATTGGACGATGTCCCTGGAAAAAGCGACTTGGGACCATTTTTCACTGTGGCCGCGTGATTGGAGTTCAGCCAGCTTGGCGGACCGGCTCGTATTTACGACGGCCGCCGTGTCCCGGGGTCACGTGATCCCCTTTTGCCACCACCTGAGCCAGCCAAGCCAGTGGGGAAGGTGGATTTGCTTCACGGGGGGGGGGGGTCACTAGCTTCACAGCCCTCGGGATTCACTTCACAACAAGGAAGGTTGTAAAATGGGGCAACGCTTGTTTTAGGTTGAATTGTGGTCATAAGTCCAAGGAGGGCTTTCTGTATCTCAGCCAGCTGCCCAGCCCCTCAGCCTGGAACCTCTGACAGCCCTTAGGGTCAACTGTGCGAGGGAGGGAGGGAGGGAGGGAGGGGGTGACCCTCCAGGGTGGGGGGCACCTGGAGCTGCAGATCAGTTGCCCCTGGGGGGTGTGAAATTGGAGAACGTTACCCGTGCTGTGGGCCCTCTGGGGCTGCCCCTGGCCACCGCTCTGGCTCACCCCATCCCTCTCTGCCCCCCCCACCCCCCAGCACCCGGCTTGCCATGCTGAGCAGCAGCCTCACGCACTGGAAGAAGCTGCCTCTGCTGCCCTCGCTGACGAACCAGCCACACCAAGTCCTGGCCAGCGACCCCGTGCCCTTCGCGGACCTGCAACAGGTTAGTAGCGGGGCCGGTGGAATTAGCCAGGCTGTGGGTCCCTGCTTCCCTGTCGCTTCCCTCTCTGAAGCAAGAGCAGGCAACGTGCCCCATGTGCCCCAGCTAGCTTGGCATGGCATTGCAGGCACCCTAGCCCCCCCCCTCCCCGGGCTCTGGGCCTTTGAGATGCAGGGGCTGGGGGGCTCCGTCCCTTACGGCTTGAGTACCAATGTCCTCGACAGCTTGTATATATTATGTACATGGATCAGCTTTTTAAATCTCACTTTTTTATTGCAAGGTGAGCATACATAATATTCCTTTCTGCACAACAACCCGGTGAGGTGGGTTGAGCTGCGAGGGGAAATGACTGACTTCCACGCTTCAAGTGGGAGTAGAGTTCTCCATCTCTGGAGGATCGGCCCGGGGTCACCCAGCTGGCTTTCGCGCCTATGGCAGGACTACTAGAACTCTCTGGTCTCCCAGTGATTGGCCTAAAGTCACTCAGCCGGCTTTCGTGCCCAAGGTGGGACTCGAACTCACCGTCTCCCAGTGATTGGCCCCAGGTCACCCAGTCTCTTTTCATGCCTAAGGTGGAACTATAACTCAGCAGCTCCTGGCGTTTGGCCCAAAGTCACCCAGTGGGAGTGTTCTTCGTTCCTTGATTAGTGGTAGCAATAGCCCGTAGACCAGGGGTCTTCCAACTTGGCCCTTGGATGACTTGTGGACTTCGACTCCCAGAATTCCTCAGCCAGGCACGCGTGCCTGGCTGAGGAATTCTGGGAGTCGAAGTCCACAGGTCATCCAAGGGCCAAGTTGGAAGACTCCCGGACTTCAACTCCCAGAATTCCTCAGGTAGGCACGCTGGATTTGGTGACCAGGCAAAACACAATTCCAGCTAAGCCGAGATCAACCCCCCTCCTCCTCCTCCCCGCACTGATGATGTTACCTAGCTGGGTCACGAAATGTCTGTCAGAAAGCTGCCGAGCCCGGAGGGGGGGGGTAACCAAAGCCCCCTTAGGAGTGCAGAATAGTGTCCAACCTCCCGACAGAAGTCTCTTCTCCGTGGCTGGGGGAGGGGAGGGGGGCTTCTCCTGAGAGCCCCCCCTCCCCTCTTTGGCCTTTATTCCCCTCTCCTCCGTGTCCCCCTTCCTCTAGGTCTCCCGGATTGCTGCCTACGCCTGCAGTGCCCTGTCCCAGATCCGTGTGGACGCGAAAGAAGACCTGGTGGTCCAGTTTGGGATCCCTTGATGCTCCTCCTCACGGCCTGGTTCTCGTTCTCCTCCTCCACTTTTAATTTCTCTCCTCCCCACCGCTGGCTTGGCACCGCAGTGGACCTCGTGCGCACACAAGGAGACACTGAATCTGTTAGCTGGCCACAGAGACAATAACCTGTGGGCAGCCGAGGCTGGCGAGGCCCATCACGTGGTGCCCTCCTCCTCCTCCTCCTCCTCCTCCCCCTAGCTTGGCAAGGCGGTGTCCGGTCCGGTCCGGTCGGGCTGGGCAAGGGTCAACCGTGAGGAGGAAGAGCGGCTACGGGACTCACGCAGAGGGGGGGGGGCGGAGGCAGCCGGTGGCCTTCCTTTACCCTTGTGGTTGTGGCATCAGCATTTTTGACTTTGTGTGGGAGGGGAGGGGGTGGAGGGGCACCAGCAAGACAGAGGGGGCTTCTCGTCCTCCCCCCTCCACCCCTACTGAGCTGGGTGGTGCCCTTTCCATCCCCTGATCTTTGCCTGTTTTACAGCGGGGAAGTAGCACTGGTGAAAGTAGAGCTTGCTTTTTAAGGGCTGGGGGGGGGGGAAGCCACACAGCCACGGAAGCGAACCCTTTTGATCTGAGCGTCCTCTTCAGTCTGTAGCCCTCCCGTTTTACCCGGCTGAGCTGTCATTTTAATTTTTTGGTTTTTTTTCTTGTTGGTTTTTTTGGTTTTGCTAAAGTAGGTTAAGAAAAGTATAAATATATTCATCTGAGCAAAGGGCTGCTCTTTATTTGACGAGAGGTGGGAGGAGGGAACTGCCACTTTTACACTTAAGGGGGGGTGGTCAGCGCGACACAAAAAAGTTGCCAAGACTCCAGAAAGAGCGCAGAGAGGAACAACAAAGATGATAAAGGGTCTGGGGCAGTGATAGAATAGAATAGAATAGAAAATATGGGAATAGAATGGACTAGACTAGACTAGACTAGAATAGAATAGAATAGAATAGAATAGAATAGAATAGAATAGAATAGAAAAATAGAATAGAATAGAACAGAATAGAATAGAATAGAATAGAATAGAAAATATGGGAATAGAATAGAATAAAAAATATGGGAATAGAATGGACTAGACTAGAGTAGAATAGAATAGAATAGAATAGAAAATATGGGAATAGAATAGAATAGAATAGAAAATATGGGAATAGTATAGAACAGAATAGGACAGAACAGAACAGAATAGAAAATATGGGAATAGAATAGAACAGAATAGGACAGAACAGAACAGAACAGAATAGAAAATATGGGAATAGAATAGAACAGAAAATATGGGAATAGAATGGACTAGACTAGAGTAGAATAGAATAGAATAGAATAGAATAGAATAGAAAATATGGGAATAGAATAGAATAGAATAGAAAATATGGGAATAGAATAGAACAGAATAGGACAGAACAGAACAGAATAGAAAATATGGGAATAGAATAGAATAGAAAATATGGGAATAGAATAGAACAGAATAGGACAGAACAGAACAGAATAGAAAATATGGGAATAGAATAGAATAGAACAGAAAATATGGGAATGGAATAGAATAGAATAGAAGAGTTGGAAGGGATCTTGGAGGTCATCTAGTCCAACCCCCTGCTCAAGCAGGAGACCCTATACCAGTGATGGCGAACCTTTTAGAGACCGAGTGCCCAAACTGCAACCCAAAACCCACTTATTTATCGCCGGGTGCCAGGTGGGCGTGGCTGTGGTCATGGCAGACTGGGTGGGTGTGGCCAAGGTGGGCGTGGTCACCTCGATGTTGCTTTGGGGAGGGAAGCCTGTGGGGGCCGGGCAGGGTTGGGGGAGATCCAGGGGTCTCTGGGCAGATGGGGCGGTGGGCAGGAGGCTCGTCCTGCAGGGTGAGGGTGCCATTGTTGCAGGGCAAGGCGAGGCAGGGGGGGCTGCTGCCCGACACCATCGGCCCCCGTACACAGAGGTCAGCGAGCGCATGGGGGCCGACGTGTCCGTCAGCAGCCACAGCCTGCCGGCCCCTCAACCGACACATTCTGGGGCTCCGCAGCCCACCGCCAGGGGGGAAACCAGCCATACTGACAAGCATCTGGCCACGTGGGACCTCGGCGACTTAGCGGGTGGCTGGTTGAAGAGCGATGGTTGCCATCTCTGGGGCATGGCGCGTGTGCCCACAGAGGGGCTCTGAGTGCCGCCTCTGGCACGCCTGCCACAGGTTCGCCCCCACTGGTCTGGGGGCTAAAACATACAAAGATGAAGAGAAGGACTAGGGGTGACACAGCATCTACTAATATTTAAGGGGCTGTCACGGTGTGTGTGTGTGTGTGTGTGTGTGCCAACCAACACGTGATGGCAGGAGAAGAAATAACAGATGGCAGTTGAACAAAGAGAGATCCAATCTAGAACTAAGGAGGAATTTCCTGATGGAACAATGAAGCAGCGGGGCGGAAGTTGCCTTTAGAAGTTGTGGGTCACATAAGCAGCAAAAATCGGGGGCTCAGTTGTGGTAGAAGGTCACGGACCCTGGGGTCGAGCAGAACCAATAATATATGCCAGCGGTTCTCAACCTGTGGTCCGCAGACCCCTGGGGGCCCCCAACACCATCACGGGGGGGGGGGTGTCCGCGAAGGCTTGAAGAAAGTTGTGATTTAAGTCTTGGCCACAAAAAGTACTGAAGGGGGGGTGGCTGTGGTGAAGAAGAGGTCGAGAACCACTGATGTGCATCACCAGGTGCGACATTCAGATGAGGTTGCGGGAAGAGCACATCTGGAGAAGAGCATTTGGGATGCTGTTGGGAGGGAAGAGGGTGGGCTACATTTTCTGCCTGGGCCCCGCGGTAGGCAGGGCTGAAGCAGGCAGGAGAAAGTGGAAGGATCAACATTCACCGAAGGGTGCCTTGAGGCCATCCAGCCTGAACACACGTCCGCCTCGAGTGGAGTGGAACAAGTCCAATGGGAGGTTTGGGCTTCTGGACTACACAGGCAACATTATAGTAGAGTTAGAAGTTCCTTGCATGTCCTTTTCCTATTCTACAACGTTGGACCTAGAGGACACAGCAGCCTTGTGTGCCTTTGTGGGTCCTCCTCCTCCTCCCTTCTAGCACTGATGATGTTCCCTAGTTGGGTCGTGAAACGTCTGCAAGAAAACCACCCAGCTCAGAGAGCAGGAAGGACATCACAGTCCTCCTTCTCCATTTTGGCACTGATGATGTTCCCTAGTTGGGCCATGAAAAGTCTGCAAGAAGGCCCACCAAGCTCAGAGAGCACCCAGGACCCCACAGTCTGTCCCTTCCTTCCTTCCTTCCTTCCTTCCTTCCTTCCTTCTCCTCCTCCCTCCTAGCACTGATGATGTCACCTAGTTGGGACATGAAACATGTGCAAGAAAGCCACCCAGCTCAGAGAGCACCAGGGACCCTGAGCTACAGAGATGCTCTCCTGTTGGTGTGACTTTCTTTGCCTGCCTTAGCCAAACCTCTCCCACTCTTCATTCGCACCTCGCTAAAAGCACCAGGTTCATTTGGAAGATCTCCTTGTGCATGGAAACGCCTCTCCAGATGTTTTGGGTTGCCAAGCCCCAGTTCCTCAGCCGTGGGAAGTTACAGGGGTAGCTCAGCCTGTCTAGGCATCAGGTCACAGAGGCTCTTTGACCCCCCCCATCTGAATTCTGGGAGAAGCCGAGGCTCTTGACCCGTCTCCTCTCGTCTCCCCCACATCTGTGCACCCCTGACTCTCGAGCGCCCCCCTCCCCACAATTCACCAGGTGAAGCTACTCTAAAGCTTTATTCCTCAGGAAGCAGCTTGGCCGTCAGTAACGTTCCCGTTTCTTCCGGATCACCTTCGGCTTGATGTTCATGCGCCTCCAGATGGCTGCGGTGCTGCGGTCCAGTTTGGTGACGCCGCTGAAATCGAAGGACTTCAGCTGGGGCAAGGTGGACAGGACGTAGCTCCTAGGAAGGGAGGGGGCAAGGAGAGGCGGTCAGGCCCTCGCTGGGCAGGACCCTCCGCCCTTCCCTCCGAGGGCTGAACCTGCTCCGCCATTGAGGGCTGCTCATTTAAGGTGCCCAAGGCAGGGAGGGCCACAGTGCCTTCTCTGGGGGTGGGAAAGAGGCTAACCCAGAGGTAGGCAACCTTGGCTCTTTTTTCACTCGTGGACTTCAACTCCCAGAATTCCTGAGCCAGCATGGGGGAAACTTTGGCCCCTTCATGACTGGTGGACTTCAACTCCCAGAATTCCTCAGCCAGCATGGGGGAACTATGGCCCCTTCATGACTTGGGGACTTCAACTCCCAGAATTCCTGAGCCAGCATGGGGGAACTTTGGCCCCTTCATGACTGGTGGACTTCAACTCCCAGAATTCCTCAGCCAGCATGGGGGAACTATGGCCCCTTCATGACTTGTGGACTTCAACTCCCAGAATTCCTGAGCCAGCATGGGGAAACTTTGGCCCCTTCATGACTCGGGGACTTCAACTCCCAGAATTCCTGAGCCAGCATGGGGGAACTTTGGCCCCTTCATGACTCCTGGACTTCAACTCCCAGAATTCCTGAGCCAGCATGGGGGAAACTTTGGCCCCTTCATGACTGGTGGACTTCAACTCCCAGAATTCCTGAGCCAGCATGGGGGAACTTTGGCCCCTTCATGACTCCTGGACTTCAACTCCCAGAATTCCTGAGCCAGCATGGGGGAACTATGGCCCCTTCATGACTCGTGGACTTCAACTCCCAGAATTCCTGAGCCAGCCTGGCTCAGCTTGGAAAACTCTCCCATTCCCCTCAGCATGGCTGGCTCAGGAATTCTGGGAGTTGAAGTCCAGGAGTCATAAAAGAGCCGAGGTTGCCTACCCTGGCCCTAGGCTAACCTATTACTGCTAGTCTTTGATTTACAACAGTTGTTTTAGTGACCACTTACAAGGGCACTGACAGAGTGAGCTATGACCCTTTTTCACACAACCTCTGCAGCATCCCCCAGACTCACGTGATCAACATTCAGACTCTTGACGACTGCCTCACATTTACGATGGTTGTTATGGTGTGTGTGTGTGTGTGTGTGTGTGTCTGTGTCATGCGATCCCCTTTTGAGACCACCTGACCAGCAAGGTCAGTGGGGAACCCAGATTCACTTAACAAGCATATATGATCATGATTATCACTGTTCCTTGTATGTACACAGAGAACTCCCAAGACATGCTCATATCACTCCAGCCCTCCATGAGCTGCACTGGCTGCCAATCGGTCTCCGAACACAATTCAAAGTGTTGGTTATGACCTATAAAGCCCTTTATGGCAATGGGCCAGGATACTTGCGGGACCGTCTTCTGCCTCATGAATCCCAGCGACCGGTCAGGGCGCATAGGGTTGGCCTCCTACGGGTCCCGTCTGTCAGGCAATGTCATCTGGCGGGGCCTAGGGCTAGGGCAGCGGTTCTCAACCTGTGGGTCGCGACCCCATTTGGGGTCGAACAACCATTTCACGGGGGTTGCCAAGCACCGCAGTCCGCCATATTTTTTTTATTTTTTTTTGGTTGGCCATTTTTTAAATTTTTTTTTTGGTCGGCCATTTCTTTTTTCCCTATTGCGATGCGGGCCATTGCGCCACGCATGTGCGATGCGCCACGCATGCGCGGTGCGGGCCCACCATTTTTTTTTTGGTCGTCCATTATTATTTATTTTTTGTCGGGGTCGCGCCGCGCATGGGCGGCGCAGGTGGGATCTCGGCCTGAAAAAGGTTGAGAACCGCTGGGCTAGGGCCTTCTCTGTTGCTGCCCCAGCCCTCTGGAACCAACTTCCCTCGGAGGTTCGCACTGCTTCCTCCCTCCTAGCTTTCCAGAAAGGGCTGAAGACGCATCTATGCCGACAGGCTTGGGGCATGTGAGCTGTGCTCTGCCCCTCGGCCCTAGGAGTGTCCCTCCATCAGCGACTGTGAGTTGACCGTGTTTGTATGCTGTATGAATGTAATTAATTTTTAAATTTTGGTTGTATTGTTGTAAGCCGCCCTGGGTCCTAGGAGAAGGGCAGCATATAACTCTGAACAAATAAATAAAATAAAAATAAAAAACTGCTGTACCAGAGACAAATTCCTTGTGTTTGATCTCACTTGGCCTATAAAGAATTCTGTTCCATTCCGTTCCGTTCTAGCCTAACAGCTGCAGGGATTGGCTGAACAACGGTGGCAAGGAAGGAGGTCGTAAAATAGGGCAAAATCAACAACTGTCTCACTTAGCAACAGAAATTTGGGGCTCAATTGTGGTCGTCAGTTGAGGACTACCTGTAGATAATGTCCTAAGAAGAGACTGGATAGCCACTTGTCTGAAATGGTCTAGGGCAGGGGTCTTCCAACTTGGCCCTTGGATGACTGGTGGACTTCAATTCCCAGAATTCCTCAGTCAGCCATGCTGAGGGAAAAGGGAGAAGTTTCCAAGCTGAACCATGCTGGCTGTGGAATTCTGGGAGTCGAAGTCCACCAGTCATTAAAGGGCCAAGTTTGAAGACCCCTGGTCTAGGGTCTCCTGCTCAAGCAGGGGGTTGGACTAGAAGGCCTCCAAGGCCCCTTCCAGTTCTTTTGACTGTCTCAAGGAATCCTTCCAACCACATGAGATGCAAGATCACGTGAATGTAATGTAATACCACTTTACAAGGCCTTGGTGAGGCCACTCTTGGAATCCTGCATCCAGTTTTGGTCACTACGATGTAAAAAAGATGTTGAGACTCTAGAAACAGGGCAGAGAAGAGCAACAAAGATGATTAGGGGACTGGAGGCTAAAATATATAAGGAACGGTTGCTGGAATTGGGGATGTCTAGTTTAAGGAAGAGAAGGACGAGGGGGGACAGGATAGCAGTCTTCCAGTATCTCAGGGGCTGCCCCAAAGAAGAGGGAGTCAAGCTGTTCTCCAAAGCCCCTGAAGAAGGCAGGACAAGAAGCAACAGATGGAAACTAACCAAGGAGAGAAGCAACCTGGAAATAAGGAGAAACTTCCTCACAGAACAATTAACCAGTGGAACTACCTGCCTCCAGAAGCGGTGAATGCTCCAACACTGGAGGTTTTTAAGAAGAGACTGGACAGCCATTTGTCCGAAATGGTATAGGGCTTCCTGCCTGAGCACGGGGTTGGACTAGATAACCTCCAAGATCCCTTCCAACTCTGTTATTCTTTCTCAAGGAATCCTTCCAACTACACAAGGATGCAAGCTCAGAGGTGTGTTTCATCCTCCTCACGAAACAGATGAAAGAGCAGTTTCTCTAGTGGGTCCAAAAAGAGCTGGGAAAAGGTTGAAGGAGCTGACCCACCCAGTTGGACTTCCTGCAGATCCTGGACCCAGCTCAATCCAGAGAGACGACGGATCTCGGAGACCAGCCAGGATGGAAGAAGAGAGAGTGTGGGGGCAGCAACAGTACCAACAGATAATTGAACCAGAGCGTAATTCGGGATCTCCTAAATTATTTAGGGTGAATTTTGCCTGTGTCAATCAGAGGTAGTAGCAGAAATTGTAATGTACGCGATGAGCCATCACTCCAACCACAGTGTCTTATCTAGGGCGTTGCGTAACCTTGGGTTCTCACAAGACTTACGAAACCGGAGTGGTTTGCTTCCAGTGTCTTAGGAAGGAAGGCCCTGCTTTCTACATACCTAATACTGGCAACGATTTGTCCTGATTTACTAGGAGCTCAACGTGGCGCCGCCGATCTAAGCTGGGTTTTTGTCTGGCAGAACCTGCTGCGGAGAATGGAAGCGGATCAGGAAATCTTCCCAGGAAGGTGGGCCAAAGCAGGGCTCTTCCAACTTGGCCCTTTCATGACTTGTGGACTTCGGGAGTTGAAGTCCCCGAGTTATGAAGGGGCCAAAGTTCCCCCCATGCTGGCTGAGGAATTCTGGGAATTGAAATCCACGAGTCATGAAGGGGCCATAGTTCCCCCATGCTGGCTCAGGGATTCTGGGAGTTGAAGTCCAGGAGTCATGAAGGGGCCACAGTTCCCCCATGCTGGCTCAGGAATTCTGGGAGTTGAAGTCCACCAGTCATGAAGGGGCCAAAGCTTCCCCCCTGCTGGCTCAGGAATTCTGGGAGCTGAAGTCCACCAGTCATGAAGGGGCTAAAGTTTCCCCCATGCTGGCTCAGGAATTCTGGGAGTTGAAGTCCACAAGTCATGAAAGGGCCAGAGTTTCCCCCATGCTGGCTCAGGAATTCTGGGAGTTGAAGTCCACCAGTCATGAAGGGGGCATAGTTCCCCCATGCTGACTCAGGAATTCTGGGAGTTGAAGTCCAGGAATCATGAAGGGGCCAGAGTTTCCCCCCTGCTGGCTCAGGAATTCTGGGAGCTGAAGTCCACCAGTCATGAAAGGGCCAAAGCTTCCCCCCTGCTGGCTCAGGAATTCTGGGAGCTGAAGTCCACCAGTCATGAAGGGGCTAAAGTTTCCCCCATGCTGGCTCAGGAATTCTGGGAGTTGAAGTCCACCAGTCATGAAGGGGCCAAAGCTTCCCCCCTGCTGGCTCAGGAATTCTGGGAGCTGAAGTCCACCAGTCATGAAAGGGCCAAAGTCCCCCCATGCTGGCTGAGGAATTATGGGAGTTGAAGTCCACGAGTCATGAAGGGGCCATAGTTCCCCCATGCTGGCTGAGGAATTCTGGGAGTTGAAGTCCACCAGTCATGAAGGGGCCAAAGCTTCCCCCCTGCTGGCTCAGGAATTCTGGGAGCTGAAGTCCACCAGTCATGAAGGGGCTAAAGTTTCCCCCATGCTGGCTCAGGAATTCTGGGAGTTGAAGTCCACCAGTCATGAAGGGGCCAAAGCTTCCCCCCTGCTGGCTCAGGAATTCTGGGAGCTGAAGTCCACCAGTCATGAAAGGGCCAAAGTCCCCCCATGCTGGCTCAGGAATTCTGGGAGTTGAAGTCCAGGAGTCATGAAGGGGCCATAGTTCCCCCATGCTGGCTCAGGAATTCTGGGAGTTGAAGTCCACCAGTCATGAAGGGGCCAAAGCTTCCCCCCTGCTGGCTCAGGAATTCTGGGAGTTGAAGTCCACCAGTCATGAAGGGGCCACAGTTCCCCCATGCTCGCTGAGGAATTCTGGGAGTTGAAGTCCACCAGTCATGAAGGGGCCAAAGTTCCCCCATGCTGGCTGAGGAATTCTGGGAGTTGAAGTCCAGGAGTCATGAAGGGGCCATAGTTCCCCCATGCTCGCTGAGGAATTCTGGGAGTTGAAGTCCACCAGTCATGAAGGGGCCACAGTTCCCCCATGCTCGCTGAGGAATTCTGGGAGTTGAAGTCCACGAGTCACAGGAGTCATGAAGGGGCCATAGTTCCCCCATGCTCGCTGAGGAATTCTGGGAGTTGAAGTCCACCAGTCATGAAGGGGCCACAGTTCCCCCATGCTCGCTGAGGAATTCTGGGAGTTGAAGTCCACGAGTCATGAAGGGGCCACAGTTCCCCCATGCTGGCTGAGGAATTCTGGGAGTTGAAGTCCATCAGTCATGAAGGGGCCAAAGTTCCCCCATGCTGGCTCAGGAATTCTGGGAGTTGAAGTCCGCCAGTCATGAAGGGGCCACAGTTCCCCCATGCTGGCTGAGGAATTGTGGGAGTTTAAGTCCGCGAGTTATGAAGGAGCCACAGTTCCCCCATGCTGGCTCAGGAATTCTGGGAGTTTAAGTCCGCGAGTTATGAAGGGGCCATAGTTCCCCCATGCTGGCTGAGGAATTCTGGGAGTTTAAGTCCGCGAGTTATGAAGGGGCCATAGTTCCCCCATGCTGGCTGAGGAATTCTGGGAGTTGAAGTCCACGAGTCATGAAGGGGCCATATTCCTCCATGCTGGCTCAGGAATTCTGGGAGTTGAAGTCCCCGAGTCACGAAGGGGCCAAGGTTGCCTACCTACGCCTGGGCTAGACATTCCCAGTCCTTGCAACCCTCCTTCAGGTGTTCTAGCCCAGGGCAAAGCCTCCTAACCTCCAGGCCTTACCTGTAGCCCTTTTCCTCCTCAATAGGGTTTCCGTGGAGAGTCAGGCTGCGCAGGTGAGGCAAAACGGCTAGCTTGTCCACTTCAGAGAGGTGCTGGATGCTGTTGCCATGAAGGCTCAGATTCCGGAGGTTGTAGTAGGTGGTCAGCACCTGGGAAGAAGTGCAAGAATAACAGGGTGTGTGTGTGTTTATTTTTATGGCTTGGTTGCTCCTTGGTGGCTTCTCTGAGCACCTGGGAAGTGCCCTGGTGACCCCTTTCAGGTTGATTTCCCAGGCTGGACCACCTGTCCCTGCCCCTGGCTGTTAAGGGTGGTATTTACGACGCTCATAAACCAGTGCTGGGCATCCTGTCTCTCTCTGCCCTCTCACCCCCACATCTCCTCTTGGGTGGCTTTATCCCTGTGCTTTGTGGAAGAACCCAGCTATGTTGCAACTTTAAGACTTGTGGACTTCAACTCACAGAATTCCTCAGCCAGCAAAGCTGGCTGAGGAATTCTGGGAGTTGAAGTCCACAAGTCTTAAAGTTGCCAAGGTTGAGAACCCCTGGTTTAACTGAACTGAATATTTTATTTGATCAAGCATGATGAGACACCCAAGGGATTTGCCTCTGGTATAGAAGCTCTCTGGGTGTATGCAAAGCAACAGAACCATCATCATCCTCCCAGTGAAAGGGGGAAGTAAAGAACGTAAGAAGGATAAGCGATAATACGACAGCCCCAATATAGGGGTTAATATACACAGACATGATTGTTGTACTATGATATCGTAATATAATACGTATTGTTTTATAACATGCAACAGTTCATACACTTTACAAGGCCGTGGTGAGGCCACTCTTGGAATACTGCATCCAGTTTTGGTCACTGCGATGTAAAAAAGATGCTGAGACTCTAGAAAGAGTACAGAGAAGAGCAACAAAGACGATCAGGGAACTGGAGGCTGAAACATACAAGGAACGGCTGCTGGAATTGGGGATATCTAGTTCAGCAGTTCTCAACCTGTGGGGTCGAACGACCATTTCACGGGGGTCGCCAAACACCGCAGTCCGCCATTTTTTTTTTGGTCGGCCATTTTTTTTTGGTCGGCCATTTTTTCCCCCTTGGCGATGCGGGCCGGGGTCGAGCCCCGAAAAAGGTTGAGAACCGCTGGTCTAGTTCAATGAAGAGAAGGACGAGGGGGGACAGGATAGCAGCCTTCCAGTATCTCAGGGGCTGCCCCAAAGAAGAGGGAGTCAAGCTATTCTCCAAAGCCCCTGAAGAAGGCAGGATAAGGAGCAACGGATGGAAACTCATCAAGGAGAGAAGCAACCTGGAACTAAGGAGAAACCTCCTGACAGTTAGAACAATTAACCAGTGGAACCACCTGCCTCCAGAAGCGGTGAATGCTCCAACACTGGAAGCTTTTAAGAAGAGACTGGACAGCCATTTGTCTGAAATGGTATAGGGCAGTGGTGGCGAGCCTATGGCGCGGGTGCCAGAGGCCCACTCGGAGCCCTCTCTGTGGGCACACGTGCCGTTGCCCCAGCCTTGCCTCTCCCTGCGACCCCCTCCTCTCCAGCAGCCCCCCTGAAGGAAAGTCGCCCCTGAGTGTGGCCCACCCAGAGCAGCACAGCCAAGGACAGGGCAGCCAGGCAGCGTAGACAAGACTCTGCCTTCACACCTCATTAGGCAGTTGATGCTGCAGGGCGCGGGCAGAGGGCGTGGCCGCCGTGGCGCTGCTGGGCTGTCGGGGTGATCTGCGGCGGGCCCTGGAGGCGGTGGGTGGCCCTGCAGGCAGGCGGGGTGGGGAATGGGGGGCAGAGCAGGGATGGGGCAGGGGGTGGAGTGGTGGCGAAGCCAGTTTTGGGGCACTTGGTCTCTAAAAGGTTCGCCATCACTGGTATAGGGTTTCCTGCCTGAGCAGGGGGTTGGACTAGATGACCTCCAAGGTCCCTTCCAACTTTATTATTATTATTAAAACTCACATAACAAATCTCTCATAAGCACAGAAATTTTGGGCTCAGTTGTGGTTGTAAGTTGAGGACTACCTGTTTTACAACATAATATATAGCATAATATATATGTACAATATAATATAAAACAGGGGTCTTCAGACTTGGCCCTTTTATGACTTGTGGACTTCAACTCCCAGAATGGTATTTTGTTGAGAGCTGAATGCCACAAAATTTCATTTTAACATATGCTAATTAGTGTACATTTAAAAAGTCCTGTTCTATTCTATTCTATTCTATTCTATTCTATTCTATTCTATTCTATTCTATTCTATTCTATTCTATTCTATTCTATTCTATTCCATTCCATTCTATTCTATTCCATTCCATTCTGTAATTCTATTCCTACTCTACTCTATTCTTATTCCATTCTGTAATTCTATTCTATTCTATTCTATTCTATTCTATTCTATTCTATTCTATTCTATTCTATTCTATTCTATTCTATTCTATTCTATTCTATTCCATATTTCTATTCTATTCTATTCTATTCCATATTTTCTATTCTATTCTATTCTATTCTATTCTATTCTATTCTATTCTATTCTATTCTATTCTATTCTATTCTATTCTATTCTATTCTATTCTAATCCAATCAGACATCAGTTTACAAGGGCTGGCCAGTGGCGGGTTCACCTACCGGGTCGATGCTGGGCAGGTCATTAAAGGAGAGGTCAATCCAGTAGATGTCCAGGGGATACTCCAACAGCTTCTCCATGATGTCTGGGAAGTCCGTCAGGTCACTCAGGGTGTTGTTGTTCAGCCGCACGGCCTGGGTCAGCAGGCGGCCCCCCTCCGAGCGCAGGATGGCTCTGAGGCCGGGACGAGGCTCCTCCGTCAGCAGGTCTGGGGTGGGGGAAGCAAAGGGGGCAGAGGGAGGCGTTTGCTGTGCCACGAGCCACTGGGCATCGTCCGGCAGCTGATGCCGCCTGCACAGGACCCACAGCTCTGGAGCATGTGCAGAGTGCACTCCCCACTGCTAGGCTAGAAGCCTACGGAGATTCTTTATCATCCGGGGTCACCGTTTCCCAAAGGTTGGCTTTCTTGGGTCTTTTTTTCCTTGAAAACATTTCGCCTCTCATCCAGAAACTTCCATTCAGAAGTTCAGAGCAGAAGCTTATTATTAAATTATTAACATGTTCTTCTATTATTTCTGTCTTATTCGCTTGTGATATCCCAGCTCAGAAAAAGGACCTGGAAAATTCTCCTATTGCAAGTCTAACCCTCGCTCTCCACATAGATGGGGGGTGGTTGTCCCAGGGATTCAGGGGTCTCATTCTCAGGAAGGGATGTGTGTGTGTCAAAAAAAAAAAAGATGGGTGTTGATCACAGGGTTGTGATAGGGAGTACCATCCCTGCAGCTGTGCAGAAAGATAGCCTGGGGCAGTGATGGCGGAATCTTTTAGAGACCAAGTGCCCAAACTGCAACCCAAAACCCACCTATGCATCGTCCTGTGCCGGGTGGGTGTGGCCCATTGGGTGGGCGTGGCTGCGGTGGTCACGGCAGACAGGGTGGGACTAAAAAGTTCAATCAATCAAGTCCAACTTTGCAAGAACTTTTTTTTTCCTGCGAGAAGTTGAAATTGACTGATTGATTGAACCTTTTTTTTTTGCACACGGCGGTGGAAGCCTAAAGCGAAAAGGTTTTATAAAACCCAGCGGAAGGGACAAATGAGCTCCTGGTGCACTGAAGGTTAAGATGATTGTCTCCGGTTATCTTCCAGAAGACTCCATAACCTCCGAAGAATTAGTTACGTAAGTCTGGGAAATGGTTATATTTGAGATCAGCTTCGAGATTCGAGAGGGAATCTAGGACTCCAAACAACAGCTTAGTTCTGGTGTCCAGAGTGTGTCCCGCTTCTTTGTTCTCCTTTCAGCACATATTTTTGCTGTACCATTAACCGTCAAGAAAAGTCACACAGAGACTTCCGGTTTCCGGTCGTGCCGTACGGAGCCGTCCATAGGGAGCTCCGGTACGGCGATCGACTTTTCGGCGGATTTCCAGCCGCCCGAAGCATCGGAGGCAGGGAGGGAGACCCGCAGACGGCTGCGGAAGCCCTAGCGATCCGGAAAAGGTGAAAATTGAAGTAATACCGCCAGAGGGGACGCAAACAGAAGAAAGAGAGGCCGGCTGCGGCCGGCCTGAAGACGCGAGGGCTGGAACAATAGAGGCGAGGAGAGAAGATTAAAGAAGGAAGCGGCAAAGAAGCAGACGGCGGGGGAAGAATCAGGAAAAGAGTACCCTGGACGGCAGAGGGACTGGTGAGTGTTACCGCACGCGCTGCGCCCCAGACCCACCAGAACGGGAGCCCCAGGGGTACTGAAGAGGGCAGAATTTACCAGGGAGGAAGGTGGGAGGAAGAGGAAGACTGGAATGCAATCTGGGACGCTGTAAAGGGAAGGCTGAAGGGATCTGGAACCAGAAGCTGGCAGAAGACAGCAGAAAGTGATCTGGGAAAGAAAGCAAAGAAAGAGGGGCAAGAAGGAGCCAGAAAAGAGCAAAGAGAAGAGACAGGCTGGCAGATGAGAGTGAGAAGGAAGCCAAGGCAAAGGCACTGAACAGGCTCCCTGATCACAGAACTGCCTGAATATAGGCTCTTAGCCCTGCACTGCCTGAATCCTGAGCCCCCCCCTGAAAGGTTAGATTACTAGATCATCATCAGAACACAGTCTAGTGATTAATTTGGCCTAATTTGAAAATCAAAGCAGTGCCAGGCCAACAGGAGGATA
The DNA here is from genome assembly GCA_034064705.1 of Bothrops alternatus. Lineage (NCBI taxonomy): Eukaryota > Metazoa > Chordata > Lepidosauria > Squamata > Viperidae > Bothrops > Bothrops alternatus. The sequence continues at coordinate 60,094 of JARGCV010000099.1, forward strand.
AGCTCAAGATGGCCTCCAAACAGACCAAACTGATACCCCAAAAGGTAACTGCATCCTCCCAGGCTCAGCTCTCTAATAAAGCAGGAGACACCCCACCTACCCTCCCACCCCCCATCCACCCACAGGACCACAGACCCATCCGCTGACCCGGGACTGCCCATCAGCACACATGATGCAAGAGTTAAAAGGAATGATGGAGATACTGGGTGAGAGGATGGATAAAAAATTTGAAGAAGTGGGCATAAGGATGGAGAAAAGGTGCAAAGAGGCAGAACAGAGGATGGAGGAAAGGTACAAAGATATAAAACGGATGCTGGAAGACCAAGGCAGAGATTTAGAGAGAAAGTGGGAAGAACAACGCAGGGCGGCGACGGCGGACCTGGACCAAATTAAGGAAGCGATGCAGACACAAAACAAGAGAATGTGGGAAAAGATGGGGATAAATCTAAAGGAGATCAGAGAGAGTGTGGAAAAAAGGGTGGAAGGCGTGGAGAGACACATGGAGGAACAAACAACAGAGATGAAAAGTGTGGCTTAGGACCAATCCACCATGATGCAATACTGGCAAATGGCGTCTGCAATCAGATTTAGAGGTTTAAAAGAGACAACAAACGAAACCCCAGAAGACCTGCACAGAATCTTTGTAAAGGCCCTGGCAACATTCCTCGGAAGGCAAGTCAATGATATTGTGTGGCAATTCGACAGAGTCCACAGAGTGAACTCATGGGCAGCAACAAACAAACACCTACCAAGAGACGTGGTCATCCACTTCGCGACAAAGGGGTTCCGGGACCTAATCTCCGTAACGTCCTACAACAAGACATTATACATAGAGGAGCAGGAAGTGAAGGTACTGAAAGAGATCCCCCCAGCGATGCTACGAGATAGAAAGGACTACAAGTTCCTGGTCAACGAACTGAGATCACGCGCTCTGCAATATCGATGGGAAGCCTCAACGGGAATGTCACTTCTCTATAAAAGAAAAAGGTACCACCTGAACTCGATACAGAAAGCCAAAGAATTCCTTAAAAACGAACTGATATCGGAAATACCCCAATCCACAATGAGGGACAACGCGGACGGGTCACACGAAAGCGGAAGGGACATAGACCAATGAGCAAACTACTCAGAAACACAGATTGGTACAGGAGCAGGAGCAGGGATTGGACCATCTCGAGATACGACGGCGCAGAGAACAGAGGGCAACAAAAACAAGGAAACATGGCAGACTACAGAGACAAGGCAACTAAGATCCACTACCAAACGCACAGACCAGCAAGACAAGACCCCACAACTCAATATGAACACCAATCCGGATATCATGGGAACGAGACCAAGGAAGAAAGCAGGAGAAAGGACAGAAGCGGTCTTGCAAGAGTATCCTGAAATCGACAATGGCAAGTAAATATTTGAGCTGGAATGTTAACGGGTTGAACTCCCCGCAGAAAAGGAGGAAAATATTCCACTACCTGAATCAAAGTAAAAACGATATAATCTGCCTACAAGAAATACACATCAGAGCGGCGGACCAAAAATACTTAATCAACAACAAACTAGGCACACATTTTGTTGCGGCGGCACCAGGAAAAAAGAATGAGATTGTTATATATGTAAAGAAACATGTAATAGCTAAGCTAATAGAATCAGACTCCCAAGGTAGATACCTAGCAATTGAAATAACACAGGAAGACAAGAAGATCCTGGTGGTGGGCATATATTCGCCAAATCAACAACAAGGAAAATTCTACAAATGAATACACAGGAAGTTAACACAACTCAACTACAGATCAGGTATCATACTGGGAGACTGGAACGGTGTCATAGAGATCGCCCTGGATAAGAAAAGGATTGCACCTAAACCACAAAAACACTCCAAGTTGCCCAAATCCTTCTTCGACATGAAGGAGGACCTTGAACTGACAGACGTATGGAGGGAAAGACACGGCAAAGAGCAAGATTTCACATTTTTCTCAGATAGACATCAATCATTCTCCAGAATTGACTTTATATTAACATCTAGCGACTTGCTGACTAGCCTAAAAACGGTGAAAATTTTACCCAAAGTACTATCAGACCACAACCCGATAGTGATGGAACTAAGACGAGGTTGGAAACCGAGGAGATCCTGGAGAATTAATGAAAACCTGTTTAGACACGAAGAAAAGGTGGCTGAATGCAAAAGGGAGATGAAGGAATTCTTCAGTATAAATATGATAAATGAAACACCCATAGAAATGATTTGGGACGCCAGCAAGGCGTATATGCGCGGGATACTCATGGACATGAATAACAGGCACCGTCGTAAACAGGAACAAAAAAGAAAGGAGCTAGAAGACGAGATAGGCAAGAAGGAGCAGCTATTAATAAAGAGTCCGGAAGACAAAATCACCAAAGAAGGAATCAAGATTCTAAGGAAGCAATTTGACTTGTTGTTGGCAGACCAAGTGGCAAGGAACATACAATACGCAAAACACAAGACATTCTGTAATGCCAACAAACCGGGTCGATGGCTGGCCTATACCATAAGGAAGAAACAGAAATCCCGCATAATTGAAAAGATAGAGTACAAAGGCAAGGAAGAATTTCAACAAGAAACCATCAAGAAAGCTTTTACCGAGTTCTGTTCAAAGCTATACGCCGAGGAGAAGACACCAGTCAAGGAGATAGCCAAGTTTCTACAAAACGAAAAGTTACCGATCATCACCGATGGACAAAGAAATGCCCTGAATGCTTTGATCACAAAGGAGGAAATACATTCGGCGATCAAACAACTGAAAAAAGGAAAATCGCCCGGGACGGATGGGATAACAGCTACTTACTACAAGCATCTCCAAGAGGAAATGTTAGAACCCCTCAGAAAGCTATACAAGAAGGGGGCCAAGTCCTGCCCTCCTGGAAAACAGCCTACATTTCCCTAATCCCCAAAGAGGGAAAAGATAATACACAACCTGCAAATTACAGACCCATCTCACTACTGAACACGGACTACAAAATTATCACAAAAGTTTTGGCCACCAGACTAATGACTGTGCTACAAAAAATAATTCACCCAGACCAAACAGGATTTATACAAGGACGTCAGATGAAAACTAATGTGAGACAGCTGTTGAACATAATAGAGTACTTGGAAAGGCATAGCCGGGTACCCACCACTCTCATGTTTGTGGATGCAGAAAAAGCCTTCGACAGATTGAACTGGCCGTTCCTGACAAACCTGGTCCGGGAGATGAAAATGGGAGAGCAGTTTCTCAACTCCATAGTGGCAATTTACCAGAAACAAACAGGCCAGATCATTGTGAATGGTGACCTAACAGACTCATTCAACATAGAAAGAGGCACGAGACAGGGCTGCCCGCTGTCACCTCTGCTATTTGTTCTAACATTAGAGACTCTACTGAACAAGATCAGAGCAGCAGAAGACATAAAGGGCATACGGATTAGACAACAAGACTACAGACTATGTGCCTTCGCAGATGACCTGCTGGTGACAGTGTCACAGCCAGTACAATCAGCAAAGAGACTGATGGAGATAATGAAAGACTATGGTAGGGTATCAGGCTTCAAAGTAAACATATCTAAGACGAAGATGTTAGTTAAAAATCTGGACAACAAAGCAAAACGGGACTTGGAAAGGATAACGGGCTGTGAAATAGTTAAAAAAGTTAGGAGTGGAGATAGAAGCAACGAATGCGAAATTATACAAAAATAACTACGAAGCGCTGTGAAACAAGATACAAACAGACCTGGACAGGTGGAAAACATTACAATTGTCCCTGCTGGGCAGGATAGCGGCTGTAAAAATGAACGTATTGCCAAGATTTCTATTTCTTTTCCAAATGCTACCCATACTCAAAAAGGAAGTGGAACTGGATGACTGGCAGAAGGGCATCAACCGATTTATCTGGGATGGCAAGAAACCGAGAGTTAAATTAAAAATCATCCAGGACACAAGGAAGAGAGGGGGATTAAAAATGCCCAATCTAAAGCTATATTACTACGCCGCTGAGTGACTGGATTAACATGACAAACAAACGAATACTGGATATTGAAGGGCATGGTCTACTATTTGGATGGCACGCATACCTGGTGTATGACAAAAAGGCTGATACGAACTTCAGGGAGAACCCTCTACGAACCCCGTTGTTGTGGGTCTGGACGAAATATAAGTACCTCCTACACGATAGGATCCCCATCTGGACGATACCTGGGCACACAATAGGTGACATAAATACATCTCAGGGGCAGGAAGTGGTGCCCTATAGTAAACTTGTATTGGAAGAAGAAAATGGGTTTTCATTAAAGCCACCAAATATGCTAGCAGAAGAAGGAGTAGGGCTATCATATTTGCAACTGCAGTCTAGGTGGCAAAAAGACACGTGGAAGGGCTTGTCCCTGACAGATGAGAACTTAATCGAACAAGTTAGAGAGCAGGGGATCATGCATATCAAACGAGTGTACGGTGCTCTGATAGAAATGGACTCTGAAACTGTGTTAATCAAGACCTGTATGGTAAAGTGGGAACGAGATTTTGGGCATCCCATCACGATGGAAATGTGGGAGGAAATCTGGGTGAGAAATGTAGAATTCACGAAAGCGCAACATCTAAGGGAAAACTTCTACAAGATGTTCTATAGGTGGCATCTAGATCCGAAAAAACTATCATACATCTATCCAGACACCCAACCTAAATGTTGGAGGCGTGGCAATGAGGAGGCTACATATTTTCACATATGGTGGACATGCAGAAAAATTAAAGCCTTCTGGAGGAAGATATGGTGGACAATTCAAACCATTTTAAAAAAGTGTATTGAATTTCTACCTCAGGTTTTTTTGTTAGGGATCATAAAAGATTGCACTACCACTGAGATGAACTTAATTCTGAATTTGATCACAGCAGCTAGACTGCTGGTGGGACAATACTGGAAGAAGCCAGAAATACCACCTATTGAAGATTGGACTTTGAAAGTAACACATTTGGCAGAAATGGCAAAAATTTCGGCATATTTGAAGGATCGCTCAAATGAACAATATATGACAGACTGGAAACAATGGATAGACTATATACAGGAGAAACACCAATCAAATAAAATGTATCTGGCATATAGTTGAGGCTTGACGTGAAGAGTGAAGAATGTTTACCAAATCAGACGTCCAAAAAGACTCATATCTAATGTTGTATTTTTATGTGTTATGACGATTGCTTTTTAATGTGGTCTTATGTTTAATGTTGAGTGCTTTAATATTGAAAAAGTGTATTGAATTTTTAAATCAGGTTATTGAATTTCTACCTCAGGATCGTTGGTTAGGGATCATAAAAGACTGCACTACTACTGAGACGAATTTAATTCTGAATTTGGTCACAGCAGCTAGACAGCTGGTGGGACAATACTGGAAGAAGCCAGAAATACTACCTATTGAAGATTGGACTATGAAAGTAATGCATTTGGCAGAAATAGCGAAAAATTTAGGCATACTTGAAGGATTGCTCGAATGAACAATACGTGATAGACTACAAACAATAGATAGAACACATATAAGAGAAACACCAATCAAATAAAATGTATCAGGCATATAGTTGAGGCTTGACATGAGGAGTGAGGAATGTTTACCAAACCAGACGTTTACAAGGACTACTACTTAGTGTTGTATTTCAGGTTCTATGATGATTGCTTCTTAATATGATTTTATGTTTAATGTTGATTGTTTTAATAAAAAATTAAAAAAAAACAAACCAGCGGAAGGCCCAGGACTGGGGCGATGGCTTGCCTGCCCGCAGAGAGGGCTCTGAGTGCCGCCTCTGGCACCCGTGCCATAGGTTCCCCACCACTGGTCTGGGGCATGGAAAAGGGGACAGGGGGTTAAAGCCAGCGATTTGCAGGCCAGGGTTTGCACGGAGTCCTTCGGGGGAATCCGCCTGCTCGGCTGGGGAGATCCTTAGAAAGTGAGAAATTCTCCGTCGCACTCAAAGGTGCTTTGCTTGGAAAAAGGATGGAGTGATGAAGCTGGGAGGGCATCCAAAGAGCCTCAGCCCTCTGGATTTTTTCCCCCCACTCCATCTATGTATTTTCTTTATTTATCATATTTATATAACTGCCCGTCTCACAAGACAGTATAGAGCAGGTGAAAAAAAAGCAATCATCCTTAAAAAGTTATAATAATAATAATAATAATAATAATAATAATAATAATAATAATAATAATAATAAAGTTGGAAGGGACCTTGGAGGTCATCTAGTCCAACCCCCTGCGCAGGCAGGAAACCCTATACCATTTCGGACAAATGGCTGTCCAGTCTCTTAGAATAGAGTTGGAAGGGACCTTAGAGGTCATCTAGTCCAACCCCCTGCGCAGGCAGGAAACCCTATACCATTTCAGACAAATGGCTGTCCAGTCTCTTAAAATAGAATAAAGTTGGAAGGGACCTTGGAGGTCATCTAGTCCAACCCCCTGCTCAGGCAGGAAACCCTATACCATTTCGGACAAATGGCTATCCAGTCTCTTAAAATAGAATAGAGTTGGAAGGGACCTTAGAGGTCATCAAGTCCAACCCCCTGCTCAGGCAGGAAATCCTATACCATTTCAGACAAATGGCTGTCCAGTCTCTTAGAATAGAATAGAGTTGGAAGGGACCTTAGAGGTCATCTAGTCCAACCCCCTGCGCAGGCAGGAAACCCTATACCATTTCAGACAGATGGCTGTCCAGTCTCTTCTTAAAAACCTCCAGTGTTGGAGCATTCACCGCTTCTGGAGGCAGGTGGTTCCACCACTGGCTAATTGTTCTCCCTGTCAGGAAGTTTCTCCTTAGTTCTAGGTTGCTTGATAACGAGTTGGGAGGCACATAAATTTAATAAAGAAGCAAAAATATAAAGTTAAAGGAGCACATGACAGACAAGAACGTAAGAACATAAGAAGAGCCCTGCTGAATCAGGCCGAAGCCCATCGAGTCCAGCATTCTGTGTCACCCAGTGGCCCACCAATTGTACCTGGGGATCTTGAGCAGAAAGAGAAGGCAAAACCCTCCCTTTCCCTTGACCCCCAACAAGTGGTACTCAAGGGAATCCTGCCTGCCTCAACCAACATAGAGGCGGCACATGGACATCCGTTTTAGAGGCGGCACATGGACATCCATTTTAATAAAGAGATTGGATTAGCAAGGCAGCCAGCTCAGGATCTCCCTGGACTTTCTTTATTCCGATGGGGTTGAGTTAAACCACTTGGCAGCCACTCAAGGTGAAGGGAGATGCTCCATCATTCTCGGTCACGGCTGTCCTCAAAGGTGCTTCTCCACCCCCACCCCCCAAAAGGCAACTGGACTTTTTTTTTTTCTTTGAAAATGTTTGATTTCTCCTCCAAGACGTTTCTTCAGTTCTGGAGTTTTTGGATGAGAAGCAAAATGTTTGCAAAGGGGGAAAAAAAACCCAAGAAAGTTGCCTTTTGAAAAACAAAAACATCCTTGGGTTGATTATCCCTTGTTTCGAGACAGACACAGAAGGATCTTCTCATTTGGCAAGATAGCAATGGATTTTTTTTTTAATTTTATTGATTGATTTACACGTACACATAACATAAATATTTATATAAATATAAGATAAAATTTAAAAACCTTTATTATTTCTACAAATAACTCAAGGCGGCAAACATCTCAAAACGTATATTCATCCTCTTTTCCCCATAACCACCACCCTGAGGGGGGGCTGAGAGGGAGGGATCGGCCCAAAGGCACCCAGACGGCTTTCATGTCTAAGGCAGGACTAGAACTCACCGTCTCCTAGTGATTGACCCAGTCGGTTTTGTGGCTAAGCCGGGACTAGAAGTCATTGTCTCCTGGTGATTGGCCCAAAGTCACCTAGCTACCTTGAATGGCTAAGGCAGGACTAGAATTCTCTTTCCTGGTGATTGGCCTAGTCACACAGCTGTCTTTCATGGCTGAGGCAGGACTAGAACTCACCGTCTCCTGGTGATTGGCCCAAACTCATACAGCTGGCGAAGGTGGGACTCACCGTCTTCTGGTTTCTAGCCTGCTGCCTGAAACCTCTAGATCAGGGGTTCTGCAACCTTGACCCCTTGAAGACATTCTGGGAGCTGAAGTCCACAAGTCTTCAAGGGGTCAAGGTTGCAGACCGCTGTGCTAGACCAAGCTGGCTGGACGACTCCGTGTTTGAGGCCCAGCAACGGCACATGGACTTGCTCTAAAAGCCTCTCCTGCCTGCAACATCGTTGGCAGCTTCTAATATCAACGATCAAAACACAGAAATAAAAACAGCCCCAGGCCGGGGGACTCGTCTGTACCTTGCATGAAGCTGATGCCTCGGAAGGAGAAGTCCAACGGTGGCGCCTGGAGGGAGGCCTTGGTGTAATTCCAGTGCACGCAGGTCTTTCCAGCTGTGCTGGGAACACACAACGTCACATGCCCAGAGATTCAAACATGGCTGAGGCAGGCAGGCTGCTGGGCTCGCTGCTCCAGCACCCTGTCCACATGTTCCACTTTGGGGAAGGGGATTCCGGCTGGAGGGAGGGAGGGGGCGACCCAGAGAATGGCCAACTTCCAGGGAAGAGATGAGGCTGTTGAAGTGAAAATGTGCATTGCACGAAACTTGCTGTAGCCATCTTGACTTTTCTGCCTGCCTGCTGTGGACAGCCCCGTTCCAGCAGGACTCTATAAACCATAATTGACAAATCACCATGGAAGCTGAAACTGAGCCACAGTACATCGGAACGTGACACGGCAATGGTCATCCTATGAAGCCATAGCCTGCTGCTTCGTCTGGGGCGGACATGACCCGTGCAAAGGACGTCTGGCATGTTCAGCCGACAGCCAGGAGCAGTGCCAGCTGTTGAACAGATGTGCCTGATGGATGGCACCTATTTGGGGAAGTGATAAAACACCAAAAGGATTGGAGCAGATCCCGGGCATGCCTCAAGAGGTCTGGCCTGGTATCTTGTGGGGGGGAGGAGGAGGAGGAGGAAGAGGAGGAGGAGGAGAAGAAGAAGAAGAAGAAGAAGAAGAAGAAGAAGAAGAAGAAGAAGAAGAAGAAGAAGAAGAAGAAGAAGAAGAAGAAGAAGAAGAAGAAGAAGAAGAAGAAGAAGAAGAAGAAGAAGAAGAAGAAGAAGACGACGACAACTGGGGTGTCCTTGGTGTCTCTGAGCTGGGCGGTTTTCTTGCAGACCCAGCTAGAGAACAACATCAATGCCAGAAGGGAGCAGGATTTGAGGGAGGAGGAGGAGGAGGAGGAGGAGGAGGAGGAGGAGGAGGAGGAGGAGGAGGAGGAGGAGGAGGAGGAAGACAACTGTGGGGGTCTTTGGTGTCTCTGAGCTGGGTGGTTTTCTTGCAGACGTTTCATGACCCAGCTAGAGAACAACATCAGTGCTAGAAGGGAGCAGGATTTGAGGGAGGAGGAGGAGGACTGTGGGTTTCTCAGCTGCTCTCTGAACTTAGTGATTTTCTTGCAGACATTTCATGACCCAACGTGGGAACATCATCAGTGCTACAAGGAAGAGGGGATCACTCTCTGTTTATATACAAAGAACTTGACCTGTCAGTGCCCCCCATTAAGGAGGAAGAGGGGGCAGGAGGAGGGGGAGGAAATGAAGGAAAGGGAGGAAGGGATTAGGGAAGGAAGGAGTGAAGGAACGAAGGAAGAAAAAAGAGGTAGGAGGGAGGGAGAGAGAGAGAAAGGAAGAAGGGAAAGGAAAGGGTTAGGGAATGAAGGAAGGAGGGAATGAAAGAAGGAGGGAGAAAGAAAGGAGAAAAGAAGGAAGGAAAGGCAGGAGGAGGAGATGGTGGGGTCAACACTGTTAGAATTCTGAGCTTCAGTCTTGAAGAGACACGTAGTCACCAACCTAGAGCCACAATTAGGACTAGAGTTTCAGGCGCTAAGACGTTAAGTGAATCACGCTCAATTGCATGACTTTTCTGCTGTGGTCACTAAATGAATCTGGCTTCCTCCATTGACTTGGCTTGTTAGAAGCTGGCTGGCTGCCAAACGCCCAAATTTGGATCCCATTCTGCGGGGAGGCTGTGACGGTTGTATGTGCGAGGACTGTATGAGGTTGTAACTTTGAACATTCATGAGATGTGTGGGCCTCCCTTCCCCCGTCCTTGCCGAGAAGGCTGTGTGAAGAGATGAAAGAGATGGGAGCCTGTTGCTCAGCCACGCCTACTGAGGAATTCTGGGAGTTGAAGTCCACCCATCTTAGTTTGCGGGCTGGGGAATTTGACCTGTCTGGCTACTCTGCGCCAGTCTTTTTCCATTTTGGCAAGGTTGTGTGGACTTCAACTCCCAGAATTCCTCAGCCAACGTGCCTAGCTGAGGAATTCTGGGAGTTGAAGTCCAAGGGTCTTCCAACTTGGCCCTTTGGTGACTTGTGGATTTCGACTCCCAGAATCCCTCAGCCAGCATGCCTCGCTGAGGAATTCTGGGAGTTGAAGTCCGGGGGGGTCTTCCAACTTGGCCCTTTGATGACTTGTGGACTTCAACTCCCAGAATTCCTCAGCCAGCGTGCCTGGCTGAGGAATTCTGGGAGTTGAAGCCCGTGCCTGGCTGAGGAATTCTGGGAGTTGAAGCCCACAAGTCATCAAAGGGCCAAGTTGGAAGACCCCTGGGTTAGGTATTATTTTGGGAAAAATACGGTACTAAATGTTTCCATTTGGCTGACAATCTTAACTGGGGCTTAATTTTTGGATGGGGCTTATATTACGAGCATCCTGAATAATCACGCTAGGTCTTATTTTCGGCTTGGGTCTTATTTTGGGGGAAAACACAGTAGCTCTATTCTGTAGATCTGAGTGCAAATCATGATATTCTCCAGACAGCCCCCCCCCAACAGCCCTCATTCCTCTCCTCTCCCTCCCCTGTCATCTGTTCAGCTTAAATTGGAACATTGTTTGGGGGGGTAATTGCTCCCACTTGGTGCCCAGGCTTGATCCTCGCTCTTACCCCAAAGCTGGCCCTCATCCTACTCCAGGAAAGAGAGGCCCTCGGGCCCCACTTGCCAGGGGGCAGAGGCCCAGGGTGAGATGTAGGAGACACAGAGGAGAGATTAAAAAGAATGGAGGGCCGCTTCTTGCAGCTCTGCAAACCTCTGGGGTGAAGAAATTACCCACCTGGGAAATGAAAGAGCCGAGCTTGCCTGGAGGAGAAAGGAAAAACAGAATTAACACCGAGAGGAGAAAATGGGTGTAGCCAGCTTTGAAGTTGCCGCTCTTTGAGTTGGCTGTTTGCTGCAAGATGTTTCACGGCCCACCTAGGTAACATCATCCAGGCTAGAAGGGAATGGGGTTTGAAGGGAGGAGGAGGAGGAGGAGGAGGACCACAGTGGAGTCCTTGGTGCTCTCCGAGTTCGGTGATTTTCTTGCAGATGTTTCATGACCCAACTAGGTACTATCATCCATGTGAGGAAGTGTGGGGTTTCACCTCTGTTGATGTACAATAGCTTGCCCTGTCAGTGTTGGTGAGGTTGTGGTTTTCCACTTAGATCTTCCTTCACCGGGGTACTGCTTTCTGCTTTGTTATTTGTCTGGTGTTCATCCCTGCTTATCTGGGTATAGGCTCCTCCTCCTCCTCCTCTTCTTCTTCTTCTTCTTCTTCTTCTTCTTCTTCTTCTTCTTCTTCTTCTTCTTCTTCTTCTTCTTCTTCTTCTTCTTCTTCTTCTTCTTCTTCCTTCTCCTCCTCCTCCTCCTCCTCCCTTCTAGCTTTAGAGATGTCACTTAGTTGGGAAGTTAAATGTGTGCAAGAACCCACTTTACAGAGTGCCAAGAACCCCAAAGAATTAACACCAGGAAGGGCAGGGGATCCATTGCAATCCACAACTAGACTCCAACTTCCATCATGCCCCACCAGCATGGGAGGTCCTATAACTCCCCCTGGCCCTCCGGGCAGGGTGGCCGGAGATTCCGGGCAGGGTGGCCTCTCCCCTCCATCAGTGCCACGTGCTGGCCAAAGGGAGAGGGTAGAAAACCCCTAATACACGAAGGGGAAGAGGGAGTAGATCTCTTCTCCTAGCACAGTGTTTCTCAACCTTGACCATTTTAAGGCCTGTGGACTTCAACTCCCAGAATGCTGGCTGTGGAATTCTGGAAGTTATTTATTTATTTTATTTATTTTGTCAAATTAATATGCTGCCCCTCTCCTAAGACTCGGGGCGGCTCACAACAACAATACAGCTACATATAAAAATTAATAATAATGATAACATCCAATCCAAAGATCCATACATACAACATGCAAACACAATCAAATACACAATCAACGATGGAAGCACATTCCTCGGCCCAGGGGCAAAACAGAGTTCATACCCCCCCAGCCAAGGCATAAATAGGTCTTCAAAAGTTTCCAGAAAGCTAGGAGGGAGGAGGCAGTACGAACCTCTGAGGGAAGTCGGTTCCAGAGGGCTGGGGCAGCAACGGAGAAGGCCCTGCCCTAGGCCCCGCCAGATAACATTGCCTAACAGACGGGACCCGTAGGAGGCCAACCCTATGTGCCCTAACCGGTCGCTGGGATTCATGAGGCAGAAGACGGTCCCGCAAGTAACCTGGTCCATTGCCATAAAGGGCTTTATAGGTCATAACCAACACTTTGAATTGTGTTCGGAGACCAATAGGTAGCCAGTGCAGCTCACGGAGGGCTGGAGTGACATGAGCATGTCTTGGGAGACCCAAGACGGCTCGCGCGGCTGCATTCTGGACTACCTGCAGTCTCCGGACATTCTTCAAAGGTTGCCCCATGTAGAGAGCATTACAGTAGTCGAATCTCGAGGTGACAAGGGCATGGGTGACAGTGAGGAGTGACTCCATATCTAAATAGGGTCGCAACTGGCGCACCAGGCGAACCTGGGTGAATGCCCCCCTCGCCAAAGCCGAAAAATGGTGTTCTTAGCTTAGCTGTGGATCGAGGAGAACACCCAAGTTGCGAACCCTCTCCGAGGGGGACTGAACTTCTCCACGCAGGGTAATGGACGGACAGTTGGAATCGTCCTTGGGAGGCAGAACCCATAGCCACTCCGTCTTGTCGGGATTGAGTCTGAGCCAGTTGGCACCCATCCAGCCTCCAGGCACCGGTTCATCACTTCCACTGCTTCGCTGTAGTGACGCGGGGTAGAGATATAAAGCTGAGTATCATCAGCATATTGATGATAACTTACCCTGTATCAATCATGTAGATGTAATAAAAAGCAGAGGTGAGAGAACAGACCCCTGAGGGACTCCACATGGAAGAGGCCTCGATCTCTGACCTCCTGCAAACACCGACTGCAACTGGCCAGAGAGGTAGGAAGTGAACCACTGTAAAACAGTGAAGTCCACAGGCCTTAAAATGGTCAAGGTTGAGAAACACCGTCCTAGTAGCTAAAGCTAAGGCAAAAAGAACCAACCAGCCGAAGCTTTACAATGGGAGATCCATTCTAAAAACCAGGAGGAATTTTTGGGTTGTGAGAGCGGTTGAGCTGTGGAACAGCCCGACTCATGAAGTTAGATTTTTTTTAAATAAGAGATTGGATAACCATTTCTCTGAAAGGGGATGGGATCTCCTGCCCCGAGCATGGGGTTGGACTAGATGATCTCCAAGGTCCCTTCCAACTCTTGTTATTCTGGTTGAGGGGGGGGAGCTTCAAGAGATTTGGGCCTAGGTCAATTAACTTCGGGGGTTTTGTGAGTGGCTGCAAGTGGGGCAGGATGTCGGAGTCCAAGGCTGGTGTGTGTGTGTGTTTGTGTGTGTGTGTGTGTGTCTGGGGGATTCACAAGCCAGCTGTGGATGCTGGTAATCGTGGTCCAGCCATTCCAGAGGGCAGCGCCTTGGGAAGCCCAGGCTGCACGGCTCTGCCCCCCCTGCGCTAGGATCGCGCGCACCCCCCACTGGATCGGGCGCAGAGGGCGGCCACCAGCCCACTCCCGCTCTTTCTCTCGCGGGGCATCGGGGCCCTCGGCGCAGGCGGAGAAGCGTGCAGAACAGGAGCGACCTTGCACGGGTGCAACTCCGGGGTTGCTTTGGGATCGGGCGCAGAGCGGCGCGCCCCTCTTCAAACCCGCCCCGCCCGTCCCGGGGAGCGCGCCCTCCCTCCTCCCTGCTTGGCCGGGGCTGGGGATGATGGAAGCAGGAGTGCAATCTGCAGCGGGTCTCCTTTTTTCCCGCCTTTCCGCCCCCCCCCCACGCTTACCCCGACCCCTCCCCGCTTTGCAGGCGCCCCCCCCCAGGAACCGCGCGCGCGCGCAAACCCACCATCCTCGCCCGGCGCCCGGATTGGAACGCGGGGGCGGGGCGTCGCCTAGGCAACAGCAATACAGCCGCGTTCGGAAGCGGGAAGAAAGGGGGGGGAAGAGAGAGCTCGCCGCGCGAGGGCCGCCGGGAAGCGTAGTCTCTCCTCCGGGCCAGTGGCGGGGCGAGCGGTGCCTGCCGGGAGGCGTAGTTCCGGGCCCGCGCTCGCCGCCGTCGCCGCTGCCTCCGCCCCGGCCGCGGCCCGAGGAGAGGCCCAGCTCGACCTCGGCAGGCCCCGACTGGAGCCCCGCGGCGCCCCTGCGAGCCGCCGGCCTTGTCCTCTCACGACGGCCCGGCCAGGTGGGACGGCGGAGCAGGTAGGCCTCTGCTTTGCAGGGCGGGGCGGGGGGGAGACCCGGAGGATGGGGGATGGGTGTGTTACGTGTGAAGGTGGTCCCCGGGTCCATCCCGTGTCCGGGTGAAGCGTGTCGTGCGAACGCGGCTGTGCAAGATAGACGGGTTTGCCGTCCCGTCCCCCCCCTCGGAAGAAGAAGGGGCAGCAGGGTGGGCGGGGGCGCTTTTCCCCCGCCCCCCGCCCCCCACCCCCATCCCCCAACGATGCTTTGGCTGCCCTTCCTGGGGGGGGCTTCTTGATTTTGGGGGGCCGCTCAAGGGCGCCCGGGGGGGAAAACAGGAATCTTGTTTGGGGGATCCCTCATTTCTCCTTTGGGGGGCAATTCTGCTTTTGGGGGGCAAAAAGACCCCCAGTTTCTGCCCTGTGGGGTCCGGCACCCCCCCTCCCCCTCCCCTTTGGCCCCTTCTTTCGCCCCTGCCCAGGTGGGGCTGCCCTTCGCAGGAGGCACCCCGACTCCGAGCCTTTTCTCCTCTGCGCCTGCCTGTCTGTGTGTGTGTGTGTGTGTAAAATGTGGGGGTGATGGGGGGTGTGTGGTCTCCCTTAACAGGAGACACCCCAACTGTGAGCCTTTTCTTGTGTGTGTGTGTGTGTATGTGTAATGTGGGGGTGATGGGGGGTGTGTGGTCTCCCTTAACAGGAGGCACCCCAACTGTGACCCTTTTATCCTCTGTGTGTGTGTGTGTGTGTGTGTGTGTGTGTGTGTGTAATGGGGGTGATGGGGGTGTGTGGTCTGTGACTTGGAGGCTTGGCTGCCTCCTTGCTTTTCCGCGGCCAGGTCTCTAGTTGTGTCTGTGTGTCTTTGTGTTGACAGGCCCACTAAGTGGGGAACTTGGGCTGCCGGGGACACATTTCATTTATTCATTCATTCATTGATCTGTCCATTAATTCTATTTCTGTAGCCGCCCACCTCGGTCAAGACTCTGGGCGGCTTAACAGTTTCAAGACCGTGAAAAAGATAAAATGTATTTTAGAAACGATAAAAGCACCCCAAATAAAGGCACCCCCCCTCCCCGGCGGTTGCTGGCTTTCTTCCCTGCTGGGTAGGTGGAGATTTCGGGGCTGATGCGTTGTGTGCTGTGGCTTCCAGGGTGTCTTTTGGTGACCCTCGTACCCCCCAAAAAAAGGCAGAAAAAGGAAACTGTAAGGAGTATAATAATAATAGGACATCAATTTTTCAAAAAATACCTGCGTGCATCTTGCTGCCTTCCTTGCCGCTTTTGTTACTTTTAAGTCAATTTTAATGTCAATTTTATTATTTTAATAGTTGATGTTTTTACCTTATTACTTTTACTTAGTTATAAGCTGCTTCATGTCAATTCGTAGCAAGGTGGGCAGCATATAAATTTAAAAAATACTGATAGAAGGATTGAACTCTGGGGTCCCTGGCTCTCTCTGAGCTTGGTTATTTTCTTGCAGACGTTTGATGACCCAGCTAGGTAACATCATCAGTGCTTGAAGGGAGGAGGAGGAGGAGGAAGAGGAGGAGGAAGGAAGGAAGGAGGGAAGGAAGGAAGGAAGGAAGGAAGGAAGGACTGTGAGATCCTTGGGGCTCTCTGAGCTTGGTTATTTTCTTGCAGACGTTTGATGGCCCAACTAGGTAACATCATCAGTGCTAGAAGCAAATAAGGTAAATAGAAAGCCAACTCCATTCCCTTCTGGCACTGATGATGTTATCTATTTGGGCCTTGAAATGTCTGCAAGAAGACAGCCAAGCTAGAGAACACCATGGACCCCTCTGTCGTCGCCCTCCTCCTCCTCCTCCTCCCCCCCCAACCCCACTTCCTTCTAGCACTGATGATGTTTCCTAGTTTGGTTATGAAATGTCTGCAAGAAAACAGCCCAGCTCAGAGAGCACCAAGGACCCCCACATTTAATAAACAAAGCAAATAACAGCCATTCCAATCCCAAATACCAAATGGCCTGTTACCCCCTTGTTGGGATTCCCCTCACCCTGGATAATTACATCTCTCAATCCCTGGGGGGGGGGCTGAGCAAAATCATACTGGAAGACCAGCTGGAAGTGCCAAACGGTCCAGGGATGGGCATGCCTCAGTCGGCCCATCGAACACCCCACCCCACCCCCACCCCGCCAGCTGGACTGGTTGCCACTTTCGTTTTGTGGCTGGTTTTTAATGCTGGAAGCTGCCCAGAGCCTTTCATTACGAGGTAGGTGGCAAATAAATCCAGAAAATAAAATAATATAAAATAAACATAAAATTAAAATATAAAATATAATAAAAAAATTAAAATATAAAGTAAATTTAAAATTAAATCAAATTAATATATAATATAAAATAAAATAAATATAAAATTAAAATATAAAATATAATTTAAAAAAATATAAAATATAAAAAATAAATATATAAAATAAATATAAAATATTAAAATAAAATAAAAATTTAAAAAAATAAAAAAATAAAAATATAATATAATAACAAATATAGAATAAAATAAATATAAAATAAATATAAAATAGAGTAAATAAAAAATAAAATAAATATAAAATACATATAAAATATTAAAATAAAATATAAAATATAATAAAAATTAAATAAATATTAAATTAAAATATAAAATAAATATAAAATATAATAAAAATATAAAATAAATATAATAAAAATATAAAATAAATACAAAATAAAATATAAAATAAAATACAACAAATGTATAAAATAAATAGAAAATAAAACAAATAGAAAATAAAATATAAAATTCCAAAGTGCTGGTTGTCATCTATAACTGTTTATATAACAGTCGTTGAATAACAAAACTTTTGTTCCCAATTGTGCCCATAAACTGCGTGGTCGGTGGGGGCTGTTTCCCTGGCCGCCTCTCGTCCAGCTGCCTTTTTGGGTTGTGCTCCCCCCCCCACAAATTAATGAGATATGTCGAAGTTGCTCATTGCTGCCTTGACCTCATTGAGAGCCAGAGATGCTGCACCCTCCCCCCCTTTTACCCGTGGGGGGGGGGAAGTGCTAGCAGCTGAAATGCCGCTGAAATTCCAGCCTGGCAAACTCCAGCCTCTGGACCTGTCCCTGCAAGCCACCTCCGTGATTTCTGGGATGGGCTGCGTTGCTTTCAAGTCAGGAAATGTGAAATCTTTTCCAGCTCTCTGTAACTTTCCGTGCCCCTTACCTTAATTTGCTTCCCTGGGAGACCTTATTTAGAAGGAGAATAGTAACTTTATTGTCCTTTGAATGTACACTAATTGGCATATGTGAAAGTGAAATTTCGTTGCATTCAGCTCTCAGAGGGTCACCGCCTCCAATGTACACTAAGTAAGTAAGTAAGTAAGTAAGTAAGTAAGTAAGTAAGTAAGTAAGTAAGTAAGTAAGTAAGAAAGAAAGAAAGAAAGAGAAAGAAAGAACAAAGTAAACAAATGTAAAGTAAAATAAAATAAAGACAGAATTATGCATATACCCATATACCAGGGGTAGGCAACCTTGGCTCTTTTATGACTCGCAGACTTTAACTCCCAGAATTCCTGAGCCAGCATGGGGGAACTTTGGCCCCTTCATGACTCGTGGATTTCAATTCCCAGAATTCCTCAGCCAGCATGGGGGAAACTATGGCCCCTTTATGACTCATAGACTTCAACTCCCAGAATTCCTGAGCCAGCATGGGGGAACTTTGGCCCCTTCATGACTCGAGGACTTCAACTCCCAGAATTCCTGGGCAAGGATAAAACGGGCCTGGAACATGGCTCTTTCTCTCCCTCTGTCCTGGAAGGCGTGGGCCAGCCTTTTTGCTGCTGCTGCTTTTTTATTTCCTAGAAAGTTTTGTGTTGACGATGTTCTGTAAAAGGGGATTGCTTTGAGTGGAGAACTGCCTTTGATATGCTAAATGTCTATGGAGGTTCTCAGCTGTCCAGGGCATGGTGTTTTTTTCCCCAAAAGGTAATTTTTAATTTTAATTCGTATTTTATTCAAATACAAATAATATAAACATAACACATATAAGTCTAAATAAAAAACAGTATAAAAATACAAATACAATAGTGCACCCACCCCCCTGGAGGCCATTTTTATTACCTATATTTCTTCTCATATAACAACTAAACAATATACAATGTATTTCAATTGTGCCCTTATCCCCTCCAAAACAGCAGGTATTCTTGAGCACGTTTATTCCCTTTGCCTTCCACCAAGACTGTTTTTATAAAAACCCGCCCATATTTCATTGTAATTATTTACTTTAATCATCCCTTTTTTAAAATTTAACTTCTGTTGTTAATGTATCATTTATTGCCATATTCCATATTTCATTATAGCACTCCTTTGAATAACCCAATTCCGTCTCCAATATTTAACCATCACTAATCTATAATAATAATAATAATAATAATAATAATAATAATAATAAAGTTGGAAGGGACCTTGGAGGTCATCTAGTCCAACCCCCTGCTCAGGCAGGAAACCCTCTACCATTTCAGACCAATGGCTGTCCAGTCTCTTCTTAAAAATTTCCAGTGTTGGAGCATTCACTGCTTCTGGAGGCAGGTGGTTCCACTGGTTAATTGTTCTAACTGTCAGGAAGTTTCTCCTTATAGTTCCAGGTTGCTTCTCTCCTTGGTTAGTTTCCACCCGTTGCTTCTTGTCCTGCCTTCAGGGGCTTTGGAGAACAGCTTGACTTCCTCTTCTTTGGGGCAGCCCCTGAGATACTGGAACACTGATTTCATGTCCCCCCTCGTCCTTCTCTTCCTTAAACTAGACAGACCCAATTCCAGCAACCGTTCCTTATATGATTTGGCCTCCAGTCCCCTGATCCTCTTTGTTGCTCTTCTCTGCCCTCTTTCTGGAGTCTCTAGCCTTTGTTTTGCCTTGAAGACGTTTCCCTTCTCATCCTGGAAGCTTCTTCAGCTCTGGCTGAATGGTGAGTGAAGGATGTCATTCAGTCAGAACTGAAGAAGCTCCTTGGATAAGAAGCGAAACGTCTTCAAGGACAAACAAATGCCAATTGCCTTTTGGGGTGGGGGGGGAAGCACTTTGGGGACATTTGATCCGCTAGCGTATTTCTTCTTGAAAAAGCTCCCTGGCTTTTGGGGAACAGCAAGCAGGACTCGGCAGTCGGTGGCCAGTGTAAAAAGCAAACTGTACGGTGGCCAAAATAAAACTTAAAAATAATCTAGTAGCACCTTTTCCACCTTTTATTAAAAGGCATAAGCTTTTCCCAGGCTCCTTCTGTTGTTGATAGACTGGAACGTTTCACATTTTCTCATTTGTAAAGTGTGAAATGTGCTGCTTTGCAAAACGGATTCTATTTTGGTCTCCTTGGAACAAAACTGAAGTGTGGCAAATCTCCCTGGGTTGGTATATTTTCTATTTATCAGGGATCCTGGGTGCCCTCTGAGCTTAGTTGTTTCCTTTCAGACGTTTCACGACCCAACTAGGGACCATCATCAGGGCTGGAAGGGAGGGGGGATTGCTCTTTTTCTATATACAAGTGGCTTGCCCTACAGAACAAGCCCCCCCTCCCTCCTGGCACTGATGATGTTCCCTAGTTGGGTCATGAAACGTCTGCTTGAAAACAACCACCCACAGTTTTTTTCCTCCTCCTCCTTCTCTTTCTCCTCCTCCTCTTCCTCCTTCTCCTCCTCCTTCTCCTCCTCCTCCTCTTCCTCCTCCTCCTTCTTTCTCCTCCTCCTCCTCTTCCTTCTCTTTCTCTTTCTCTTTCTCCTCCTCCTCCTCCTCCTCTTTCTCTTTCTCCTCCTCCTCCTCCTCCTCCCTCTCCCTCTCCTCCTCCTCCTCCTCCTCCTCCTCCTCCTCCTCCTCTCTTCTAGCATTGATGATGTTCCCTGATGTGGTCATGAAATGTCTGCAAAAAAACCACCCAGCTCAGAGAGCACCCAGGACCCCACAGTCCTTCCTTCTCCTCCTCCTCCTCCTCCTCCTCCTCCCAGTGTATTTTCTGTTCCCTATAGCCGGCTCCAACAGGAAGGGACTTTTGGCTGGCGTGCAACGTTGATGGAAACCATAATAATATATAACTAAATCAATATCCATGCCCAATTAAAAATTAACCACAGAAGCAAAGCATAGATAAAAATGGACTTGCACTGAGTGGGATGAAGAGCAAATCGGAATGAAACGGTTAGGAAGAGCAGCCGGAAGGGCAAATGACCCTGACCCAGGCCGAATTGACGTGAGGAGAGTCTTGGGTGGGGGATATCGGTAACATGAAAAACCGATAAAAGCAGAAAGGGGAATTTCAGCCCAGGTTTGGGACACTTGAGGGCTTCAAAGGCTCTCTCCGTTTGCATTTCTGTACAAGTGGTCCTCAACTTAGGACCACAGCTCAGCCCAACATTTGCCATTAGGCGCAAGACAGTTGCTAAGTGAGCTTTGCAGTAACACGCGTGTGAAGTGAGTCTGTTTGTGTGTCCGAATGGTTGCAAAAGGGGGTCACGTGACCATCATAAATACGCGCCAGTTGTCAGGCGTCCGAATTTGGTTCCTGTGACCCCAGGAATGCTGCAACGGTCATAAGTGTGAAAAATGGTCATAAGTCACAACAAATGAATGGTGTAAGTCGAGGACTGCCTGCAGTTACAGGTATTCCTCGACCTGCCCATTATTTACGACCATTATTTAGTGGCTGAAGTAACAAGGGCACTAAAAAAAAAAGCGACTTACGAACATTTTTCACCGTTAATGACCGTTGCAGCACCTGATGAGAATTCACACACTTGGCAATTGACTCGTATTTATGACGGTTGCTGCATCCCTGCATCACGTGATCCCCTTTTACGTCCTCTGACAAGAAAAGTCCATGGGGGGGGGGGAAACCGGATTCGCTCAGCAACCGCCCGACTCAATAACTGCAGCGATTTGCTTAACGACCGTGAGAAGAAAGGTGGTAAAATTAAGCGTGACTCGCTTAAGGACTGCCTTGCTGCGCCACGAGAAGTCTGGGTGTTGGCTGGGGGATTCTAGGAGTTGAAGTCTAGAGCAGAGATCCCCCAACCGTGGCCACTTTATGACTTGTGGACTCCAACTCCCAGAATTCTGGGAATTGGAGTCCACAAGTCTTAAAGGGGCCACGGTTGGGGACCCCTGCTGTAAATGAATCCCAGTCTAATCTTGCTTTCTTCTGATGGGGACCTCCAAATACAGCCAAACCCACAACTCCTGAACATCATGGGCAGTTCTGGCCGGGAATTATGGGAGTTATCGCCACCACACCTCCGAAGGAGATCTTAGGCTGAACCTTATGCTTGGGATTGGTGTAGGCCAGAGGTAGGCAACCTGGGCTCTTTTATGACCCATGGACTTCAACTCCCAGAATTCCTGGGTCAGCATAGCTGACTCAGGAATTCTGGGAGTTGAAGTCCATGAGTCATAAAAGAGTCCAGGTTGCCTACTCGTGGTGTAGGCCCTGTTTACCACGGCCATTTCCAGGCGTGGGGACTTCAACTCCCAGAATTCTCCTCAGGGGCTACAGTTCCTGAGGAATTCTGGGAGTTGAAGTCCACAAGGCATCAAAGGGCCGAGTTGGAAGACCCCCTGGACTTCAACTCCCAGAATTCCTCAGCTAGGCACACTGGCTGAGGAATTCTGGGAGTTGAAGTCCACAAGTCATCAAAGGGCCAAGTTGGAAGACCCCCTGGACTTCAACTCCCAGAATTCCTCAGCTAGGCAGGCTGGCTGAGGGATTCTGGGAGTTGAAGCCCACAAGTCATCAAAGGGCCGAGTTGGAAGACCCCTGGACTTCAACTCCCAGAATCCCTTAGGAGGGGTCAGAAATGCCCCTCTCCACGGCCTTAGGGGGTCTCGGCCCGCGCTTGGAGTCGCGGGGACTTCCCCTCCCAGCCTGCCCAGCCCACCTAGCGGAGCAGGGGAATTCTGGGAGTTGGAGTCCAGCGGCCTTCAAGAGCCTTCCCGGCCCTGGCAAGCCTCGGCCAAGCGGGCGGCGGCCGCTCCGTGCCGCGCTTCCCCTGCCGGCTGCTCGGCGGGGCGCCGGGGCGAGGCCGGCGGCGGCGGCGGCGGCGTCTGCGGGACGCCTCGCAAGGCCCGGCCGCCCGCCCGCCGCTGACGTCCGCCTGGCTGCCGGCCCGGCCAGGGAGGCGGAGCGCGGCGCGGCGCCTCCCGCCCCCGCCCGCCCGCCCGCCCGCCCAGCCGAGCCCGGAGCAGCCTTCCCGCCGCCTGCGTGACGCCCCGCTGCCCGGTAAGGCCCTAGCGAGGCGCGGCGGGCCCCGCGCCCATCCTCCCGCGCGCGCTCCCCGCCGGGCCGGAACGCGCGCCGGGCCTCTCCGGTGGCCGCGCGTCGAGCTAGGCCGGCTTTGTTCCGGCAGGCGGGCAGGCGGGCCCCCCTCCCCCGGCCAGGCCCGGGACCTCGCCAGGCGCCCCCGCCCTCCGCCCCCTCCCCGCGCCGAGGAGAGCAGGCCTCCCGCCGAAGGCCGGCGGGCTCCAGCGGCCGCCGGTGGGCTCGGGGTAGGGCGGGGGGTCCGTGGCCCGGCCAGCCAGCGGCTCAAAGCGGCCTTGGCCTTGGGACGGCGCCCGTGGAGAGCTTTGCGGGGAGCCGAGAGAGGCAGATGGGGAGGCGCG
Organism: Bothrops alternatus; assembly: GCA_034064705.1. NCBI lineage: Eukaryota > Metazoa > Chordata > Lepidosauria > Squamata > Viperidae > Bothrops > Bothrops alternatus. Next base: position 83,241 of record JARGCV010000099.1, read on the forward strand.
ATGGGTTGAGGGAGAGGGTGGCTGGATGGAAGCTGTTGTTGTTGTTGTTGTTGTCGTCGTCCTCCTCCTCATCACGGGGGTCTTCTAAGAAGAGGCTGGACCGCCAAGTTGAACAGGATCTTCTGCTTGAGCAGCGATTGGACTAGAAGACCTCTAGGGCCCCTTCCAGCTCCTCTATTCTGATTGATTGATTGATTGATTGATTGATTGATTGATTGCAGTCTTTGAGTTTGGCTAATCCAGAGGACAGAAGGAGCCAGGGGGACATGATAGGCAGCCTTCCCATGTTTGAAGGGCTGCCCCAAAGAAGAAGGAGGGTGGGGTGGGGGTCAAGCTCTGCTCCGAAGCACCTGCAGGCAGGACAAGAAGCAATACAAAGGATAAAATAGAGGAATAACAGGAATTAGGTAAGTTCAGTTTAATGAGGAGAAGGACGAGGGGGGACATGATAGGCAGCCTTCCAGTGTTTGAGGGGCTGCCCCAAAGAAGAGGGAGTCAAGCTATTCTGCAGATGGCACCTGAAGGCCGGACGAGAAGCAACGGATGGAAACTCCATCAAGGAGAGAAGCAACCTGGAACTAAGGAGGAACTTCCTGGTAGCACAATTAACCAGTGGGGGCTCCAGCACCCGCTTGTACTTCCCTTGTCTGCTGGCTTTGCAGCTCCTTGATTCCCCCTGAAAGAGTGTGTGGTGTTATCATCCTGGCCTTGGTCTAAACCGGAGTTTCTCAACCTTGGCAAGGTTAAGACACCAGGGACTTCAACTCCCAGAATTCCCCAGCCAGTATCACTCATCAAACACAGGACCAAACCCCCCCCACCCAAAAAAAACAATAATCAAGGCTCACTATAGTATTTATGGTTAATAGCGTGCATAGAAATTCTCTCTAGAACAGGGGTCTTGGACAGTCACTTGTCTGAAATGGTATATAGCAGGGGTTCTCAACCTTGGCAACTTTAAGACTTGTGGACTTCAACTCCCAGAATTCCTCAGCCAGCAAAGCTGGCTGAGGAATTCTGGGAGTTGAAGTCCACAAGTCTTAAAGTTGCCAAGGTTGAAAACCCCTGCTATATATAGGGTCTTCTTCTATTCGGATTGGATTGGATTGATTAGTACATACCGCCCCATAGTGCTTTGCAGCCCTCCTGGGGTGGTTTGCCACGTAGAAGCGTCATTCGCACGTGGACCCCAACCGTCTGGGTCCGCATTTGACCAACTTCAGATGGATGGAAGAGTGAGCCCACCTAACTCAGAATCGAACTCCAGGCTGTGGGCAGACTTTACTTTCTTTTCGTTGTTTTTTTTTTCCTTTGAAAAAGGCTTTTCCTTTTGGAAAAAGCATCTTTGGGAGAAGCTTGACCTGGATGATAAGAGGATCTCCGTAGATATCTGCCCTTTTGTTTATTTTTATTTATTTCCTACCTTTGTTTTTCTTTTACATCTCCAATGTGCCTTCCTCCGTTGGTTTTGCCCACAACAAGAACCCCGTGAGGTAGTTGGGCTGAGATTGGCCCAAAGTCCTCCAACTGGCTTTTGTGCCTAAGGTAGGACTGGAACTCATCGTCTCCTGGTCATTGGCCAAAAGTCACCCAGTTGGCTTTCATGCTTAAGGCAGGACTACAACTCTTACTTTCTAGTCTTGTGCCTTAACCACTGATCCAGGGGTCTTCCAACTTGGCCCTTTGATGACTTGTGGACTTCAACTCCCAGAATTCTTCAGCCTAGCTGAGAAATTCTGGGAGTTGAAGTCCACAGGTCATCAAAAGGGCCAAGTTTGAAGAACCTTGCCCTAGACCAGGGGTGGGGAACCTCGGCTGTTTTATGACTCATGGACTTCAACTCCCAGAATTTCTCAAATCAGCTTTGTTGACTTAGGAATTTTGGGAATTGAAGTCCATGAGTCATAAAAGAGCCGAGTTGCCTACCCCTGCCCTAGACAAACTAGCTCTCCATTTGTTTATCTGGGGTTTAGCGCAAGCTGTGAATGCTGGCTTTCAAGCTGGCTTGAGGACAGACCAGGGCCAGGAGCTTTCTTCACAGATTGGCTGGCAGGGGAATTCTGGGAGTTGAAATCCACAAGTCTTAAAAGTTGCCCAGGTTGAGACTGGATTAGGGGATCCTTTGGTTCCTTCCAGCTCTATCATTCATGGCTGGCTAGGGAATTCTGGGATCTGAAGTCCACAGTCTGACAGTTGCCTTGCCCAAGTTGGATACCCTTTTTCTAATGTGGAGTGTGGACTCTCACCTGCAACTGAAAACTCAGGTCAGCTGGTTGTTTCCATCCTCGTAGATGTATTTTCTCCTGCGGTTGATAGGACAATTGCCTGTAATCGTTCTAGGCCAGGGGTTCTCAACCTTTTTCAGGTTGAGACCCCACTTGCGCCGCCCATGTGTGGCACAACCGGGCGGATCCGTGCATGCGCAGCGCGCGCGGGACAAAAAAACAAACAAAAAAACAAAAACAAAATGGCGGACCACGACGGGCCGATCCGCGCATGCGCGGCACACGCGCGACGGCCCAAACCGCACATGCGCGGCGCGCGCGTGACGAAAAAAGCAAAAAAATGGCGGACCGCGACGGGTCGATCCGCGCATGCGCGGCACGCGTGCAACGGCCCGAACTGTGCATGCGTGGCGTGCAATGAAAAAACAAAACAACAAAAAACAAAATGGTGGACTGCGACGGCCCGAACCGCGCATGCGCGGCGCACGCACAACGAAAAAACAAAAACAAAAATGGCGGAGAGCGGTGTCCGGCGACCCCCGCGAAATGGTCATTTGACCCCAAATGGGGTCGCGACCCATAGGTTGAGAACCGCTGTTCTAGGCTTTGCAAACCTTGGAATCCCAAAGTTGGAAGCAACCTTAAGGTCATCCAGTCCAGCCCCCCCCCCGAGCAGGGCAAGAATCCAGATTAAATCCTCTTTGACAGGTGACTGCTCAGATACACGAGTAAGAGACAGCTCACTGGCCCCCTAGGAAATTACAGTCTTGCAAAGCTCTTGGCCACTTATGTTTTCTTTTGTAGAGGTGTGTAAAGTACAGGTAGTCCTCAACCTATGACTGCAATTGGCCCCAAAATTTCTGTTGTTAAGTGAGACATTTATGTGAGGCATTTGTTAAGCGAATTTGGCCCCATTGTATGACTTTTCTTGCCACAGTTGTTAAGTGAATCACTGCAATGGTTAAAATTAGTAACTTGGTTGTTAAGTGAATCTGGCTCCTCCTCCCCCAAGTTTGCTTGCTCAGAAGATCGCGAAAGGGGTCACGTGACCCTAAGACTGTGACCGTCATAAATACGAGTCAGCTGCCAAGCGGCTGGATTTTGATCACATGACCCTGGGGATGCTGCAACGTCGTAAGTGTGAAAAATGGTCATAAGTCGCTTTTTCTGGGGCCGTTGTAACTTTGAACAGTCACTAAGTGAATACTGCATTAAGTAGAGGACTAGCTGTGTCAAGGTTCCAACTACCAACGAAACACTTCAAAGAACTTTCAGACATTGCTTATCCTACATGTCAGGGAGGTTTGATTGACGCTGCTAACATGGGATGTTCTTGCTTTGACCAGCTGCAGTCTGAATTCAAAACACACAATTTGGAGTGTGGGATTCCTTAATTCAGGCATGTCAAACTCGCGATGTCATGTGACGTCACGCGACGTATTGGAGCTTTTTCGCCATTGCTGGCAATGGGCTGGGCGCGGCTTCGGTATGATGAAACCGGCCCGCGGGCCGGCAGTTTGACACCCCTGACTTAATTGAACATTTTGGAAGAGTTTAAGACAGGGGTCTTCCAACTTGGCCCTTTGATGACTAGTGGACTTCAACTCCCAGAACTCCTCAGCCAGGCACGCTGAGGAATTCTGGGAGTTGAAGTCCACAAGTCATACAAGAGCCAAGTTGGAAGACCCCTGCTTGTGGACTTCAACTCCCAGGATTCCTCAGCCAGCGTGCCTGGCTGAGGAATTCTGGGAGTTGAAGTCCAGGGGGTCTTCCAACTTGGCCCTTGGATGACTTGTGGACTTCAACTCCCAGAATTCCTCACCCACCGTGCCTAGCTGAGGAATTCTGGGAGTTGAAGTCCACAAGTCATCCAAGGGCCAAGTTGGAAGACCCCTGGTTTAAGACTACCTGTTCCCAGAACTGGGTGCTTCCAATTCAAAAACAGTTTGGATCTGAAACTTTTTGCCCATTTGTCTTTTCACACTTGGGCCCTTTGCTAAGCTTGTGAGTTTTGCCTCAAGTCTGCAGAAACCAGCATATTATTGTTGGGTGTGCTCTCAACCATCGCAGAAGTTGCTGGAGAGACTGATAACTAGACAGCCCTCCCTTCCATTTGACTTTCCCACAGCAACTGCACTTATTCTTCAAGCGGTGACTTGAACGTATATTTTTCTAGGAAAAAAAAAAAAAGATTGAAAATGCCTTCGGTGCCGCAAGTCACCCTTTATATTTAAAATTCCAAACTTCAATATTTAGATTATATGTAGTACATATAATTACAGTGGAAATGGCTGTCAAAGCCAAGTCAATGACTGGAGATTGCTGGGTGCGTTCCCATCTTCCTTCGGCTGGATTTATTGCGGATCAGCCCCTGTCTGAAATGTCAAGAGTGTGAAAATGTGTACAGGTTGTGCTCAACTTACGTCACTTCATTTAGTGACCGTTCAAAGTTATAACATCCCTAAAAATAGCGACTTAGGTCTGTTTTTCAGACTTACGACCATCACAGCATCCCCAGGGTCATGTGATCAAAATTCAGATGCTTGACAACTGACCTGCACTTAGGACAGTTGCAGTGTCCTTGGGTCATGTGATCCCCCATAATAATAATAATAATAATAATAAAGTTGGAAAGGATCTTGGAGGTCATCTAGGCCAACCCCCTGCTCAGGCAGGAAACCCTATACAATTTCAGACAAATGGCTGTCCAGTCTCTTCTTAAAAACTTCCAGTGTTGAAGCATTCACTGCTTCTGGGAGCAGGTGGTTCCACGGGTTAATTGTTCCAATTGCCAGGAAGTTTCTCCTGAGTTCCAGGTTGCTTCTCTCCTTGCTCAGTTTCCATCTGTTGCTTCTTGTCCTGCCTTCTTCAGGCGCTTTGGAGAATGGCTTGACTCCCTCTTCTTTGTGGCCACTCCTGAGATATTGGAACACTGCTATCATGTCCCCCCTCGTCCTTCTCTTCATTAAGAACCCTGTTACTAACTTAACAATGGCAAGGATCTCACTGTGACAGGAATGGTCATAAAACGGGGCAAAACTCAACACAGAAACATTGGGTTCAAGTGTGGTCGTAAGGCAGGGGCTACCTGTGTACTCTCGGTGGCAGCTAACTCCAAGGAGTTGCAACCGGTGTGTCTCCCTAGACTGCTAGTATCTCAGGTTGAACAGCTTGCCATAAACCAGGAGTCTTCAAACTTGGCCCTTTAATAAATTGTGGACTTCAACTCCCAGAATTCCTCAGCCAGGCACGCTGGCTGAGGAATTCTGGGAGTTGAAGTCCACAAGTCATCCAAGGGCCAAGCTTGAAGAGCCCTGCCATAAACCCTCAGCGCTCCTGGAAGCCTTCAGGGGCCTTCCCACGCAGCTGCTCTTGACTGACAGGTGTTTGGCCTTGTTGACGTTGCTCCGACGGGCAGAACCGCCCAGCTGTGGTTTTCGGGCTGTCTCCTGGGGCTGCACCGGCTGCAGAAAAGGGGAATCCCCACAGACCTCAACTTACAGCCACAGTTGACACCACGATTTCTGCCGTCCAGCAAGACAGTCGTTAACCGAGTCGTGCATAGTTTTACAACCATTTTGGCCAGAGTTGCTAAGGGAGTCACTTACCGGTTGTTAAATGAATCAAGCAGTCGTTAAGTGAATCCACCTCCCCCCATTGAGCTTGCTTGTCAGAAGCCAGCTTGGAAGGTTCCAAATGGCCACGTGTGAGGCCAGGACGTGGCAGCCGTCGTAAATACGAGCTCGTTGCTAAACACCTGAATTTTGATCTTGTCATTGTAAAAGATGTTGCTGCGATCATAAGTGTGAGACCTGGCCGTTGTCACTTCAGCCAATAAAACTAATGTTTGTGTCTGTAATAAAATTCCTGGAGCCCCCCTCAACCCAATAACAGACTAATCTAAGCAACGGTTGAATCATAGAATCGTAGAGTTGGAGGGGACCTCCCGGGTCATCGAGTCCAACCCCCTGCTCGAGGCAGGATTCCCTAAACCATCCCAGACAGATGGCCGTCCAGTCTCTGCTTGAAGACCTCCATCGAAGGGGAGCTCACCACCTCCTGTGGCAACCTGTTCCACTGGTCGATCACCCTTACTGTTAGAAATTTTTTTCTAACATCTAATCTGAATCTTTTCCCCTGCAGTTCCATCCCATTGTTTCTAGTCCTTCCTTGGGCAAGTGAGAACAGGGCTGATCCCTCTGCACTGTGACAGCCCTTCAGGTATTTGTAGGCAGCTATCATGTCTCCTCTCAGTCTTCTTTTCTGTAGACTAAACATTCCCAATTCTTTAACAGTTCCTCATAGGACATGGTTTGTAGACCGTTCACCATCTTGGTAGCTCTCCTTTGAACCTGCTCCAGTTTGTCAGTGTCTTCCTTGAACTGGGGTGACCAGAACTGGACACAGTACTCCAGGTGAGGTCGGACCAAGGCAGAGTAGAGGGGAATAATAACTTCACATGATCTGGACTCTATGCTTCTCTTGATACACCCCAGGATCGTGTTTGCCTTTTTTGCAGCTGCTTCACACTGTTGCCTCATGTTCAATCGATGATCCACTAGGACACCGAGGTCCTTTTCACATGTACTGCTGCTCAGCTGGATTCCTCCCATACTATATGTGCTTTTTTCATTTTTCTTACCCAGATGTAGAACCTTGCATTTTTCCTTGTTAAATACCATTTGATTAGTTGCAGCCCATTGTTCGAGTTTCTCTAAATCTTTTTGAATCCTTTCTCTCTCTACTCTGGTGTTTGCAATCCCTCCTAGTTTTGTGTCATCTGCAAATTTGATCAGTTTGCCTTCAATTCCCTTATCCAAATCATTTATAAAAATATTAAACATAACTGGGCCCAGAACAGAGCCTTGTGGTACTCCGCTTGAGACTTTCTTCCAGTTGGATGTGCAGCCATTTATAGCCACTCTTTGAGTACGATTACTAAGCCAGTTGAAACTCATCAAGGAGAGAAGCAACCTAGAAGAAAGGAGAAACTTCCTGACAGTGAGGACAATTAACCAGTGGAACTACCTGCCTCCAGAAGCGGTGAATGCTCCGACACTGGAAGCTTTTAAGGAGAGACTGGACGGCCATTTGTCCGAAATAGTATAGGGCTTCCTGCCTGAGCAGGGGGTTGGACTAGATGACCTCCAAGGTCCCTCACAACTCTGCTATTCTTCCTCCCTCCCTCCCTCTTTCCTCCATCACTGGAGGTTTTTAAGAAGAGACTGGACAGCCACTTGTCTGAAATGGGATACGGCAGGGGTAGGCAACCTTGGCTCTTTTATGGCTTGGGGACTTCAGCTCCCAGAATTCCTCAGCCAGCATGGGGAAACTTTGGCCCCTTCATGACTTGGAGACTTCAGCTCCCAGAATTCCTCAGCAAGCATGGGGAAACTTTGGCCCCTTCATGACTTGGAGACTTCAGCTCCCAGAATTCCTCAGCCAGCATGGGGGGAACTATGGCCCCTTCATGACTCGTGGACTTCAACTCCCAGAACTCCTCAGCCAGCATGGGGAAACTTTGGCCCCTTCATGACTTGGGGACTTCAACTCCCAGAATTCCTGAGCCAGCACGGCTCAACTTGGAAACCTCTCCCTTTCCCCTCAACATGGCTGGCTCAGGAATTCTGGGAGTTGGAAGTCCAGGAATCATGAAGGGGCCAAAGTTTCCCCCATACTGACTCAGGAATTCTGGGAGTTGAAGTCCAGGAGTCATGAAGGGGCCAAAGTTCCCCCATGCTGGCTGAGGAATTCTGGGAGTTGAAGTCCAGGAGTCATGAAGGGGCCAAAGTTCCCCCATGCTGGCTGAGGAATTCTGGGAGTTGAAGTCCACGAGTCATAAAAGGGCCAAGGTGGCCTACCCCTGTGCCTAGCTGTTGGGCTGAACCTCAGGCTGGCCTGAACTTTGTGTAAATGGACTCCCTCTGTGCAGAACAGGAGCTGTTTCATGGGTAGGGTGATGCCTCTTTCCTTTGAATTGCAGCGTTGGGATGGTGTAAATGACGGATTCTGTGTGTGCAGCATTTCACAAATAAAAGCTTCCAAAAATGTCCACCTGGTTCTTGCCTCCGTGCCCTGGGCATTGGGGTCCTCTGCCCGCCTGCCCCATCCTTGGCATGGCTGCCTGTACCAGAGGGAAGCTCATTCCCATGGAGGGTTTTTAATGTTGTAGGCCGTAGACATCACGCTGTGTGAGTTGGCCTTGCTGTCTGTCTTGATTTGCATAATAAAGAAATAGAATTGTATGTTCTTTTTGCAAAATAACCGGCATTTATCTCCCCCAATAATTGCTTGGCTTAATGATTGCTGCAAAAAAAACCCCAAAAGACTGTAAAATTGGATCAGTTATGTGGGTGACCTGCTTTACAGCCGTCAGAACTTATGACCTGTCCTGGAGAAATCATCTTTTGAGCAGTGGCTGCTGCTGTGTTGTGTCAGCAGCTGGCCAGTTGTTGCAAGCCAAACTCATCTGATTTTTTTTCCTGACCTCTACAGGACATGGATACTATAGGTCAGGGGTAGGCCACCTTGGCTCTTTCAGGACTCGTGGACTTCAACTCCCAGAATTCCTAAGCCAGTGTGGCTCAGCTTGGAAACCTCTCCCTTTCCCCTCAACATGGCTGGCTCAGGAATTCTGGAATTCTGGGAGTTGAAGTCCACGAGTCATGAAGGGGTTATAGTTCCCCCATGCTGGCTGAGGAATTCTGGGAGTTGAAGTCCACCAGTCATGAAGGGGTTATAGTTCCCCCATGCTGGCTGAGGAATTCTGGGAGGTGAAGTCCATGAGTCATGAAGGGGCCTTAGTTCCCCCATGCTGGCTCAGGAATTCTGGGAGTTGAAGTCCATGAGTCATGAAGGGGCCATAGTTCCCCCATGCTGGCTCAGGAATTCTGGGAGTTGAAGTCCACCAGTCGTGAAGGGGCCATAGTTCCCCCATGCTGGCTCAGGAATTCTGGGAGTTGAAGTCCAGGAGTCATGAAGGGGCCTTAGTTCCCCCATGCTGGCTCAGGAATTCTGGGAGTTGAAGTCCACCAGTCATAAAAGAGCGAAGGTGGCCTACCCCTGGTGTAGGTTTTCATTAAAGGTAGTCCTCGAAATACTGTTTGTTTAATGGCCATTCGAAGTTACAACGGCACTAGAAAAAGTGACTTGAAACCGTTTTCCGGACGACTGTTGCAGCATCCCAAGGGTCACGTGATCAGAATTCAGCTGCTTAGCAACTGCCTCATATTTATGACGGTCGCAACATCCCGAGGTCACCTGATCCCCTTTTTTGACCTAACCAGCAAAGTCCAGAAGCGGTGAATGCTCCAACACTGGAAATCTTTAAGAAGAGACTGGACAGACACTTGTCTGAAATGGTATAGAGTTCCCTGCCTGAGCAGGGGGTTGGACTAGATGACCTCCAAGGTCCCTTCCACCTTTTTATTATTATTATTATTATTATCATCATCATCATCATCTCCTCCTCCTCCTCTTTCTCCTCCTTATCAAGGAAGCATTAGGGGAAAGTGGAAAAAGTTGCTTCCGTAATGAGAATTTTCACCAATATTTTATTTTGTCTTGTTTGGAAGCTTGCTATCCAGTAGCTGTCCCCGACAACTGCTTTCCATTCTTTTCTTGGCTTCCCGGGATCGAAACACGGGGGCAATATTTTGCTTTTAGGTTCTTGTTATTTTTTTCATTTCTCAAGCATGCAAAATACCCCAAGTTTTGTCCTTTTAAACAAAGGAAAGGACACTTCAGCTGGTGTTGAGTTTTGTTCCCCACACCTGTCGTTTCCTATTCGAAACGTTTCGTTGGAACAACCCAGTTGAGAGATTGGGCTTCAAAATCAAAGCAAAACATCATTGCTATTATTTCACTTATTCGCCATCTGTTTTGCCGTGGCTCTAAGAAAAGTGACCTTTGGCCATTTTTCACACTTAATGACCGTCGCAGCGTCCCCGTGGTCAAAATTCAGACGCTTGGAAACTGGCATGTACTTACAACTGTTGCAGCGTCCTGGGTCACGTGACCCCCCCTCCCTTTGGCAACCTTCTGCCAAGCAAAGCCAATCAGGAGGCCAGATTCACTTCACAAGCATTATGACTAGCTTAACAACAGCAGTGACTCGTTTAATGACCGTGGGAAGAAAGATCGTAAAATGCGGCAAAGCTCACGTAAATGTCTTACTTAGCAGCAAATTTGGAGATCAGTTGTCATAAGTCGAGGACTGCCCGGCCTTGTCTTTAAAAGCCCTGGGCTCATTCCCCCTGGTTGGGGGGCCGGGACCACCCCCAAGGAGCAGCGAGAGGAGTGCCTAGAGCAGCCTGCTTACGGAGAGCCCGTCCGCCCAGCATTTTGAGACGTAGAGCTGGTTCTACTTGCTGCCTGGGGTGGTGTGTTGTTTTTTTGCTTTTCCTTTTAATTGACCCACCGGGAATTAATTTTGATTGCCGTGGGGGAGGAACTTAGTAAATAAACCCAGAAAGGAATAGAGCCAGGCAGATCCCTTCAAACCTTTGACCGGGGAATCCGCTAAACGCCAGATTGCTTTAAAATTTCTTCATTTCCTTGGTTAGCAGAGTTCGGATTGCAAACAGAGCTGGGTGTGTGGTTCCCGAACGTTGCGCAGCACCAACAATTCCTCTTTTTGGAAAAAGCACGCCCACAATGGGAAACACCAGGCAGGCCTGTGAACGGAATAGTGTGACCTGTTGGCTGTGTTCACACGAGCCACTGGACCAAGGCAGCCAAAAGGCCTGGGATCTGGTTGGTTAATGTTAGGAAGTTTGCAATAGTGGCGAGTATCTGTAGCTGGGGTGGAGGATGCGGGCGGAGGCGCCTTCTCCGAGCTCGTGGGTTCGTTTGCCAATGTTTCGTTACCAGGCTAGGTAACCTGGTTTAGTTTAGATGAGTAGTTTAGGACCCCTGCTCTACTGGATCTGCCGCGCCAGAAGGAATCTGCTGGACTTTCCAGGGGCCTCCAGAAAAGTAGCAGAGTGGCAGCAGTGGCTCCAGCGTCTCGCTTGACGGCGAAACCGTTCTGAACCAAGGACTGTGCATCTTATCTTGGAGAGCTCGGTTTGAGACGAAGCCGTTTGTTGCTTTTATGGCGGGCCAAGGGGATTCTGGGAAGGGATGGGAAGACCAGCCAGGGCAGAGTTCAGATCAAGTCAGTTGAAAGGTGCGGTCAGTGGCCCTTTTGACACTCAATACTCTCTCTTGGCGTGCAACAAAAAACCACAGGTAGTCCTCGGCTTACAAACGTTTTGTTTAGTGACCATCCATCGTTACAACATCACTTACAACCATTTTTCACACTGCATCGTTGCAGCATCCCTAGGGTCACCTGATGAAATTTCAGATGATTGGCAGCTGGTTCGCATTTATTGCGGTCGCAGCGTCCCTGGGGTCACGCGATCCCCTTTTATGACCTTCTGACAAGCAAAGTCAAGGGTGGGGGGAAGCTGGATTCACTTAACAACCGTCTTATTAACTGAACAGTGATTCCCTTGAGAACTAGGGCAGGAACGGTCGTAAAGTGGGACTTTAGCAGCTATTGTAAGTGACAAAGGAACTGGGAAAAGCGATTCACAACTGGTCCTCGCACTTAGGGCCGTTACAGGGTCCTGACTGCCAGGAGTTCAACATCCAGGCACTTGGGTAACCAGCATGTATTTATGGCACTTGCAGCATTCCGGGGTCAGGTTGGTAGAAGAGAGTAGCCATCCTCTAAAGCAGAGTTTCTCAACCTTTTGGGCCACTTGAAGACACCTGGACTTCAACTCCCAGAATTCCCCAGCCAGCCATAGAAGAGAATGTTGGTGGCTCAGGGTTGACCGGTGGGGTCCTGGGTGCTCTCTGAGCTGGGTGATTTTCCTGCAGACGTTTCATGGCCCAACTAGGTGACATCATCAATGCTAGGAGGGAGGAGAAGGAAGGAAGGAAGGAAGGAAGGAAGGAAGGAAGGAAGGAAGGAAGGAAGGAAGGAAGGAAGGACTGTGGGGTCCTTGGTGCTCTCTGAGCTGGGTGGTTTCCTTGCAGACGTTTCATGACCCAACTAGGTGACATCATCAATGCTAGGAGGGAGGAGAAGAAGGAAGGAAGGAAGGAAGGAAGGAAGGAAGGAAGGAAGGAAGGAAGGAAGGAAGGAAGGAAGGACTGTGGGGTCCTTGGTGCTCTCTGAGCTGGGTGGTTTTCTTGCAGATGTTTCATGACCCAACTAGGGAACCTCATCAGTGCTAGAAGGGACGAGAAGAAGGAAGGGAAGGAAGGAAGGAAGGAAGGAAGGAAGGAAGGAAGGAAGGAAGGAAGGAAGGAAGGAAGGAAGGAAGGACTGTAGGGTCCTGGGTGCTCTCTGAGCTGGGTGGTTTCCTTGCAGACGTTTCATGACCCAACTAGGGAACCTCATCAGTGCTAGAAGGGACGAGAGGAAGGAAGGAAGGAAGGAAGGAAGGAAGGAAGGAAGGAAGGAAGGAAGGAAGGAAGCACTGTGGGGTCCTGGGTGCTCTCTGAGCTGGGTGGTTTCCTTGCAGACGTTTCATGACCCAACTAGGGAACCCCATCAGTGCCAGAAGGGAGAGGGGGGGTCTGCCCTCTGTTTATATACAGTAGCTGGCCCTGCCAATGGTGGTGGGAGTGGTTTTTTCCCCCTTGGTAATCCCTTGATTACGCTGTTGTTTATATTACTATTTACTATAAAAAAAATGCAAGGGAGACTCTCCTGGCTTGATCTCAGTGGATTCTCCTAACGGGCAGGCCGGTGCAATGCGTGGACCTTCCAGCCCCTGCATTTTATACCTCTGCGATGATGGTATTTATTTATTTAACCATCTATTTATTATTGAATTTATACGGCGGCGCAAGGAACCAGACGGTCCCGTAATCTAGTGAGTTCTGGGTGAGGCTTTGCCAAGGGTTCTTGGAGACCTTGGGATGGTGGCCAAAGCTAATGGAGGTCAGAGTCCGAGGCTCGGGGCTCCGGCTGGGAAGAGCTTCAGGCTGTCATGCTGGATGAGTCGATGTAAAATTACACAGGAAAGAAAATTAAACACAGCCTTCAGTTGTGTGTTGTTGTTGTTTTTAGGGAATCCTGTTGTGCAGGATGGGAGTGGGGTGCCAGCAGACCTTTGTCAACACCTCACATGCCTGCCCTTTGACTAGGAAAGGATTTGCATGTCGAAATTAACAAGAAGGCCCTGTGGGTCACGCATGTGGGCAGCTCACGTGCCCGTGGTTGGTTGCAGCTCAGAAAATCTCACCCGCCAGGTATGATCTTAGATCGCCTTCGGAAGCCTTGAACTTTTGCAAAAAAATAGCTAAAGGAGCTTTAGCTGAAAAACAAAGAGGGCTATTTTGATTTTTTTTAATGTTTTTTTTTTTTTAAATAATGGCAGGGTGGTGGAACCCACCCAAAAAAAACCCTTGGGCCCAGATCAAAGGGAGGAACTTGGCCAGCAGCACAAATCCCTCCTAATTTGGAATTAAGTTTACTACAGCTTTTTTTTTTCTTCCAACTCCCAGAACTCTTGAGAATGGAAGTCTACAGATTTTAAAAGTTGTTGAAGTTGATACAGATTTTAAAAGTTGTTGAAGTTGACAAACACTATGGTGTGCTGTAGACTGTAGTATTTTGGAGAACTTTAGGTTTTTTTAATGTGCTGGTACTTATTTGCTTGGGGGGGGGGGCTAAAGTGTCAACTGCCTCTCTCTCTCTCTCTCACTTCCCAGGCTGAATAAACATTTTTCAAGGGTTGACAACAATCCTGACTTTCCTCCTGACGTCTGCCATCTCATTTCAAAGACCAAAGATTGCTCAAAAGTAGAACATGGAGCAAATCACAGTTGAGGCAGAGCATCTTAATTGCAGTTTGTACCAATGTTTTTCAAACTTGGCAACTTTAAGATGTATGGACACTAACTCCCAGAGGTTACATCCGATTATGGAGGAGATCTTATTACCTTTTTCTATACCTCTTCCTGTATTTTCTGCAGCCTGCTACTGCTGCCCTACTGCCCTGTTTTAAAATAAAATTTTCCCATAAAGTTGGACTCGTTTTGCAAGGGGCAAAGCTATTATTTGTTACAATAGATTTGTCGGTGTTCAACTGGGAGGGTGGGGATAATATGTGTTTTTGTCCTTTGTTTGATTTAATTCGTTTCCCCCCCCCCGATGTTTTTGTTTAGTTTTTGTTTAATTTTTTTCTTTTGCATTTCGTATTTTCATCTTTTGAATAAAATAAAATTGTTGAAGTGGGAAGGAAAAAAAGATCTTGCATAAAGTTTCTATCCCTGCCCTTTGTTATAGGGCTGACACTATCCGCCAGTTTCTACTTCAGTTTTACTTTGGTGCAAATGCTTCTCTCGCCCCTATAACTTGCTTTTAAGAGAGCAGGATTAGCTGAGAGCAGCCTCTGCAGACTTGTTTTCCTGCAGTGGATTGGGTCCCTTTAAATAGCAGTGACAGCATGATAGCCGTGTTCCAGTATCTCAGGGGCTGCCCCAAAGAAGAGGAGTCAAGCTGTTCTCCAAAGCGCCTGAAGGCCGGACAAGAAGCAACGGATGGAAACTCATCAAGGAGAGAAGCAACCTAGAACTAAGGAAAAACTTCCTGACAGTGAGAAGAATTAATCAGTGGAACTACCTGCCTCCAGAAGCGGTGAATGCTCCAACACTGGAAATTTTTAAGAAGAGACTGGACAGCCGTTTGTCTGAAATGGTGCAGGGTCTCCTGCCTGAGCAGGGGGTTGGACTAGATGACCTCCAAGGTCCCTTCCAACTCTGTTATTCTGTTAACCAGTGGAACAACCTGCCTGCAGAAGCGGTGGATGCTCCAACACTGGAAGCTTTTAAGAAGAGACTGGACAGCCATTTGTCCGAAATGGTATAGGGTTACCTGCCTGAGCAGGGGGTTGGACTAGATGACCTCCAAGGTCCCTTCCAACTTCACTATTATTATTATTATTAAATGACATCCCTTGGAAATGGCTCTCCCTGCCTTTTTCAGCTTGACCAGCTTTGTGTGAGAAATTCAAGCCTTTTAAGATGTGTTACCTTGTTTGTTCAGGATGCTGCTGTCCGATCCAGCCGTTCTGAGCTGTGCAAAGAGCCGGCTGCTTCCCCTGCCCCACACCCCCTTCTCTGCCCCCAATCCATCGATCAGAATAGAGCTGGAAGGGACCTTGGAGGTCTTCTAGTCCAGCCCCCTGCTCTAGCAGGAGACCCTGTAGCATTTCAGACAGAAGGCTCCAAGCTCTTGTGAAAAACCTCCAGGGATGGAGCACCCACAACCTCTGAAGGCAAAAGAGTTCCAATGATTTGTTCTGGCTGTTAGGAAATTCTTCCTTAATTCCAGGTTGCTTTTCTCCTTGATGACTTTCTATCCATTGTTCCTTGTCTTGCCTTCTGGTGCTTTGGAGAATAGGTGGACCCCCCCTCTTTTTTTTCTTTCTGTGGCAGCCCCTCAAGTAACCCCTTCTTTTTTCCAGACTGGCCATTCCCAAATCCTGCAACCGTTCTTCAAATGTTTTCGTCTCCAGGTCTTTAATCGTCTTAGTTGCTCTTCTCTGCACTTCTTTCCAAAGTCTCCGCATCTTTTTTTTGTTAACGTGGTGACCAGAACTGGATGCAGTGTTCCAGGGGGTGGCCTTACTAAGGCTTTATATAAACCACTACTAATACTTAGTACCTCCCTCTTTCTCCCACTCCCTTCACATACTTGGGAGTTGTGAAGAACCCTTAAAAATCTCTGCTGGCGAGAAAATGCAGCCGTTTAATGGAATGTGTGTCTTTAAATCTTGTGGGTGTTTCCAAGTGGTTTTCCTGTGGGCGTGCTCCCTGTGTGTGTGTGTGTGTGTGTGTGTGTGTTTATGTACATTCTTCTGTAGCCCTAGCTAGTCTGCATCCCCCTTTCCTGGCCTCTGGTTGCCTATCCTGTTGAGCTGAGTAAGAATTGTGTAGAGCTGGGGAATCCCTTACCACTGGGTTGCTGTCCCTGCTGTTGTGTGATGTGCGATGTGACTTTATGGCTAGATCCTGGGGTGGTGACCGGCCCAAGGCTGATGAAAGCTTTCACGCCTAGGTGGAGCTGCAATGATTTGGGTTGAGCTTCCTGGTGGTTGTGGAGCATGGAGAGCAAAGCGGTTGCAAGCCACACACCGGGACGTTGCGAAATGCGCCTGCATTTGGGCGTTTGTTCATTTCTGCATTTAAAAAAAAAATAAAATAGCAAACATGCAGGCCGTCCTCGACCTCTTGTCTGCCGCCGCGGCCAAAATTTCCGTTGCTACGCAAGACAGTCCTTAAATGTGTTTTTGCCTCGTCTTGCAACCTTTCTCGTCACCGTTGTTAACTGAGTCACTGCAGTTACATTAGTGGCACGGTTGTTGACGAACCTTGCTCGTCGGAAGGTTGCGAAAGACAACCCCCAGGACCCCAGGGGCACTGCGGCCGTGGTACACACAGTTGCCCGTTGCTAAGCGTGCGCGTTTTGGTAAGGTGGCCACAGGGGTGCTGCAACAGTCGTCAGTGTGGGAAATGGTCGTGACTTGAACTGTCACTAAATGAATGGTTCAGTCAAGGACTTCCTATATAGTCCTGAGCAGGGCTCTTCCAACTTGGCCCTTTGATGACTTGTGGACTTCAACTCCCAGAATTCCTCAGCCAGGCACACGTGCCTGGCTGAGGAATTCTGGGAGTTGGAGTCCACAAGTCATCAAAGGGGCCAAGTTGGAAGACCCCAGGACTTCAACTCCCAAAATTCCTCAGCTAGGCACGCTGGCTGAGGAATTCTGGGAGTTGAAGTCTGCAAGTCATCAAAGGGCCAAGTTGGAAGACCCCCCTGGACTTCAACTCCCACAATTCCTCAGCTAGGCACGTTGGCTGAGGGATTCTGGGAGTTGAAGTGTGTGTGTGTGTGTGTTGGTGACTTAGGCTAATTTGCTGTGGGGAACTGGTCAGAAATAACTACAAGGGCATCGAGGTCATCGCAGGGGGCGAACTAGTTGTACGTGTTTCCCAAGAATTCCCAAGAGAGGGGTGGTCCTCAACTTAACGACAGTTCATTTAGTGACCGTTCAAAGTTACAGCAGCACTGAAAAATGTGGCTGGCGACCGCCTTTCACCCGACCAGACGACTAACAACTGACTCATGTTTATGACGGTTTGGCAACGGACTCGTAGTTTACGACGGTCGCAGCGTCCTGGGAGGGGTCACTGGGAGTCCCTTTCTGCGACCTTCTGACAAGCAAAATCAAATGCGGGGGGGGGGGAGCCGGATTCGCTTAACGACCGTGTTACTAACTTAACAACTGCAGTGCTTCATTTAACAACTGTCGTAAGAAGGGTCGTAAAATAGAGGCAAAAAATTCACTTAACAAGCAAGTGTCTGGCTTGGCAACAAAAATTTGGGGCGCAAGCGAGGTTGTAAGTCAGTGCCTGAATTTTGATCCCGTGATCCGTGGGGGGGAGGATGCCCCCACGATTGTAAGTGTGAAAAATGGTTTCACAGCCTCTGTTCACGTCCATTTTTTTTTACCTGCAGGAATAGTGATTAATGGCGCCCTTGTGATTATGGTCATAAAGTGGGTCATTGTGTCACCTGACTTTGAGTTTACAACCTCCCCCCCCCATTTGTGCACCCATGCGAATAGGGCCTTGCTCGAATGGGGCCATGTGCACCCGCACGGTCTTAGTGGCCCCATTTCCACAGGCCTAGGCGCCACCTCTGCTAACGCCACAAGCAGCCGCAAGTGGGCCACGCAACCCGCACACTGCTCCCGGACCTGTTTCCGCAGGCGCTAGGCGCTGCCTCTGCTAGCGCTGCGCGCAGGCGCAAATGGGCCAGGCAACCCGCACAGTGCTAGTGGCTCTGTTTCTGTAGGCGCTAGGCCAGTGGTGGCGAACCTGTGGCAGGGGTGCCAGAGGTGGCGCTCAGAGCCCTCTCCGTGGGCATGTGCGCCCTCGCCCCAGTCCTGGGCCTTCAGCTGGGTTTTATAAAACCTTTTCGCTTTAGGCCTCCGCCGCCGTGTGCAAAAGAAAAAAAAAAAGGTTCAGTCAATCAATTTCAACTTCACGTGGGGGGAAAAAAAGTTCTTGCAAAGTTGGAATTGATTGATTGAACTTTTTAGTCCCACCCAGTTACCACCGCAGCCACGCCCACCCAATGGGCACGCCCCCCCCGGCACCCGACGATGCATAAGTGGGTTTTGGGCTGCAGTTTGGGCCCTCGGTCTCTAAAAGGTTCCGCCATCACTGCGCTAGGCGCTGCCTTTGCTAGCGCTGTGCGCAGGCGCAAATGGGCCAGGCAACCCCTACGTTGCTAGGGGCTCTTTTTCTGCAGGCGCCGGGCACCGCCTCTGCTAGCGCCACGCACAGGCACGAACAAATCTAGCGCAAGTGGAGTTGTGTGTCCTGCAGCCCATTGGCCAATAGGCCACAGCCCAGCAGTGGGCCATGGACCATAGGTTGGGGACCCCTGCCGTGGGGCTGGTTTTGCTGGGAACCAGAAGCGCGTGCCACTTTCCGGCGAAAATGTCACAGATCCCAGTCACTAAGCGGGTGTTTGTAAGTTGAGGACTACCTGTGCTACGTGACCCAAACACTTGTTTAAAGCAAGGCCAGATTAACAACAACAACAATAATAATAAAGTTGGACAGGACCTTGGAGGTCATCTAGTCCAACCCCCTGCTCAGGCAGGAAACCCTATCCCATTTCAGACAAAGGGCTGTCCAGTCTCTTCTTAAAAACTTCCAGTGTTGGAGCATTCACCGCTTCTGGAGGCAGGTGGTTCCGCTGGTTAATTGTCCTCACTGTCAGGAAGTTACTCCTTAGCTCCAGGTTGCTTCTCTCCCGGATGAGTTTCCATCGGATGCCCTCTTTTTTCACCCTATGGTTTTGCTCTCTTTCAGCCCTTCCTCTGCCCAGCTTCCTTTTTCCTGCCCTTAATGGATTCTTTCTTCTCTCTCCTGCTTCTTCAGGCTTGAATGTAACCTGGGAAAGACACAAAGATGTCGTCGCTTCACAACACCAGAATCTCGGCACTCCTGGCCTGGGTAAAGTAGCCCCTTCTTTCTAGTTGAGAAAACCGCTTGGGTAGTGGTCTCCTTCAAGCTGGAGAAGGGGGTGGGCCAGCCAGGGCCCCTTGACGGCCCGTGGACTTCAATTCCCAGAATTCCTGAGCCAGCCAAAACAGCTGGCTCAGGAATTCTGGGAGTTGAAGTCCACACCTCTTAACAGTTACCATCGGTGAGCCGTGATGGGATGCGTCTGCCCCAACTGGTGACTCTTCACCTTTATGGGTTTATTGGGTCATATTTAGCGTGAGGAAATAGGACGTGGATCAACAGATACGGCAACCGTGTGCTAGAAATGGAAATAACCGCGTCCTTTGGCTAAACTCGGAGCGTTTTTAAAAAAGGCCTTAATGTTTGAAAGCATGGAGACTATTCTGACTCTGCGTTAAAAATGCCTTCTTTTAAATCAAGTCAGATAGACAACTCAATAGAAATGATTTCATAACAAAAAATATATTTCAGTCAGAAAGATTACTGTGGTTGTTACTTCTGGGAAATACATCTTTTGTCCATTCCTATAGGTAAAAGGATGATGCTCTCTTCCATACATACCATCTTTATAAAGGCGCAGGCTCATCGGGTGTCATCTGATGGCCCATGCTTCTTTCAGACAAAGACATGCCAATCTGGCTTATGTCCAGGAAGTCTCCCAATGCCCTTTAGAGACTCCTCCCACTGACCCATTAACAAACCAACATTTAACCCAATAACTGCCTGATATTCTAACATACTGATACATGCTCTCTAGTTAGGGTTACATAGAGCTATACGAGGTTACATAGAGCTATACGGTCCAGAATAGAGACAGTTGGTCTTTCTGGGCACGACGGGCCAGAATTTATTGTCCTTGGGAACCCCTTGCCACATGTTTCTCAGGCATAGTTGCTCCGTCTTCACAATCTACTACAACCTGCCTCACTGACCAGCGTTTCAGAGCGACGCCGGGCAGAAGGACACATACACACCCCGGGAACCCTGCCCCTCTGACCTGGCCGGCTCTCCTTCTCCGCAGGTGAACAGCCTGAAGCTGGGCGACGCCGTCACATCCTTGTCTCAGCTCCAGGATTGCAGCCTCTTCCTCAAGATCATCGGCAAAATGTAAGACCGATTCGTCTTTCTTCCTGTAGGCTCTAGTGAGCACAAGGGTCCCCGACCCCTGGGCTGTGACCCCCCGTGCCGGGCTGCAGCTTGTGCGGAACCATGTTGGGCAAGAAGCTGCATTTGTGAAAGCAGCATTCGCACGCGGAACTGTTTCCCCTTCCCTCCCCCCCCCCCGTCGCCAGTCCACAAAGCCAAAAAAAGTTGGAGAGCTCTGTCTTGGACCCTGTTTGTTTAGGATGCTGCTGACCCCTCCAGCTGTTCCTGAGCTGTGCTTCCCCTTCCCCACATCCCTGCCCTCTCTCTCCCCTTCCACCCCCCCCCCACCGTATGCATCCGCTGACTGGGGAATTCTGGGAGTTGAAGTCCACCTATCTTAAAAGTTGCCCGGGTTGAGAAACACTGGTCCAGATGATTTATTCAATTATATCTGATATAATAAGTAGCGCAGCGGTTAGAATGCAGTGTTGCAGGCTAACTCTGCCCACTGCCAGCAGTTCGATTCTCACCGGCTCAAGGTTGACTCAGCCTTCTGTCCTTCCGAGGTCAGTAAAATGAGGACCCTGATTGCTGGGGGCAACAGGCTGATTCTGTAAATCGCTCCGAGAGGTCTGTAAAGCACTGTGAAGCAGTGTATAAGTCTAAGGCAGGGGTAGGCAACCTTGGCCCCCTCATGACTCCTGGACTTCAACTCCCAGAATTCCTGAGACAGCATGGGGGAACTATGGCCCCTTCGTGACTCGTGGACTTCAACTCCCAGAATTCCTCAGCCAGCATGGGGGGAACTTTGGCCCCCTCATGATTGGTGGACTTCAACTCCCAGAATTCCTCAGCCAGCCTGGCTCAGCTTGGCAACCTCTCCCTTTCCCCTCAGCGTGGCTGGCTGAGGAATTCTGGGAGTTGAAGTCCACGAGTCATAAAAGAGCCAAGATGGCCTACCCCTGGTCTAAGGGCTATGGCTATCTTCGTGTTTTGGCGTCATCTGAAAAGGCTGAGGTGTCTTAAGGTCTTCAGGGTTGAGTGTGACTATGGAAAGACCCCCAACTCTTTTTGCCTGGTGGTGAGGAGACCTCTGCCCAGGCTTCTGTCACAGATGGACTGCTGGGATCCCGCAGGGCCCCTCCCTTGAGGGCAGCATCCCTGGATTGGCCCCGCCAGCCTCAAGCCTGGCATTTCCCTCACCTGGGCGGATGCTGATCCCCCCTTTGTCCAGGGAAGACTCTGTCCAGTTGACTTTGCTTTTTCCAAAGTGGATTGAGTCTCTCCTCTCCTTTCTTTCTTTCTTCCTTCCTTCCTTCCTTCCTTCCTTCCTTCCTTCCTTTCTTTCTTTTCCTTCCTTCTTTCCTTCCTCCTCTTTCTTTCTTTCTTTTTTCTTTCTTTCTTTTCCTTCCTTCCTTTCTTCTTTTCCTTCTATCCTCCTTTCTTTCTTTCTTTCCTTTGCTTTCCTTTGCTTTCCTTTCCTTTCTTCCTTCCTCTTCTTTCTTTCTTTCTTTTTTCTTTTTTCCTTCCTTTCTTCCCTTCCATCTCTTTCTTTCTTTCTTTCTTTTCCTTTCCTTTCCTTCCTCCTCTTCTTTCTTTCTTTCTTTCTTTCTTTCTTTTTCCTTCCTTCCTTCCTTCCTCTTTCTTTCTTTCTCTTTCTTTCTTTTCCTTTCCTTTCCTTTCCTTTCCTTTCCTTCCTTCCTTCCTTCCTTCCTTCCTTCCTTCCTTCCTTCCTTCCTTCCTCCTCTTCTTTCTTCTTTCTTTCTTACTTTCTTTTTCCTTCCTTTCTTCCATCCTCTTTCTTTTTTCTTTTTTCTTTCTTTCTTTCTTTTCCTTTCTTCCTTCCTTTCTTCCCTTCCATCAATCCTCCTCTTCTTTCTTTCTTTCTTTCTTTCTTTCTTTCTTTCTTTCTTTCTTTCTTTCTTTCTTTCTTTCTTTCTTTCTTTCTTTCTTTCTTTCTTTTCCTTCCTTCCTTTTTTCCCTTCCTTCTATCCTCCTCTTTCTTTCTTTCTTTCTTTCTTTCCTTCCTTCTTTCCTTCTTTCCTTCTTTCTTTCTTTCCAGACATGGCACAGAAGAGGGGCAGGATGTTTCCCAGCAGAGTGTGGCAGAGCGGGTGACCCAAGTCGTCAGCTTCCTTCAAAGTAAGTGCTTCCCATCAGTCGGAGGACGCTTGGATCTGGGGGAGGTGGGGAAGCTTTGTCCCGGCAATCACACACACAAACACCCCCCCCACACACACACACCCAGAGGCAAAAAACAAATTTTAAAGCTCCATCCCAAGGCCCTCCCCAGCCCTGTGAGTCTATGAATCGGTGATTCTAAGGGTGACAGGCACTTTTTCTCAGTGCTGTCACTAAATGAATGGTTGTAAGTTGAGAACCAACCTGTAGAAGAGCTGCAGGCTGCTCAGGCCGGAAGCGGATTCCAAGAGCAGCCGCATCCAACCAAAGGGGGTCCTGCTTAGGAGATGCTGGGCTGAGTCAGAGTGTGGGGAGAGGCTGGGGGTTCGGGAGCTGAGGGGGGGATCCCTGATGGGGTGGCATTCAAGGCTCACTTGCGCTTCTCCCACCCGTCTCCTCCCAGAAATCTGCAAGCACAAACCCCTCCCGCACAGCCTGGTCTCCGAGGAGAAGCTTCTAGCAGCGGAAGAGCTGGAGTTAGCCAAGGTGGGGCCCGGCCGTTGCAACGTGGGGCTTTCTCCGTGTCTGGGGCCCGGGCTTGGCCCGGACGGGTGGAAGGAGCCGGGGGGGGCGCAGCCGGGGGCAAAGAAGAGGCCGGGGGTCACGGCTCAGCTGCCAGTTAAGGGGAAGATGGTTGAGAACTATTTATTTATGTCTATCCTGCCCTTTATTGCGTTTGCAAGTAAGGCAGCGAGCATCCCCCCCCACACACATCTCCTCCGCTTATTTTCCCCACCACAACAGCCCTGTGAGGCGGCCCAAAGTCACCCAGCCGGCTTTCATGCCTAAGGCGGGACTAGAACTCCCCGTCTCCTGGTGATTGGCCCAGAGTCACCCAGCCGGCTTTCATGCCTAAGGCGGGACTAGAACTCCCCGTCTCCTGGTGATTGGCCCAGAGTCACCCAGCCGGCTTTCATGCCTAAGGCGGGACTAGAACTCCCCGTCTCCTGGTGATTGGCCCAGAGTCACCCAGCCGGCTTTCATGCCTAAGGCGGGACTAGAACTCCCCGTCTCCTGGTGATTGGCCCAGAGTCACCCAGCCGGCTTTCATGCCTAAGGCGGGACTAGAACTCCCCGTCTCCTGGTGATTGGCCCAGAGTCACCCAGCCGGCTTTCATGCCTAAGGCGGGACTAGAACTCCCCGTCTCCTGGTGATTGGCCCAGAGTCACCCAGCCGGCTTTCATGCCTAAGGCGGGACTAGAACTCCCCGTCTCCTGGTGATTGGCCCAGAGTCACCCAGCCGGCTTTCATGCCTAAGGCGGGACTAGAGCTCCCCGTCTCCTGGTGATTGGCCCAGAGTCACCCAGCCGGCTTTCATGCCTAAGGCGGGACTAGAGCTCCCCGTCTCCTGGTGATTGGCCCAGAGTCACCCAGCCGGCTTTCATGCCTAAGGCGGGACTAGAACTCCCCGTCTCCTGGTGATTGGCCCAGAGTCACCCAGCCGGCTTTCATGCCTAAGGCGGAACTAGAACTCCCCGTCTCCTGGTGATTGGCCCAGAGTCACCCAGCCGGCTTTCATGCCTAAGGCGGGACTAGAACTCCCCGTCTCCTGGTGATTGGCCCAGAGTCACCCAGCCGGCTTTCATGCCTAAGGCGGGACTAGAACTCCCCGTCTCCTGGTGATTGGCCCAGAGTCACCCAGCCGGCTTTCATGCCTAAGGCGGGACTAGAACTCACTGTCTCCTGGTGATTGGCCCAGAGTCACCCAGCCGGCTTTCATGCCTAAGGCGGGACTAGAACTCCCCGTCTCCTGGTGATTGGCCCAGAGTCACCCAGCCAGCTTTCATGCCTAAGGCGGGACTAGAACTCACTGTCTCCTGGTGATTGGCCCAGAGTCACCCAGCCGGCTTTCATGCCTAAGGCGTGACTAGAACTCCCTGTCTCCTGGTGATTGGCCCAGAGTCACCCAGCCAGCTTTCATGCCTAAGGCGGGACTAGAACTCACTGTCTCCTGGTGATTGGCCCAGAGTCACCCAGCCGGCTTTCATGCCTAAGGCGGGACTAGAACTCCCCGTCTCCTGGTGATTGGCCCAGAGTCACCCAGCCAGCTTTCATGCCTAAGGCGGGACTAGAACTCACTGTCTCCTGGTGATTGGCCCAGAGTCACCCAGCCGGCTTTCATGCCTAAGGCGTGACTAGAACTCCCTGTCTCCTGGTGATTGGCTCAGAGTCACCCAGCCAGCTTTCATGCCTAAGGTGGGACTAGAACTCACTGTCTCCTGGTGATTGGCCCAGAGTCACCCAGATGGCTTTCATGCTTAAGGCAGGACTAGTAAGCCAGCGAGCATTCCCCTCCACATCTCCTCCTCTTATTTTCCCCACCACAACAGCCCTGTGAGGCGGGCTGGGCTGAGAGAGAGGGACCGGCCCAGAGTCTCCCAGCTGGCTTTCATGCCTAAGGCGGGACTAGGACTCACCGTCTCCTGGCGATTGGCCCAAATTCACCCAGCCAGCTTTCATGCCTAAGGCGGGACTAGAACTCACCGTCTCCTGGTGATTGCCCCAAAGTCACCCAGCCGGCTAAGTTCGTGCCTAAGTTCATGGCCTGGCCTGAACCCTGCCTGAAGAGGGTCCAGGTATGACTTCATCCAGGGTCCTCTGAAGCGGGGCATCTTCCAGCTGGTCAACCACACTTTTGGGAGAAGTTGGAGACTGGAGAAAAGTCGTCCAAAAGAGTCAAAGCCAAGGATGGCCTCTTGAGTAGAGGGGCACCACCCCCTCCTCCTTTCAGGTGGCTGAAGGCCCCCTCTTCAACCAAGGCTTGGGTCCAGCCCCATGCTACCTGCCAGGAGGCCTTGACCAGTCAGGAGGGGCCGGAGTCCAGTTGGCCAAGCTCCCAGCTCCGAGACCCTGCCCATTTCCTCAAAGTCTTCCCAGCTGCCTTTGGTCAGAAGCTGTCTAGAGGCGTGTTACCACCTCATGGAGCTTCTTGACCGCCACTGCTGGGCCTCCTTCCGCTCTCGTACGGTGACTGTTTTTCCTCCGCTCTTCCCAGGTGGTGACGCTGCTGCTGTACTACTCTTCCATGAGCGATAAGATCCCTCGGGAATGGACCGCGCTGGAATATGGCCTCCAGGTAAGGGAGATCTTCTGGATTCCCTCTGGAATCTGGTCGGCCAGGTGCCTCCTCGTCTCTTACCTGTCAGCCTCTGGGGCGCTAGGCTGCGTTTCGGCTCGGCAGGCTTCGCCTTGAGCTGCATCATGCAGGCTCAGCAACGCCGGTAGTCCTCAAGTTACGACCGTCCACTTAGTGACCGAAGTTACAACCGCGTTGAAAAAAGCGACAGGACCGCTTTTCACGCTTAACGACTTTTGCAGCCTCCCTCCCCCCCGGGTCACGTGATCAACATTCAGACGCTTGGCAAACGTGTTTATGACGGCTGCAGTGTCCCCCGTCCCCCCCCAGGGACATGTGATCCTCCTTTGTGACTTTTTGACAAGCAGGTTGACTGACAACTGCAGTTTGGGTCCCTTCACAACCGAAGTGGCAAGAAAGATCGTAAAACGGGGGGGGGGCCAAAATGTTCCTTAGCCGTCTCGCTTAGCAACGGGCATTTTGGGCTCAGCTGCGGTTGCAGAGCGAGGACTCCCTGTAGTTCTCCTTCCGGGTTGAGGTCTAGCCTGGTTGTGGGGAGGGGGGCATAGGCTGGGTCTGATTTCCTGTGAGACCCCTTCCCTGGATAACTCAGGGGCTGCCTGTTTCTCCCCCCCCAGACGGAGATGGCCAAGTTCCTGAACTTCATGCTCTACAACGAAGATTGTCTCAGCGAAGATCTGGAGAACTTTCTCCAAACGAAAAGTGAGTTCTGGGTGAACCAAGCAGGGTGGAGAAGGTGATGCTTTGCCTGGGGACCCCACACTTCCCCCAAAGAAAAGCATCTTTGTACCTCAAGTCTTCGCGGGGTTCTCAGTCCTCCAGGCCATGGCTGTCCCACAGATGCTTTTTCGAGAGGCAACTGGACTTTGTTGGTTTTTTTGCCCTTTGAAGCTTCCCATCCAAGAGGCTCCCTCAGCTCTGACTGGAGGGTGGGAAATGAGAGGATTTGCATTCCTTGCACAGACCGCTGGTCACTGGCATTCTTTTGGAGAATCCCTGAGGCCAGCTGGGGTTTTTACCTGTGTCCTCAGGGTCACCTGAGTGGGGCAAGTGGGTGTAGAGCAGGGGTTCTCAACCTTGGCAACTTTAAGACTGGTGGACTTCAACTCCCAGAATTCCTGAGCCAGCATGGGGGAAACTGGCCCCTTCATGACTCGTGGACTTTATAACTCCCAGAATTCCTCAGCCAGCATGGGGGAACTATGGCCCCTTCGTGACTGGTGGACTTCAACTCCCAGAATTCCTGAGCCAGCATGGGGGAACTATGGCCCCTTCATGACTCCTGGACTTCAACTCCCAGAATTCCTCAGCCAGCATGGGGGAACTATGGCCCCTTCATGACTCGGGGACTTCAACTCCCAGAATTCCTGAGCCAGCCAGGCTGAGGAGAAAGGGAGAGGTTTCCAAGCTGAGCCATGCTGGCTCAGGAATTCTGGGAGTTGAAGTCCACCAGTCTTAAAGTTGCCACGGTTGAGAACCGCTGGTGTGGAGCCTTCTTGGAGCTGTTGAGCTTTGTTGAACTGTGGCTTTCTCGGAGCTGGGTGGGTTTTCTGGCAGACACTTCATTACCAAACTCGGTAATATCCTGAGTGCTAGATGGCTTTGTGGAGTGGTGGAGGACAAGGGCAGAGATGGGGAAGACTGGGGGGTCCTTGGTGCTGTCTGAAGTTGGCTGCTCCCTTGCAGACGTTTCATGACCCCACTCGGTAACGACTAGACTAGAGCACTGATGTTGTTCCCTAGTTGAGTCATGAAACGTCTGCAAGGGAGCAGAGGGAATCAGAATCAGAATAGGGCTGGAAGGGGACCTTGGAGGTCGTCTAGTCCAGCCCCCTGCTGAAGCAGGAGATCCTATACCATTTTGGACAAATGGTTGTCTAGTCTCTTTGAAAATCTCCAGTGATGGAGCGCCCACGATTTCTGGAGTCCAGCTGTTCCACTGGTTAATTGTTCTCACTGTCAGGAAGTTTCTCCTTAATTCCAGGTTGCGTCTCTCTTTGATCGGTTTCCAACTCTTGTTTCTTGTCCTGCCTCCAGGATGCTTTGGAAAATAAATTGACCCCCTCCTCTTTGTGGCAGCCCCCCAAATTCTGGAACACTCCTATCATGTCCCCCCCAGTCCTTTTTTCTCTCCAGACTGGCCATTCCCAAATCCTGCAGCCGTTCTTCTTCCTATGTGTTGGCCTCCCTCCAGGCCTTTAATCCTCCTACCGGTAGTTGCTCTTCTCTGCCCTTTTATTTATTTATTTATTTTATTTTATTTTATTTTATTTATATGCCGCCCCTCTCCCAAGACTCAGGGCGGCTCACAACAACAAAACAATTTAAAAACACTATTAGTTTAAAAATTTAAAAATTAATTCCATTCACACAACATACAAGCACATTTTCCCAAAGTCTCAAGGTCTTTTTTTTTGCAATGGGGTGACCCAAACTGGATGCAGGCATTCCAGGGGTGGCCTGACTTAAGGCACTAAGGACCCCCCCAGAACGGGGGGGGGTTTGAGACTAGCCAAAGCCCCCTTGCCTAAAAGTGACAAAGGCATGGACATGCAGGGTGGACAAAAGCCAGGAGAAGCTGCTGGAGGGAAAGGAACCAAGTCATTAACAGAACAAAAGGACAACAGTTCTGTCTGGGCACTTGGCATGGCAAGCCCTCCCCCTCCCCCTCCCCCCCAGGGCCCAACAACAAAGGAGTTGGGCCTGCATGGGAAGCCCCTCCCCACCAACTCTGGGGTGGGGTGGGGGTAAAGAGATTTCCTGAAGCCTGTCCAGCCTTTGGAGTTGTGTTTTTTTTTTTGGATCCCAGATTTGGTGGCTTCTGTCCCTCTGGCTAGTGCCTGGCAGGCTTGTAGTGGACGCTGGGTAAGTGTGGATGAGTGTGTGTGTGTGTGTATATAAGAACAAAAATATATCAGTGAGAGTCTGGTGTTGTTTTAAATTCACTGGGCCTCTGTGTATTTTAAAGAAGCACTTGTGTGAGTTCAGTTGATTTGGGAATGCGTGTGGCAGTTTTTCCAGGCTGGTGCGTGGGTGATCCTGAGCAGAACCTGAGAGCGCAGTTGTGTAACAGTGACAGTGCACAACGCCTGGAGGCCACTAGGTTGAGAAGAGTGAGATTCCTTGACAGCTACCACTGAAAGATGCTGCAGCAGAGGCGTCGTGCCGGATGGGTTCCCACGTCCAAGTTTATCTCTGGTTCCATGTCCAGGCTCCCAGTCCCATCGTGTTTACGCCGGCTGACCCTGTCCATTTGGTAGTTTCTCTGTTTTTCCTGGCCCTAGAAAGCTCTTTCTCCAAAGCAAAAAAGCTCCTCAGCCTGACTTCTCCTTTGCGGCAGAACTAACTTCTTTTGAAACTTCTTATTTACTACCGGTAGGAAAATGCCCTACCGGTTGAAGTGAAGGCTGAGCGTCTTCTTAGGCCTGCCCAGCCTCACAGCCTGCCTGCTCTCCTTCTCCTTCTCCTCCAGTGCCTGCAGCCTCCTCCAGCTCCTCCAGCGCCAGCTCGGAAGAGAGCACCCCGCCAAAACGAGGGGTGCCTTTCTTGAAACTGCACAAGATCGCCTCTTCTTCCAGCATGAATAAGTAAGGGCGGGGATCTTTTCTCATTTCATTTATATTTTTTTATTTTATTTTATTTCATTTCATTATTTTATTTATTTTATTTTATTTCATTATTTATTTTATTTCAATTTGTTTTATTTTCCTTTTTACTATTTTATTTCATTATTTATTTTATTTTATTTTATTTTACTATTATTTTATTTTTTCATTCATTTTATTTTATTTTTTACTATTTTATTTTATTTCATTTTATTTATTTATTTTATTTTATTTTATTATTTTATTTTTTCATTCATTTTATTTTATTTTTTATATAGAAAGGTGTGAGTCCCGACAACAAACTCCGATTCAGTGCTGAGAGACACCAGGTCCTAGTTTGGGAGCTGGCGAGAGGACGCTGCCGAGTGAGAGAAAACCGTGATAGTTGTAGAAAAACTGTGGACGTCAACTCCCAGAATTGCCCAGCCAGGCATGGTGGCTGGGGAATTCTGGGAGTTGAAGCCCACAAGTCATCAAAGGGCCATGTTGGAAGACCCCCTGGACTTCAACTCCCACAATTCCTCAGCCAGGCGCGCTGGCTGAGGAATTCTGGGAGTTGAAGCCCACAAGTCACCAAAGGGCCAAGTTGGAAGACCCCCTGGACTTCAACTCCCAGAATTCCTCAGCCAGGCGCGCTGGCTGAGGAATTCTGGGAGTCGAAGCCCACAAGTCACCAAAGGGCCAAGTTGGAAGACCCCCTGGACTTCAACTCCCAGAATTCCTCAGCCAGGCGCGCTGGCTGAGGAATTCTGGGAGTTGAAGCGCACAAGTCATCAAAGGGCCAAGTTGGAAGACCCCCTGGACTTCAACTCCCAGAATTCCTCAGCCAGGCACGCTGGCTGAGGAATTCTGGGAGTCGAAGCCCACAAGTCACCAAAGGGCCAAGTTGGAAGACCCCCTGGACTTCAACTCCCAGAATTCCTCAGCCAGGCACGCTGGCTGAGGAATTCTGGGAGTCGAAGCCCACAAGTCACCAAAGGGCCAAGTTGGAAGACCCCCTGGACTTCAACTCCCAGAATTCCTCAGCCAGGCGTGCTGGCTGAGGAATTCTGGGAGTTGAAGCGCACAAGTCATCAAAGGGCCAAGTTGGAAGACCCCCTGGACTTCAACTCCCAGAATTCCTCAGCCAGGCGCGCTGGCTGAGGAATTCTGGGAGTTGAAGCGCACAAGTCATCAAAGGGCCAAGTTGGAAGACCCCTGCCCTAGACCATTTCAGACAGGTGGCTGTCCAGTCTCTGTTCTTAAAAAGAGATGTTTAACCTGTTTCTTTTTGGCTGGGACCTGTTGGCAGGTTGCTCCCTGCCTCCTCCACGTCCCCCATGGGGGAGATCATGCAGACCCCCCAGTTCCAGATGAGGAGGTTGAAGAAGCTACTGGAAGCGGAGCGGGAGAATCGGGACGAACTGGAGCACGAATTGGCCGAGAATCGGAAGCTCATTGACGAGAAAGGTGAGGAGGGGGTGTGGAGATCACCAACCAGCCCACCTTCAAGGGACTACAAAGCCCCTGTGGTGGCAGAGCAGAACAGGTCGTCCTCCCCTGAGCCAGACATCCTGGGCCATTCCCAGCCTCAGTTTTATCCTCTTTTTTTTAATGGGGGGGGTCCTTGGTTCTCTCTGAGCTGGCTTGTTTTCTTGCAGACATTTCATTATCCAAACTAGATCACATTCCCTTTTGTTCTATCTCTGCTTGTATGTTGTGGGCTGAAAAGGCCAAACCAGGTTCTCTCAGCCTTCCCAGGCAGACCAGACTAGGAAAGACGACTCCGTCAGTACAGGCAGTCCTCAAGTTACGTCCACAATTGGGCTCAGAGTTTGACTTCACCCCAGTTCTCCTTCTGGTCTTTCGAGGCTATTCTCTTGCCCTTTTTTATTATTATTTTATTGTATTGTATTGTATTTTTATTAATTTAATGAATTTATCTTATTTATTTTTTATTTTATTTATTTTATTTTGTCTTAATTTTTTTATTTTACTTCAATTTTATTTTTATTTTATTTACTTTATTTTATTCGTTATTTTATTTTACTTTAATTTTTTTATTTGTTTATTTATTTTATCTTATTTTACTTTGTTTATTTTACTTATTTTATTTTACTTTATTTATTTTAGTTCAGTTTTTTATTTTACTTATTTATTTTATCTTACTTTATTTCTTTATTTTACTTATTTATTTTATTTTACTTTATTTGTTTATTTTACTTCAGTTTTCATTTTACTTATTTTATTTTATCTTACTTTACTTTATTTCTTTACTTTACTTATTTATTTTATTTTACTTTATTTTACTTCAGTTTTTATTTTACTTATTTTATTTTACTTTATTTAATATTTTACTTGTTTTTATCTTATTTATTTTACTTTGTTTATTTTACTTGTTTTTATCTTATTTATTTTACTTTACTTTGTTTATTTTACTTCAGTTTTTTATTTTGCTTATTTATTTTATTTTGCTTTATTTGTTTATTTTACTTCAGTTTTTATTTTACTTATTTTATTTTACTTTATTTGTTTATTTTACTTCAGTTTTTATTTTACTTATTTATTTCACTTTAGTTTTTTTTTAAATTTATTATTTTGTTTTGTTTTTCTATAGCCACGCATCTCCGCCAACAACTCTGGGCCGCTAAAAAAGCATTTTAAAAGAGTAAAAACTATTAAAATTCATATATATATATATATGGTACGAAGTAAATAATTTGTGATCACCAGGAGATTAAAAAAGAATGACTTTACTATAACCTAGCTTTCGTTGGGAACTTCCAACATCGCCAGTTAACGGTCTCAGCTGTTCAAATTTGCATTCCGGATGCTCCTCCCTCTCTGTCATCACTTCCAGCCTTCCCACCTATCTTTCCAATGGTAATTCCTAAGTTGGTCAGGATCTTTGCATCTTCACTCACTCCAATGGTGTTAACTCCCGTATTACCTTTCCCTCTACTGCAGCGGTTCTCAACCTTTTTCAGGCCGAGACCCCACCTGCGCCGCCCATGTGCGGCGCGACCCCGACCTGCACCGCGCATGCGCGGCGGCTGAACCGCACATGTGTGGTGCAACTGGCCGAACCGCGCATGCGCAGCGCGCACACGACGGGCCGAACCGCGCGTGCGTAGCGCGACGGGTCGATTTGCGCATGCGCAGCGCGCGCGCGACGGCCGAGGGGAAATGGGAAAAATGGCGGACTGCGGTTGTTGGCGACCCCCGTGAAACGGTCGTTCGACCCCAAATGAGAACCGCTGCTCTACTGTGAATTTTGGTGGGGGTGTCCGGTTTTTCTTTTATATTTATCCCATTAGGGCTCCAGATAGTTTTCTCCACCCCTCTCAGCCGTGGGTCGATGGTTTCTCCCCGCTCCGTCCTCATCCTCCTCCCTCCTCCTCTCACGTGGGTAGTACCTAACCGGGTATCATGTAGTCTAGTGTGTGTGTCTGCACACCCTATATCGGTACTGTCCACACCAGATATCTCTGGTAATTCCGTTTGCTGCCAGCAATCATCACTCCTGTCCAGGGTAGGTGTCTTGTATCTTGTTAGAGAAGATCTCACATGTGTATTGCCGCTGAATACAGGTTCTTCGCTGGTAAAACCGTCACTCTTCCTCCACTTAGAGCAGGGGTTCTCAACCTTGGCAACTTTAAGACTTGTGGACTTCAACTCCCAGAATTCCTCAGCCAGCTTTGCTGGCTGAGGAATTCTGGGAGTTGAAGTCCACAAGTCTTAAAGTTGCCAAGGTTGAGAACCCCTGACTTAGAGGGTGGGGGTGCATTGGAATGCTTCCGATTCGCACTCCAGTTCCTTAGCGCCTGTTGTGTTGGGCAAAGGTCTATATGCCGGTTAATGGAGTTTTTGTCTGAAAACCAGGCCTCTTTTAATAGCCGTCCCCCTTTTGTGGCGTCGCTGGATACAATCCTTGTATTATCAAAGTCAAAATGATGGCCATGCTGTGCCATGTGAGTCCAAACCTGGGAGTGTTGTTCACCTCTTTTTATGGCTAATCTGTGCTCGTGTAACCGAGTTTTTAGCCGTTTGGCTGTTTCGCCCATATAGTTGGTCTGACAGTTCTTGCAGTCAATCTTATAAACCACCGCCGATTTTTCCATGGCGGGAAGTGGGTCCTTTGGGTGCATGACTTTAGAGCGTAGTGTTTGATTTGGTTTGTGAGCTACCTCTATATTGTGGGGGGCCAATAATCTAGCTGTCGCTTCCGAGACATTGCTGATGTAAGGTAGCGAGATGCGTGTCTTTTGTTGTAGTGACTCATCCCTCTGTTGATAGGCTCGGGGTCTAGATGTTATGCCATGCCGTTTTATAAATTTGGGTGGATATCCATTCTGCTGGCACACACGGAAAAGGCGTTTCTTTTCCTGCTCTTGAATTCAATTGTGCTGCAGTGGGAATCAATGCATTTAAATAAAGCCTTAATGCAGCTAATTTTGTGGGATACTGGATGATTACTTCTGTAATGGAGGATTCTATCAGTGTGGGTGGGTTTACGGTACACTTGTGTGTGTAATGATCCATCCGGCTGACGGTGGATCAATACGTCTAAGAAGGCTAAGGAGCCTTGTTTCTCTTCCTCCAACGTGAATTTTATGTCAGGGTAAATTGAATTCAGTATTCCCACAAAGGTGGCTACATGTTGTCTTTTGATAACCGCAAATGTGTCAACGTACCGAGCCCAAAGCTTGGGTTGGTATAGGGTCATCGCCTTATGCTCTAACTGCTGGAGCACTGCCTCTGCTATGATACTGGAGATGGGGGAGCCCATGGGTGTCCCTTTGACTTGTTTGAATATAGTGCCCTGAAAGGTGAAGAAGGTCATCAGGCATACCTCCACGAGTCTCATAAGGTCTTCCGTCTGTAGGGAGTCTTGGCGGTGGACTCCCTTCTTGTTAGTTAACTGGTCTCTTAGGACAGAGATGGCCAAGTCCTGGGGGATGGAGGTGAAGAGTGAGGTAACATCAAATGATACCATCATCTCGTCATCCTCCACCCTGAGGGTCTTAATCTTATTCAGGAATTCTTCTGCAGATTTAACTGTAGTGGGATTGTCATCCACGAGGTGGCAAATGCGACTGCTAAGCCACTTCGCTAAACCCGAGGTAGGTGTGCCTCTAAATGAGACGATGGGACGAAGAGGAATGCCCTCTTTGTGGATTTTTGGCAATCCATCGACCCACGGCTGAGAGGGGTGGAGAAAACTATCTGGAGCCCTAATGGGATAAATATAAAAGAAAAACCGGACACCCCCACCAAAATTCACAGTAGAGGGAAAGGTAATACAGGAATTAACACCATTGGAGTGAGTGAAGATGCAAAGATCCTGACCAACTTAGGAACTACCATTGGAAAGATAGGTGGGAAGGCTAGAAGTGATGACAGAGAGGGAGGAGCATCCGGAATGCAAATTTGAACAGCTGAGACCGTTAACTGGCTCTTTTAACCCTGATGATGTTGGAAGTTCCCAACGAAAGCTAGGTTATATTAAAGTCATATATATATATATATTCTGAGGTTTTCGCGGGTATTTGGTTCTTCGGGTTTTCTCCCGCGTAGAATTTGAAGTGTCTTGGCGACGTTTCGACGAACTCCCAGCCAATCAGTTCACACACCCCCACTGGCAGTTAAAAGGAAGAAAGAGCTACAATCACACATTGCTCCTAGAAGCACGAAGCCGAAAGCACCAGCCTGAAGATGACGAATGGGACTTTGTCGAAACGTCGCCAAAGACCTACATATATATATATACCCGTCTAATGTTCAGCTTTGCGGCTTTTCTCCCCCGGGGCCAGTCCTGGCTCCCGGGTGGAGTCATCATTTTCTCTTTCTGGGTGAGGGAAAGCGGACCGGGCCATCCCGGAGCCGTTTCCTCCCGGGGGCCGTCTGAAGGGGGGCCCTGCGGACGAAGGCGCCTGAGGCTCTGAGGAGGGCTTGCTGGTCTTTCCGCAGACACCCGGATCCTGATGCTGAAGCAGAAGATCGACCGCCTGACTCTCCTGCAGGAACGGCAGGCGGCCGCGGATCAGCTGGAGCCCAAGGAGCTGGAGGAGCTGCGGGAGAAGAACGAAAGGTCCGTCCTGGCTTTTGGCCAGAGCTTCAAAGATCTGCCTCTGCCCCACAGCTTTGGGGGGGGGGAACCCAAGGGACAGGAGCTTCACTCTGGAAGTAATAGAAGAACAGAGCTGGAAGGGATCCTGGAGGTCTTCCAGTCCAACCTCCACCTCACCCCCCCCCCATTCAAGCAGGAGATCCTGCACCATTTTAGACAGTCTCAACAGTCTCCAGAGATGGATGGAGCACCCACAACTTCTGGGGAGAAGCTGTTCCACTGCTTTATTGTTTAACTGTCAGGAAGTTTCTCCTTAGTTCTAGATTGCTTCTCTCCTTGGGTTAGTTTCCACCCGTTGCTTCCTGTCCTGCCTTCTTCAGGGGCTTTGGAGAAGAGCTTGACTGCCTCTTCTTTGGGGCAGCCCCTGAGATATTGGAAGGCTGCTATCCTGTCCCCCCCTCGTCCTTCTCTTCATTAAACTAGACATACCCAATTCCAGCAACTGTTCTTCATACGTTTTAGCCTCCTGTCCCCTGATCCTCTTTGTTGCTCTTCTCTGCCCTCTTTCTAGAGTCTCAATATCTTTTTTTCCTTCATGGGGACCAAAACTGGATGCAATTCTCCCCAAGTGTGGTGGTTGACAATTTAAAAACTAATTCCATGTAACTGCCCCTCCCCCCCCAATATGTCCAGCTTCCTCCTTTGCCATCTTGTGTTAATGATTTTATTTGCTCTGTTGTTTTATAATCGACAATTTTAATGTGTTTTTTTTTTTAAATTGTGTTTATGTTGTAAGCCACCCAGTGTGGTTGGGTCTGAGATGGGCAGCAATTATATTTCCTAATAAGCAAATAAGCAAGAAAATAAATTAGCAGAAAGAGAAATGAATACATTTGGGGAGAGCTACCGCAGCTGGCTCTTTGAATTAATTAATTAATCAATTAATTAATTAATTTGGAGAGAGCCCCTGCAGCCGGCTCTCAGAATAAATGTAAGCAAGTGAATAATTTACCAGTGCCCCTGCAGCCAGTTCTTGGAAAGGGAGGGAAGGAGGGAGGGAGGAAGGAAGGAAGGAAGAAAAAGAAAGAAAGAAAGAAAGAAAGAAAGAAAGAAAGAAAGAAAGAAAGAAAGAAAGAAAGAAAGAAAGAGAAAGAAAGAAAGAAAGAAAAGCAAATAAATTTGGGGAGAGCACCTGCAGCTGGCTCTTTGAATTAATTAATCAATCAATTAATTTGGGGAGAGCCCCTGCAGCCAGCTCTCAGAATAAACGTAAGAAA
Organism: Bothrops alternatus; assembly: GCA_034064705.1. Taxonomy (NCBI): domain Eukaryota; kingdom Metazoa; phylum Chordata; class Lepidosauria; order Squamata; family Viperidae; genus Bothrops; species Bothrops alternatus. Next base: position 119,811 of record JARGCV010000099.1, read on the forward strand.
TTAATAATTTACCAGTGCCCCTGCAAGCCAGTTCTTGGAAAGGCAGAAAGGAAGGAAGGAGGGAGAGAGAGAGAGAGAGAGAGAGGGAAGGAAGGAAGGAAGGAAATAAATTTGGGGAGAGCACCTGCAGCCGGCTCTCAGAATAAATGTAAGAAATGAATAATTTACCAGTGCCCCTGCAGCCAGTTCTTGGAAAGGCAGGAAGGAAGGAAGGAGGGAGAGAGAGAGAGAGAGAGGGAAGGAAGGAAGGAAGGAAATAAATTTGGGGAGAGCACCTGCAGCCGGCTCTCAGAATAAATGTAAGAAATGAATAATTTACCAGTGCCCCTGCAGCCAGTTCTTGGAAAGGCAGGAAGGAAGGAAGGAGGGAGAGAGAGAGAGAGAGAGAGAGGGAAGGAAGGAAGGAAATAAATTTGGGGAGAGCACCTGCAGCCGGCTCTCAGAATAAATGTAAGAAATGAATAATTTACCAGTGCCCCTGCAGCCAGTTCTTGGAAAGGCAGGAAGGAAGGAAGGAAGAAAGAGGAAGGAAGGAAGGAGGGAGAGAGAGAGAGAGAGAGAGAGAAAAGAAAGAAAGAAAGAAAAAGAAAGAAGGAAGGAAGGAAGCAAATAAATTTGGGGAGAGCACCCACAGTTGGCTCTTTGAATTAATTAATTAATCAATCAATTAATTTGGGGAGAGCCCCTGCAGCCCGCTCTGAGAATAAATGTAAGCAAGTGAATAATTTACCAGTGCCCCTGCAGCCAGTTCTTGGAAAGGGAGGAAGGGAGAGAGAGAGAGGGAAAGAAAGAAAGAAGAAAGAGAGAAAGAGAGAGAGAAAGAAGCAAATAAATTTCGGGAGAGGCCCCGCAGCCGGCTCTGGAACGCCTTGGGGAGTTCGGCTCCGTTGCCCGAGGCAGCCGTGCCCGTCTCCTCCCTCTGAGGGCTCTCCTCCTCCTCTCCTTCCCTGGCAGCCTTCTCTTGCGCCTGCACGAGACGCTGAAGCAGTGCCAGGATCTGAAGACGGAGAAGGGGCAGATGGACCGGAAGATCAGCCAGCTCTCCGAGGAGAACGGGGACCTCACTTTCCGGGTAGGAGGGCGCCCGCTTCCTTCTGCGGCAGAGCCTGGATTCTAGAATTGGGGGGGGGCGGGGGGGAGGATGAGGTCCTGGGGCTCGGGGTGGGGGGCGCTTGGCACGCCACCTCCTCCGGGCGGAAGGCCCGGCACCCTTGCCAAAGGAAAAAGGGGAGAGGGTCCAACCGAAGGCGGCCCCGTCTTCTTTTCTCAGCTCCGAGAATTTGCCCGCACCCTGACGGAGGTTCAGGAGGCCATGAACGAAATGAGCGAAGGGCAGGACAAGTCCGTGAAGGAATGGGAGGAGCGGAGGAGTCGCCTGGAAGCGGATCTCCACGGGGCCCTGAGCGAGAAGGTCAGCAAGAAGGAAACGGGCCCACGCGGCGCGGGGGGGGGCATAATGAGCAGGCGTTTCTGGGCCCCAGGAGGCCCGGCTGCCTTCTCATCCTGGGGATCCTGGAGAGGCAGCCGCTGGTTTCTGAAGCGAAGGAAGAGCACACCCACACCACAAAGGTTGCGCGCTGCTTGGTCATTTGATTCAGGGGTGCCCAAACCCCAGTCCGTGGACCGGTAGCGGTCTGAGGCATGCCAGCCACCGGTCCGCACAAGCAAGCAAAGCCCCATCCGTGGAATGCAGGCAGCACACAAAACCACGCCCCTTCCGGTCTGTGGAAAAACCCCTCTCTCCACGGAACCGGTCCCCGGTGCCCCAAAGGTTGGGGGGAGCCCTTGATTTAATTGTATCCTTTAGATCAGTGTTTCTCAACCTTGACCATTTTAAGGCATGTGGACTTCAACTCCCAGAATTCCACAGCCAGCAACGCTGGCTGTGGAATTCTGGGAGTTGAAGTCCACATGCCTTAAAATGGTCAAGGTTGAGAAACACTGCTTTAGATAAAACCTCATGTCATTCAAGTGATTGGGAGGTGTCCAGAATTGGCTGAAAGATGGGCAGCCATATGAATGACAGAGAGAGAGAGATCGATAATAATAATAATAATAATAATAGTAGTAGTAGTAGTAGTAGTAGTAGTAGTAGTAATAATAATAATAATAGTAATAGTAATAGTAATAGTAATAATAGTAATAATATCATCATCATCCCAGATCCTGGGTAAGGACTCGATAGGTAGACAAAATGCCAAATCCAGTCTGAACATCTGGCTGACTGTGCGATGATCCATAATAATAATAATCAGTGCCTGGAGACAGCAGAATAGATGAGAAAGAACTGGAGAAGATAACAAAATACAAAGACCTACAAATAGAAAGAGAAAGACTGGGGCAAAAGCAAGCAAGGGTGGTACCAATAGTCACAGGCGCCTTGGGTGCAATCCCAAAACAGCTGGAGCACCACTTGGACACCCTCATTGGCATTGACACATTTGCCATTAGTCAATTGCAAAAGGCGGCCTTACTAGGAACGGCTTCCATCCTGCGACGAGATCTGTAATACCATCAAACATCCACATCTGCCTATCCCAGGTCCCAAATCCAGTCTGAACATCTGGCTGACTGTGCGATGATCCATAATAATAATAACAACAATAATAACAACAACAACAACAACAATAATAATAATAATAATAATAAAGTTGGAAGGGACCTTGGAGGTCATCTAGTCCAACCCCCTGCTCAGGCAGGTAATCCTATACCATTTCGGACAAATGACTGATAGGTGAAGATGATGAAGAGATAGGTAGATTGATGAGGGATAGATAGGGAATAAGAATCAGAATAGAGTAGAGCTGGAAGGGATCTTGGAGGTCATCTAGTCCAACCCCCTGCTCAAGCAGGAGACCCTGTACCAGTGATGGTGAAACGTTTAGAGACCGAGTGCCCAAAAACTGGCCCCACCCCCGCTCCACCTCCTGCCCCGTCCCTGCTCTGCCCCCACCCCGCCTGCCCGCAGGGCCATCACCGCCTCCAGGGCCCACCGCAGATCGCCCAGCAGCGCCATGGCGGCCACGCCCTCTGCCCACACCCCGCAGCATCAACTGTGCGCAAAGGGGTGTGAGGGCAGAGTCTTGTCTACGCTGCCCGGCTGCGCTGCTCTGGGTGGGCCACGCTCGGGGGGGGGGCGACTCCCCTCCAGGGGGGCTGCTGGTGAAGAGGGGGTCGCGGGGGAGGCGAGGCTGGGGCAACGGCAGGTGTGCCCACAGAGAGGGTTCCGAGTGCCGCCTCTGGCAGCCGTGCCATAGGTTCGCCACCACTGCCCTAGACCAGGGGTAGGCAACCTTGGCTCTTTTATGACTGGTGGACTTCAACTCCCAGAATTCCTGAGCCAGCATGGGGGAAACTGTGGCCCCTTCATGACTCATGGGCTTCAACTCCCAGAATTCCTGAGCCAGCCTGGCTCAGCTTGGAAACCTCTCCCTTTCCCCTCAGCCTGGCTGACTGAGGAATTCTGGGAGTTGAAGTCCACGAGTCCTAAAAGAGCCCAGGTTGCCCACCCCTGCCCTAGACCATTTCAGACAGACGCTTGTCCAGTCTCTTCTTAAAAAGCTCCATTGAGGAAGCACCCACAACTTCTGGAGGCCAGGAGTTCCACTGGTTCATTGTCCTCGCTGTTAGCCAGGGAGAGAGAGGGAGAGAGAAAAGACAAATAGAGATCTAATAAGGTGATAGATGATGATGAAGAGGTAGGTAGATATAGAGAGAGAGGTGTTAGATGATGGATGGATGGATGGATGGATGGATGGATGGATGAGACAGATTTTAGGCAGCTACAGAGGGAGGAAGAGGGAAGGAGGGAGGGAGGGAGGACAGACAGATGGAAGGGCTCTGGCCAGAATTAACCCCCCCCCAAGCTCCCCCTTTGATAGTTTTGACCCAGGCCGAGCAACAGCCCTCGCACGGCCAGCAGGCAGACAGGCAGGTAGGTTGGCCGGCTGGCCGTCCCAGATGACTCCGTAGGCTGCCCATTGAAGGACCGAGCCTGGAAGGGCGGGCTGGTGGTGGGCTTCCCTCGCGGGAAGGGGTGGGGACCCACGGGGCCTGGGTGGGTGGCGGGGTTGTTCCTTCCCCTCCCCTGAATGATCTGGGGACGATGGTGGGGGGGGTCCGCTCTTGGGGAGGGTGGTGGGGGCCAGGGCAGAGGGGCAGCCGGACTGTCATGGCTTGTCTCTGATTTCCAGGGCTGCCTGGAAGAGCAAGTGGAGATTCTGCGGGGGAAGATGGCTCTGCTGGAGGACCAGCTGGCCAAGCTGACCGAGACCGGCGCCCTGGCGGTGAAAGGAGAGGTGCTGGGCGACGTCTTGAAGGTGGGCGCCAGGCCGGCCCTGGGACCCCGAGGGGAGGGGTGGGATGGGGGGGCTCCCCAGCTGCCAGTTCAGGCTCCCCTCCCAAAGATACAAGTGAGCTTCAGCTAATTATTCATGTATTGGCATCCCTCCTTTATTATTATTATTATTATTATTATTATTACAAATAAGTCAGTGAACGTGTCTAATATGCTTGTCTCCTGTGAGGTGGGTTGTGCTGAGAGAGGGAGAGGCCCCAAATCACTCAGCTCTTCTCTCTTTTTTTTCTTCCTTCCTTCCCCTTTCCTACCCCTGCCCCTTCTTCTGCCCTCCCATTTTCCTTCCTTCTTTCGTCTCTCCCTCCCTCTCTCCCATTTACTTCCTTCCTCCTTCCTGTTTCCTCCCTCTCATTTCCCCCCTCCCTCCCATTGCCTTCCTCACTTCCGTTTCCTTCCTTTTTCCCTCTCCTTCCTTCCTCCCTCCCTTCTTTCCTCCCTCCCTCTGTCCCATTTACTTCCTTCTTTCCTCCCTACTTCCTGTTTCTTCCTGTCATTTTCTCCCTCCCTCCCATCCATTTCCTTCCTCACTTCCGTTTCCTTCCTTTTTCCCTCTCCTTCCTTCCTCCCTCTCCCATTTACTTCCTCCCTTCTTTCCTCCCTCCCTCCTGTTTCCTCCTGTCATTTTCTCTCCTTCCTCACTTCTGTTTCCTTCCTTCCTCCCTCCCTTCTTTCCTCCCTCCCTCTCTCCCATTTACTTCCTTCTTTCCTCCCTCCTTCCGGTTTCTTCCTGTCATTTTCTCCCTCCCTCCCATCCATTTCCTTCCTCACTTCTGTTTCCTTCCTTTTCCCCTCTCCTTCCTTCCTCCCTCTCCCATTTACTTCCTCCCTTCTTTCCTCCCTCCCTCCTGTTTCCTCCTGTCATTTTCTCCCTCCCTCCCTCCCATCCATTTCCTTCCTCACTTCTGTTTCCTTCCTTTTTCACTCTCCTTCCTTCCTTCCTTCCTTCCTTCCTTCCTTCCTTCCTTCCTTCCTTCCTTCCTTCCTTCCTTCCTTCCTTCAATCCATCCACCCATCCATCCATCTATCGATCCATCCAACTTTCAATCCATTTGCGTGGACTTTGACTCCCAGAACACCCCAGCTAGCAAGGCTGGCTGGCTGGGGAATTCTGGGAATCGAGGTCCACCCATCTCCCTGGAAGTGTCTACTAAGGTTGAGAAACACCCGCTGTATGTCCCGATCTCCATTCTGGTCCATTTCTGATCGCTCCCTGCGAATGTCAGGAGCCCTCTTGACCCGGTTAGCCTAGAGGCGGATTGAAAGCAGGGCCCATTGACCAGGGAGCGGGAGACATGAGCCTCTGGGCTAAGCAGTGTGTGTCCCTGCTTCCTCCTCTCGCAGCTGGAAGGCCTGAACCAGCAAGTGGAGAGCCTCAGCAGCAAGCAGGCCGAACTGCAAGCCACCGTCCTGCGCCTGGAAGAGGAGAAGCGTCTTCTGGAGGCCAGCCTCCAGTCGGAGAGGAGAAGCTTCGAAGCGGAGAAAGCCCAGCTGACGGGCCTCCTGACGGAGTTGCAGAATTCCAGCTCCGAAATTTCCCGCGCCAAGGAGAAGCTGGAGCAGGACTGTCGAGCCCAGGAGGAGTGCTTGATCGCTCAGGCCAACAGCCTCACTGCCGAGATTGCCAAGCTGACAGGCTTCCTCCGCCAGAGGGACGAGAAGCTGCTGGCTTTGCATCAGCAGGTGGAAGCCGAGAGGAGCCAGAAGAGCCAGCTGGCCGAAGACTGGGAGAAGAAGGAGCAGAGGTCCCGGGCGGCCATTGAAGACTTGAGCCACCAGGTGGACCAGCTGAGCAGCTCCCTAAAACAGAGCAACCAGAAGGTGTCCCAGATCGAAGCCGCCAGCCAGGAAGAGTACAACAGGATCGCCCAGGAGAAGGAGCTGGCCGTCAGGCAGCTGCAGGAGAAAGACATCGAAGTGGCCTCCCTGGCTGAGCGGCTGCAGTCCCTGGAGCAGGCTCGCAACTCTTCTGCTGTGGAGCTCCACCAGGAGAAGGTCGAGGCCAGGCAGAAGATCCAGGCCCTGGAGGCCAGAGTCTTGGCCCTCACCGCCCAGAGCCAGCAGAGCGAGGCCCAGGCGGCAGCCATCCCGGCCTTGAAAAGCCAGTTGCGGGAAGCTCAGCAGAAGCTGGCCGAGAAGGAGAAATTAGCCAAGGAGCATGCTCGTCTCCAGGAGAGGCTGATGGTCCTTGAGGAGTCCGTCCGGAACACCGAGGGGATCCTGGAGGACGAGAAGAGGAGGGCGGCGGAGTCCCTGGAGAGCAACCTCCGGCAGATCGCGGAGCTGGAGGAGCAGATCCAGGCCCTGACCAAGCACAAGGACCAGGCGATGGAAGGGATGGTGGAGGAGAAGGCCAAGAGGCAAGCGTTGGAGGGCCAGATGCAGCGCCTGGAGGAGGAATCCAAGAGGAAGCTGGAAGAGCTTCAGCGTCAGCTGGCTGAGTTGTCTTCTGCCAAAAGGGAGCTGACGGAAAGCAGCGGGCTGGCCCAAGCGGCCAGGACGGGCCAGGAGCAAAGTGGCCAGAAGTTTCAGACTGATCAGAAGAAGTTGGCCGTGCTGGAAGCCCAGCTGAAAAATCTCAGCACCCAACACCAAGAAGCTCTGGCTGCTCTTCAAGCCAAATTGTCTCAGGCTGTTTCCCAAGTCAAGGAGAAGACGAGCTCGGAAGAGAAGCTCCGAGCCAAGGTGGCCACCTTGGAGAAGCAGGTGGCCGCAGCACGTCACGAATCGGCTCAGGCCAAGAAGGATGGGCACGAGGCTGACCAGGAGCTTACAGAGACTGTCAAGAGGCTGGCTGAAGAGCAACTGAAGAGGCAGGAGCTGGAAGCCAGAGTGAAGCAGCTGGGAGAGCAAACCAGTAAAAATCTGACCACGGCCGAGTCCAGTTTGTCCAGTCTCCGGGCCACTCTGAAGGAGAAAGAGCAGGAGGCCGAACAGGTCTCTGCCCAGGTGAAGACGCTGAAGGCCAAGTTGGAGGAAGCTCTGCAGCAGCAGAAAAGCCAGCTGGCTCAGCACCGTGAAGAAGCCAAGCGGCTGGCAGCGGAGCAGGAACGGGCCCAGGCCGAGCTGGCCGCAGAGAAGGCCCAGAAGACGGCCCTGGAGGTGCAGCTGCAGAACCTCACCAACGAGCACCGGGTGGAGGTCTCCGGTCTCCAAGAGGAGGTGGCCAGGGCCCAGGACTTGGTGGGCGAGAAGGAGAGGGAGCTGGAGGAGCTGCGGCTGAAGAACGTCTCCCGCTGCGAGGAGCTGAGGGACCTGCAGAAGACAGTGAGCAAGCTAAAAGGAGAGCTGGCCTCAGTGGAGGCGTTGAAGGAGAGGGAGGCCAAGATGGAGAACGAGCTGCAGGGCTTCTTGGAAGTGGCCAGAACTCGGGAAGCCGAGATAGACAGCCTGAAAGGCATGGTGCGCTCGAAGGACACGTCCCTCAAAAGCCTGGAGGAGCAGAGGCTCCAATGGGAGAAGGAGTCGGCCTCCATCCGGGAGCTGTACGAGAAGCAGCTGAAGGAGGGCGAAGATCTCCACGGCCAGGTTGGCAAGCTGGAGAAGCAATGCAAGGAGCAGCGGAGCACCATCACCAAACTGGAGAAGCTGACGGCCACCTCGAAGGAGCAGCAGCACGCCGAGGCGGAGGCCTTGAAGCGGGAAGCCGGCCATCAGAGGCAGAAGGTTTCAGAGCTGGAGAAGTTGCTGGAGGCGTCCAAGGCCACCGTGGAGAAGCTGAAGAGGGAGCTCCTGGAGACGGAAGAGGAGCTGGTCCGGAGTCGAAAGGCCGTGTCAGGAGCTCAGGAAGAATTGGCTTCCTTGCGGACCTCGGCTCAGGAGAAGGACAGGTTGGAGGAGAGCCGGAAGGAGCAAATGTCCCGGTACCGACAGGAAGCGGAGAGGAAGGCCAGCCACATCAGCAACTTGGAGCAAGACAGGTCCATCATGCACCGGCAGCTGGTGGAGAAGGAAGCGGAGAGCAAGGACCTCCGGCGCCTGGTCATGGCCGAATCGGAGAAGAGCAAGAAGCTGGAGGAGAGGCTGAGGCTCCTCCAGTCCGAGATGGCCACGGCGGCTTCCCGGGCGGCGGAGAGGTGCTCCACCATGAAAGCAGAAGCCCAGAGCTCTCAGGAGCAGGCCGAGAAGCTGAGGCTGTCGGTGGACACCCTGAAGAAGGAGCTGAGCAGGCTCTCCAAGCGGGAGGAGGACCTCTGCCAAGAACTCAAGTCCTGGCAGGAGAAGACTTTCCAGAAGGAGCAGCTCCTCGCAGGCCAGCAGCAGGAGTTGGCCGGGGCTCAGGCTTTGATTGGCGAGCTGATGCCCGTCAAGCGCTTGTATCAGCAGCTCCAGGCTGAGCAGGCCTCGCAGGGGGACCAGCATCGGGAAGAGGTGGAGCAGCTGCAGAAGACCACCGGCCTCCTGCAGGCGGAGCTGAGCAGAACCAAGCAGGAGCTCTCGGAGACGGTCTCCCTCAAGGAGAGGTTCCTTCAACAAGAGCACCTTTTCCAGCAGCTTCAAGCGGAGAGCAGCGGGCACGCGGTGCGCCTGGCCACCCTCCAGCGGGCCCACACCCAGCTGGCCGAGGAGAAGAGAGAGCTGGCGGAGAAGGCCACTCAAGGGCAGCAGCGCCTGGATACGGAGCTGGCCCAGGCCAAGCAGAAGCACGCTCTGGAGCTGGAGGCTGCCAAGGTGGACGCCGAGAAGCTGGTGGCAGGGAGCAAGCGGGAGGTTGAGGAGGCCCAGGAGAAGCTGGAGGCCATGGCCAAGACCCATGAGGACACCAAGCATCAGCTGATAGCCCAGGTAAGCCCTTTGCGCCTTCCACGGGGACTTCTTCCAAGATGGGAGGGGGCTGTTCTTAAGGATGACCGGGAGAAGGGAACCTTTGTAGAAGAGGGTGGTAAACTGTGAGGTCCCTGGGGTTTACTTGTGGACGTTTCATGCCTTAACTAGGAACACCATCAATGCCAGAAGGGTTTGTGGAGGATACGGGGAGGGGGGGAAGAAGGGGAGGAGGAGGAGGAGGAGGAGGAGGAGGAGGAAGATGGTGCTCTCTGAGCTTGGTAGGTTGTTTTTTTTTTTGCAGATGTTTCATTACCCAGCTAGGTAACATCACCAGTGTGAGGGAGTGTGCTCCATGTTCGTATACAGTAGCTGTATCCAGATAAGCAGAGATTAATACCAGATAAACAATGAAGCAGAAAACAGCTCCCTGCTGAAGGAATGGCCAAGGAGAAAACCACAATCCCACCAGTACTGGGAGGGAAAGCTCCTGTGTATAACCCAAGACCAAACCCCCCCCCTTTGTAGCACTGATAATGTTCCCTAGTCGGGTCTTGAAATGTCTGCTCAGAGAGCACCGGGGACCCCACAGTTAATGACCATCCTGGCCTTTGTTGGGGTGGGGGTGGGTGGTCACGTCTGCTAAGGAGAAGAGGGTGTAGAGCGGAGCCAGCTGGTCTAGACCAGGGGTAGACAACCTTGGCTCTTTTATGACTGGTGGACTTCAACTCCCAGAATTCCTGAGCCAGCCATGCTGAGGGGAAAGGGAGAGGTTTCCAAGCTGAGCCAGGCTGGCTCAGGAATTCTGGGAGTTGAAGTCCACGAGTCATGAAGGGGCCACAGTTCCCCCATGCCGGCTGAGGAATTCTGGGAGTTGAAGTCCAGGAGTCATGAAGGGGCCATAGTTTCCCCCATGCCGGCTGAGGAATTCTGGGAGTTGAAGTCCATGAGTCATGAAGGGGCCATAGTTTCCCCCATGCTGGCTGAGGAATTCTGGGAGTTGAAGTCCAGGAGTCATGAAGGGGCCATAGTTCCCCCATGCTGGCTCAGGAATTCTGGGAGTTGAAGTCCACCAGTCATGAAGGGGCCAACGTTTCCCCCATGCTGGCTCAGGAATTCTGGGAGTTGAAGTCCAGGAGTCATAAAAGAGCCAAGGTTGCCTACCCTGGGTTAGAGTATCTCAGAGGACTCCCAGGTTTGGCTTGTGAGCTCAGTGCTGGCTGCGCGGGAGGCGCCTCCATCCCCTTCACCTTGCCCTAGACAGGGCGGCCCATAAAACGAACCACTTGGTCTTACCTGGGACCGGTGGGCTCAGGTAAGGTGGGCTCAGCTGTCTCTTACTTCTGCTGTCTGTGGGTGGATTTAGGAAGGGAGTGGTAGGGAGGAGTTGAGCTGACCAGCCCCCCCCTCAGCAATGCCACAGGCTCTTGGTGGGGGGGGCTTGGAATTGTGATGTCCCCGACCTCTCCAGCCGTTCCTTCTCCCCAACCCGCAGGCAGAGAAGCTGGAGAAACATCAGCGGGAACAAGCAAAGCAGGTAACATGCACAGGGTAGCTGGCTGCTTCAGTGGCGACTGCACATTGCCTCGGTCTCTCCCTCCGCGGTGGGCCCGGCGTCTCCCGGGGTGACCTCTTTCCAGGGGAGGGTGGGGGGCTGTGGAAGACCCTTCTGAAGTGGGGGGGGTTCTCCTAGAAACAAGGCCAGAGGAAGGCTGCACAGGGGGTCCTCGACTTAACGGCCACAATTCAGCCTCAGATTTCTGATGCTCAGCGAAACGTTTGTTACGTGAGTTCCTAAGCCCCATTTTACGACTTCTCTTGCCACCGTTGTTAAATGAACCGCTGCAGTTGTCAAGTTAGTCACACAGTTGTTAAGCGAATCTGGCTCCACCCCCCATTGAATTTGCTTCTCGGAAGGTCACACGTGCTGATCACGGAACACTGTGGCCGTCATAAATACGAGCCCATCGCAAAGGGTCCGAATTTTGATCGCGTGACCATGGGGAGGGTGGGTGCGACGTTCCTACGTGTGGAAAAAAACCGGTCGTAGGTCCACTTGTCAGTGCCGTTGTAATTTCAAACGGTCACTGAATGAACTCTGTGGGTAAGTCGAGGACCCCCTGTATAATCCCCAGCTGGATGGTTGTCCAGTTGTCTCAGGATGCCCGTTGGCCGAACGTTGCTTCCCTTGAAAAAAGAGCGAAGGATCATCCCTCCTCCAGCAGCCAATCAGAGGCCATTGGGAGGGGGGAGCCCTGGATCTGCTCAAATTCTCCCCCCCAGCAGGTCCATTCACGCATCTGCTGCTGCCCATGAGGTGGTCCAGGTCATTGGCTCCCTGATGCAGCTCCCCAGACAGATCCTGGCTTCTTTCCCGGAAGGCTAGGGCAGCCGTGGAGATCATCTCTCCCCCACACCAGAAGTTCCCCTTGGGGAGGGGTCTGCCTTCTCTCCCTGCTTGGCTTTCTGTGTCCTTCCCCTCTTCCCCCAATCCTGGGGTGGAAACAGTCAGGGACAGATGGGAGAGTCCACCCCAACCCTCCAGGGGGACTTGACCTCAACTCCCACCGTTCAAGGGGCTGGGGAAGATGGGTGCTGCCTCCTTACCCGGCTGGCTGGCAGACAAAGCTGCATAAGCCACACATAGGGCCCCCAGAAGACGTCTGTGTGAAATGCGGCCCCCATGAGGGCGCTGGGGGGCTGGAGGCTGGCAGCACTCGGGGGGGGGGGTGGCCAGGCAAAGGGGGGGGAGACTTTGGAATGACTTCTCCTCCTCCTCCTCTTCCTCCTCCAGCTGGATGAGCTGAAAAAGAAGCTGGCTCACCAAGAGAAGGCTGGCCAGACCCATCAGCAGAAAGCAAAGGTGGGTGTCCCCAGCACAGCAACTCTTGCACACACACACACACACACACACACACCCTCCAGCAGGCCTCAACCTCAGGCCCTCCAAGGACAAAGGCCCAGGACGCATCCCACGTAGTCAACAGGCCTCACTTGGATTGTCCTGCACACTTTTATTTCACTCTTTAGTTCCACTCCACCCGTTGCTACGATGGGGCGGGCTTGCAAGCCAGGATTCCAGGGAAAGTCCGAGGTGAAGCCATTCAACGCGAGAACACGGCAGTGGGGTTTTGGCTAGCTTCAATAGCACCAGGACACCAGTGCAAATAAAACCATGACAAGATCCTGTCTGGGTCCTATCTCCGGGATCAGAGGTTTAGCCTTCCGAGCTCTCTGATTCATACTGGAGCCCATCCTGAGGGAACTTCTCTGTACTACTACTACTATTACTACTACTACTACTACTACTACTACTACTAATAATAATAATAATAATAATAATAATAATAATAATAATAAAGTTGGAAAGGACCTTGGAGGTCATCAAGTCCAACCCCCTGCTCAGGCAGGAAACCCTATACCATTTCAGACAAATGGCTGTCCAGTCTCTTCTTAAAAACTTCCAGTGTTGGAGCATTCACCGCTTCTGGAGGCAGGTGGTTCCACTGGTTAATTGTCCTCACTGTCAGGAAGTTTCTCCTTAGTTCCAGGTTGCTTCTCTCCTGGATGAGTTTCCATCCGTTGCTTCTTGTCCTGCCTTCAGGCGCTTTGGAGAACAGCTTGACTCCCTCTTCTTTGGGGCAGCCCCTGAGATATTGGAAGGCTGCTATCCTGTCCCCCCTCGTCCTTCTCTTCCTTAAACTAGACAGACCCAATTCCAGCAACCGTTCCTTGTATGTTTTAGCCTCCAGTCCCCTAAACATCTTTGTTGCTCTTCTATGTACTCTTTCTAGGGTCTCAGCACCTTTTTTTTCCTTCATGGGGACCAAAACTGGATGCAGCATTCCAAGTGTGGCCTTACCAAGGCCTTGTAAAGTGGTATTAACCCTTCACCTGATCTTGATTCTCTCCCTCTGTTAATGAAGCCTAGCCCTTTGTTGGCCTTTTTGGCAGCTGCAGCACACGGCTGGCTCCTATTTAAGGGATCGTCCACTAGGACTCCGAGGTCCCTCTCACAGTTGCTACTATTGAGCAAGGTGCCCCCTATTTATACCTGTACATTTGGTTTTTCTTGCCTAAATATAGAACCTTACTTTTTTCACCACTGAATTTCATTTTGTTAGATAGCGCCCAGTGTTCATGTCGCACCGTATTTATGCGATGCCTTCCTGTTGGCTGATGGTTGTGTTGATGGCTGGCTTTTCTTTCCTTGTGCCTCCAAGCCCTCAGCTCCTAAATACCTGATAAGCTGATGATAAATCAGCACTCTTGACTGACATGGGGCCCTTTTCCCAGGCTTCCATCACTTCACTGGCTATTTTGGTCCCTGCTCAGCCAACAATCTTAGTATCTGTGAAATTGAATTATGCCCTTGTTCATTGCAATGTGAGGCTACCGATGAGCTCGGGTCTGCTCGTCTGACCGCTTTGCTTGTGTTCTTGCCGTCTGGTGGTTAGCGTCCTCCCCGTCTGCCCTACATAGTCACAGGGATAGTCCATGCAGGGGACCCGGTAGATTACATCGGAAGTATCTCCTGCCTCCGAGTGATCTTTACAAGGCATGATTTGTCCTCGTGTGGTAGCCTCTGGGCCGTGCGATGCAAAATATATTTGCCTTCATTCATGAAAAACACGACAGCCGACCTTGCTCCTAAAGCTAAAATAAAATAACAACCCACCCCTAGCTGCTGACCTGAATTGATTTCATTCCTCAAAGTCAGCTGAAAGGGATCCATCTTGACCTTCTTCTCAGAGGCTTTCAAGAAAAGATTGGAGAACCTTACTTATCCAGGATGGTAGAGGGTCTCCTGCTTGAGCAGAGGCTGGGCTAGAAGATCTCCTTAGGTCCCTTCCAGTCCTGGGAGGCTATGATTTGGACACTGTAAGATACATATGAGAGAGAGAGAGAGAAGATAATGCTCCAGAAGGAACAGATTGGATGGATGGATGGATAGATGGATGGATGGATGGAGATGATGGTAGGTAGAGATAGATGGATGGATGGATGGATGGATGGATGGATGGATGGATGGATGGATGGATGGATGGATGGATGGATGGATGGATAGATAGATAGATAGATAGATAGATAGATAGATAGATAGATAGATAGATATGGAGATAGATATGGAGATAGATAGATATGGAGATAGATGATAGGTAGGGAGAGAGAGAGGGAGAGAGATGGAGATAGATGAGAGAGAGAGATGGAGATAGAGATAGATGATGGATGGAGATGATGGTAGGTAGAGGTAGATGATACCGGTAGGTAGGTGGGTGGATGGATGGATGGATGAGACAGAAGACCTCCAAGATCCTTTCCAAGCCAAGAGGGGAGGGGCCAGGTGAAGCTCTGGGGGTGAGGCAAGGTTCCCATCCAGTTGGGACCTCCGGAGAGAAGGATTGACCCGGGGCCACCCTCTTCTCTCTGAAAGCCCCCCACCGGTGGGCTGAATTGCTTCGAAAGTCCTCCCCAACCTCTTGCATTGGGCCCAGAAGCAACTTAGCCCGTCACAGCTGCTCGGTCTTCTAACGTGGGTCGGTCCTGCCCTTCTTGTGAGGCCGAAAGGGAAACGAAGAGCCCTGGGGGGGGGTGTCTCAGCGGAAGGAACATCCAAAGAGGCCTGGGGGTCTGAGTGGGCTCGGAAAGGAGGGATGCTTCCCTCTCTGAGATGGTGTGAGCTGTGCCTCCCACTCCGCAGGCGCGTGAAGAGGAGCTCCGTTCGGAGATGAAGCGGCTGAAGGAGAAGACGGCGGACCTCCAGACCCAGCTGGTGCAGAAGGAACAGGCTGCCGACCATTACAAGGCTCAGGTAGGACCCCTGGGTGTCTGCCGCCCCCTCCCCGCCCCATGCCAGGGGGGAGGGAGGGGAGGGCTTGCAGGAGGGACCCCCTTGATGGAAGCTCAAGGGGGTCTGGTCCGCTGACACCTCACGCTTGTGCTTCACTGTCACCCGGTGCCAGCCTGCCATCAGCTGGGTGGGAGGAGGGAGGATTCAAGGGGAACTCAAAGTTCACTGCATCTGCCCTGAGATGCTGCTTCAAGGTCAACCGGCTGGGATCGTTGACTGTTTGAAAAGCTTCTTCTCTGAATTTGGTTGGACCTGGGGGGGGGGGCGGGGGGCAGCTAAGGGAAGGAAAAGTTAGACAGTTCCGGCTTTGCATTCCTGTAATTCACTTGAGGTCTAGTAAACCAGGGCTTTTCAACCAGGGGTACGGGTACCACCTGGGGTCCATTGGCACCTGGCAGGTGGTACACGAGCATCCTAGAAAAGTGGTATTGGGGGAGGGGAATGAGCTGAACCGGGGGCAGCACCGCACAAGCCTGAGCGAGAGACGGCTGGAGCTGCAGGGCTGTCGGGGCTCAGCGGAAGCGCCAGGATCAGTGCCGCTTTCCAGCTGATTGGCGCTTCTTCGGGGCTGTCCGGGCTCAGCGGAAGCGCCAGGATCAGCGCCAGGCTCCAGCTGGAGCTCAGCACTGATCCTGCTGCTTCTGCTGAGCCCAGAAGAAGCGCCGATCAGCTGGAATGTTGCAGCCTCTCCAGGGTCTTGTGATTTACATTCAGATGCTTGGCAACCGATTCACATTTATGACGGTCACAGTGTCCCAGGGTCATGTGAAGGGACCAAAACCTGCTGCAACCACCCAGCAGACGGGGGGGGAATAAAAACCAAACACCCCCCCACTCCCGCTGCCAATCCTCAACAGAAATGGAAACCTCGGACAGGAGGAAGAGCGTCGCCGGGTGGGCAGGCAGGTGTCTTGCTCGGCTGTGACTTGGGGGGACACTTTTTTCAGTGCCATTGTAACTTCGAACAGTCACTAAGTGAACTGCTGTAAGTCGAGGACTAGTTGTACTTCATCAGTTTTTGACCCCTTGCTAGGCGACGGGTGATCCTCGGATGTTGCCACATCCTAAAAGTGGGTGAAAAGGTTGAAGAGCCCTGTAGTAAACGACACCTTTCTCGCTGCCCGGAGCTGAGGGTCGTGGATCCTGCCGAGAGGCTCAAGCCGAGGCCGGGCTGAGCGGTGCCCCCTGTTTCTGTGCCCGCAGATGGAGAAGGCGAAGACGCACTACGACGCCAAGAAGCAGCAGAACCAGGAGCTGCTGGAGAAGCTGAAGGGCCTGCAGCAGCTGGAGAAGGAGAACGCCGAGCTGAAGGCTGAATCGGAGCGCCTGGCCAAGGAGTTGCAGCGCACGGCCCTGCAGGCCACCGAGTCGGAGCTCAGCCTGAAGAACCTCACCAGCCAGGTCCGGGTCCTGCAGGCGCAGGTGGGCGCGGTGGCCAGCTGGGCGGTTCTGGCTGGGGTGAAAGACCAGCGATGCATCATTTTATTTTATTTCATTTTTAAAATATATATATATTTCCAATGATGGTTCCACTTAAATTTCCGACTTTGCATCCAAGGCCAGGTAGTCCACAGGGGAGCCCAAAATTTCCGTTGCTCAGCGGGACAGTTGTTGTAAAACCGTTGCTGGGCGTCTTGTCCAGTGTTGCAAACTGCTAGTGGCTCCTATTTTTGTCAAAAGAATGTCAAAGGTCATTGGCATAAATGGATCGAAAGATGGTGAATGGGTAACATGAGAGCCACAGAGAGGAATGGCCTTGTAAATATTCATTTCCTTTTTTTAAAAAAAAAAAAAAACACATCCGGCAACATCTGGCACTCACACCCCAGAGTAAAGTGCTCACGCCGTTTGCAGAAATGGAGAGAAAGAAGAAGGGAGGAAATTAAAGATAGAGAGAGAGAAAAAAAAGAAAGAAAGAAACAAGCTCTTAAACATTTGAACGGACATAGGAAGATTAAAAACTTAGAAATAATGAATTAACTCAGGGGTTCTCAACCTTGGCAACTTCAAGACTTGTGGACTTCAACTCCCAGAATTCCTCAGCCAGCAAAGCTGGCTGAGGAATTCTGGGAGTTGAAGTCCACAAGTCTTGAAGTTGCCAAGGTTGAGAACCCCTGAATTAACTACAGCTGACGTAGTACAACTCTGCCCCGTTTTACAACCTCTCTTGGCACGGTCGTTAAAGCGACTCCGGCTCCCCCGCGGACTTTCCTGGTCAGAAGGACGCGAAGAGGGGGTCGCGTGGGCCCCTCCCCCAGGACACCGCAACCGTCCTGAGTATGGACCCGTTTCCAAGATGTCGGAATTGTGATCCTGTGACCGGGGTGGGGAGGGGAGGGGGGGTGCTGCAACGACCAGTCGCCGGTCCCTTTTCTCCCAAGGGGTCCCTGGCCGAATGGTTCTGCGTTGAGGACAACCTGCGGCAGGAGTTCTGCCTTGAGATGCGCCCCATGGCTTTGATTTTGACTTTATTTAGATTTCTGTGCCGCCCTTCTCCTAGGACCCAGGGCGGCTTACAACAACAATACAATAAAAAACTAAATTACAATAACAAATCAACCGTACCATCTAAGCACATTCATTGCAGAAAAGGAGAGAAAGAAGAAGGGAGGAAATAAAAGATAGAGAGAGAGAGAGAAAAAAGAAAGAAAGAAAGAAACAAGCTCTTAAACATTTGAATGGACATAGGAAGATTAAAAACTTAGAAATAATGAATTAACTACAGCTGACTACATGGCATCGGACCAGGTTACTTGCGGGACCATCTGCTGCCTCATGAAACCCAGCGGCCGGTTAGGGCCCACAGAGTCGGCCTTCTCCAGGTCCCGTCAGCCAGACAGTGTCGCCTGGCGGGGCCTAGGGGAAGGGCCTTCTCTGTTGCGGCCCCGGCCCTCTGGAATACACTCCCCCCGGAGATCCGTGTCGCCCCCACCCTCTCCGCCTTTCGTAAACTCCTTAAAACACACCTCTGCCGGCAGGCCTGGGGCGGTTGACATCTTGCCCCTAGCCAGTGTATGTTTGTGTGTATGTTTGTTGAATGATTGGTTTTCTTTTAACTTAGGGGTGTTTATATATGTATTTTACCTGGTGATTTCTATTTATGTTGTGAGCCGTCCTGAGTTCTCCGGAATAGGGCGGCATAGAAGTCCAATCAAATAAATAAATAAATAAACAAATAAATTCAATTCAAACACATTCATACCACACACAAACTCAATCAATTCACATGCACTTATGGCGGGACACTCTTAGGGCCGAGGGGCAGAGCACAGCTCATACGCCCCAAGCCTGTCGGCATAAATGTGTCTTCAATAATTTCCAGAAAGCTAGGAGGGAGGAAGCAGTACAAACCTCCGAGGGGAGCTGGTTCCAGAGGGCTGGGGCAGCAACGGAGAAGGCCCTGGCCCTAGGTCCCGCCAGATGACATTGCCTGACAGATGGGACTCGTAGGAGGCCAACCCTATGTGCCCTAAGTGGTCGCTGGGATTCATGGGGCAGAAGACGGTCCCGCAAGTATCCTGGCCCATTGCCATAAAGGGCTTTATAGGTCATAACCAACACTTTGAATTGTGTTCGGAGACCGATTGGCAGCCAGTGCAGCTCACGGAGGGCTGGAGTGATATGAGCATGTCTTGGGAGACCCATTGGGTCTTCCAACTCTCCTTCCCTCTCTGGGGCTCCCACTTCTAATTCTGCACAAACTCTTTCCCCCCCCCCACACACACAGCTGGACTTCTCGGATCGGCAGCTTCGGGAGCAGGGCAAGGTCCAGGCGGCCCTGGAGAGCCTGAAAGGCCGGGAGTCCTTCAAGCAAAGCTCGGCCGACATCAGCAGCGACAGCCTGGACCTGAGCACCAGCGATGAAGGGCAGCCCCTTAACTCCACCAGGTAACGGCCTTCCTCCGCATCCTGGCCTCCTCCTCCTCCTCCCCACCCCACCCGGTTTTTCCTTCCGTCACAGAGCGGGGCGGCCGTAGAACAGAGGCCGATTCTTTTGGGGTCTCTGGACCTCTGAGCTTGTGGGGGGGGGAGGGTTGCAGACATTTGATGACCCAGCTAGGTAACATTAACTATTTGTGGCATGAAACATCTGTAAGAAAAGGTCAGAGGTTGTCAAGGGTGCCACAGTTGTCGTTGTCCTCCTCCTCCTCCTCCTCCTCCTTGCAAACCTCACTCCTAACTCCTCACTCACCTAGTTTGATAACAAAACATCTGCAAAAAAAACCCCCCATCAGGCTCAGAGAGCAACCGGGACCCCTCCCCTCCGTTCGATCCTGAGCTACAAATGTTTTCTTCTGGGGGTTCTTTTGGGGAGGTCTTCAGACTGAGTGGGGGGGCTTGACTTTTCTGGAGATTACGGCTGGGAGTGGTAGGGCATGAAACATTTATTTGTTTATGAAGAAACTTTGTAAAGCTGCCGAACACGTACCCAAATAACCCCCCCCCCCATACACAGACCCACACACACCTGCACCCCCTGGTAACAATTACAGCAAGCCCTTCCTCTGGGGTCTCCATGCCCGTTGGCAGGAGCAGGTCTTCAAGGCCTCGCAAAAGAGGGTCAAGGTGGGGGCCGGTTTTATCTGCCCAGGGATGACGTTGCACAGGGAAGGAGCCACCATGGAGAAGGCCCTTCTTGTTGTTGTTGTTGTTAGTTGCGAAGTCGTGCCCGACCCATGGTGACCCCATGGACCACGTTCCTCCAGGCCTTCCTGTCCTCCACCATCTTCTGGAGTCCCTTGAAGCTCACGCCTGCTGCTTCAGGGACTCCCTCCAGCCACCTCCTTCTCTGTCGTCCCCTTCTTCTTCTCTCGCCCTCCATCTTTCCCAGCATCGGGCTCTTCTCCAGGGAGCCCTTCCTTCTCATTAGGTGGCCAAAGGACTTGAGATTCCACTTCAGGATCTGGCCTTCTCAAGAGCAGTCGGGGTTGATCTCCTCCAGGCCTTCCCGTTCTCTGCCATCTTCTGGAGTCCCTTGAAGCTCATGCCTCCTGCTTCAGGGACTCCATCCAGCCACCTCATTCTCTGTCGTCCCCTTCTTCTCTTGCCCTCCATCTTCCCCAGCATCAGGCTCTTCTCCAGGGAGTCTTTCCTTCTCGTTAGGTGGCCAAAGTATTGGAGTTTCCACTTCAGGATCTGGCCTTCTCAAGAGCAGTCAGGGTGGATCTCCTGCAGGACCGACCGGTTGGATCGCCTTGCAGTCCAGGGGACTCACAGGAGTCTTCTCCGGCACCAGAGTTCAAAGGCCTCCATTCTTTGGGGCTCGGCCTTTCTTACGGTCACCCTTCTTCTAGGTCCCACCAGATGGACCTCCTTAAAGAGAGGGGAATCTGTCACATCCCCTTCGTACCTGCTCTGATGGGTCAGGAGGATGTCACTGGGAAAAGGGGCTCCCTGAAATAACCAGGCAGGGCTTTAGAGAGGACAAGCAGATCTTGAATTGGACCGGGGAGCCAACGGGCAGCCAGTGGACATCTCCCAAGTGACCCATCTGCAAATCTAGGCTTGGCCAAGACCACACAGGCCGCAGCAGCCAGGATTTCCCAGGCTGGAGCTGCCCACCTGGGCGTGGAGGCTTCTGCCTGGCCCTGGCCTCGGTTTCCATGGCCTGGTTCCGTGCATCTCCCCAGCAGGAAGACTCGCCGTTCTTTGTCCGAATCCGGGGCCGTGGAATCGTCCAGGACCCCGCAGCAGCTGCCCCACAAGAGGGAGTCCTTGGAGAACCTCTCCTTCACCCCCATCCCCACCCGCTCACGGTCCAAGCTGGAGAGCAGCATCGACTCCATCGGCAACATCACCTTGGATTCCGGGCGGAAAGCACTCTCCGGCCGTCGGCGCACCACACAGCTGATCAACATCACCATGATCAAAGTAAGGGGTGAGGGGAAATGAAGGGGGCAGACCCTAATGCCCACAGGAGACCTGCCCCTGGGGCTGGGGGGTGCAGTGGTGGGCGCCCCTCCCTCGCACGCAGGGCTGTTTCTTGCCACTTTGGGTGTGACCCCCCCCCCGTTTGTGTCCTTTCCCAGAAGCACCCCAAGCTGGAACCTCTGGACAGCACCAACGAGTCTTTCGTCAGTCTGCGGTCCTCCAGCTCCGGGGACAACGGCCAGGAGTCGGTCAAGACCCGCCTGCGTTCGGCAGCCATGGCCTCTTCCTCCTCCTCCATCCGCTCGCTGGCCAGCCTCCCCTCCCAGGAGTCCCTCAGCCGGCTCACCGGCTCTTCGCCTGACGGCACCACCGGACACGCTGCACTGAAGAGCCTGCCGGGGTATCGACCTGCCACCCGCAGCTCTCTGAGACACTCCCAGGCCGGGAGCGCAAGCAGCGGTGAGAATGGGGGGCACAGGGCGTGGACCCCGCCGTGTTAGAGGTGGGGGGAGCCCCGATCTTCAGGGTGCTGTGGCTTTGCCTCCTGCGTTCACAATGCTCCTCTTGACCAACAGCACCATCCTCCACCACCGTATCCCGGGGGGCTCCAGACTTAGCAGTTTTAACACTTGGGGTCTTCAACGCCCCAATAGCCTTGCTGGCTAAGAAACTCTGTCCACAAGTCTTAAAGTTGCCAAGTTTGAAGACCCCCCTGCTTCAGGGGTCTTCCAACTTGGCCCCTTTGATGACTTGTGGACTTCAATTCCCAGATTTGAAGTCCACAAGTCATCAAAGGGGCCAAGTTGGAAGACCCCTGGACTTCAACTCCCAGAATTCCTCAGCTAGGCACGCTGGCTGAGGAATTCTGGGAGTTGAAGTCCACAAGTCATCAAAGGGGCCAAGTTGGAAGACCCCCTGGACTTCAACTCCCAGAATTCCTCAGCTAGGCACGCTGGCTGAGGAATTCTGGGAGTTGAAGTCCACAATGTCATGTGTCTGATTCACGAAACACACCAAAGAACTTTCAGGCATTCTTTTAGCCTAAATAGCCTTTATTAGTGTTACAGAGATGTCAGCACGGCATGGTGGAAATGCTAAGATCTGAATTTCCCTTCCCTTTGCACATAACATTCCAGACATTTCCCCTCCCCTGTTTTGGGGTCATGATTCACATCTTCCAATTAACTTGGAGGGCAAAGATTCACTTCCGTTTCTTTTTCCAGGGCTTTCCTTATATTCTCCTCCCCTTTCGCTGTCACCTGATTTAACTCTAAAAATACCAGCCAGTTCTGCATATCTTGTCAAAGCAAGAATATTCAATATTAGCAGCGTTGACACACAAGTCATCAAAGGGGGGCCAAGTTGGAAGAGCCCCCCTGCCCTGCTTTATCCAAATCCCCCATCAGAACCATCTCAATCTGTTGTTGTTTTTTTAACAACCGTGGTTGCTTTTAAGATGTGTGGACTTCAATCCCCAGAGTTCCCCAGCCAGCCCTGATGAATTCTGGGAGTTGAAGTCTGCCCATCTTAAAGCAGGCACAGTGGAGAAAGGGTGCCCTGGGGATTTGACTTCCCGCTGCAGGGATCAGGTGGACACACACACAGACACACAATTGCAGAAACCTGCCCTAGAGAGCCACCCCCAGACTCGCAGTCCCGCTCCCCGACTGGGTTGCGCCGAATGGCCCGTCTCCCCTGTTTCGCTCCCAGCGGGATTGTTCACACTTTTGGGGAGCCTGTCGGTCAACACCCTGCCTGACCCCCTCTTGCCCCCCCCTCTCCCGCAGGCCGCAGCAGCTTCTACGCCGGCTCCTGCGATGACGAGCCCGACCAGCTGGACGGCTGGAACCGCATTGCGGAACTCCAACAGCGCAACCGGGTGTGTCCGCCTCATCTGAAGACCTGCTACCCTCTGGAGTCCCGGGTGAGTGGCGGCCTGGCCTCTTCTGGCCAATAAGAGGCCTCTTCGGGCCGGTTTCCTTCTGCTGGGCCGGGACCCTAAGTAGGTCAGTTCTTCTTCCTCCCCCCCCCATGCACAAGACATCTGGTTAACCAGGGGTTTAGGTTTGGCTTGGCGTAGACCAGGGGTAGGCCACCTGGGCTCTTTTATGACTCGTGGACTTCAACTCCCAGAATTCCTGAGCCAGCCATGCTGAGGGGAAAGGGAGGGGTTTCCAAGCTGAGCCAGGCTGGCTGAGGAATTCTGGGAGTTGAAGTCCACGAGTCATGAAGGGGCCAAAGCTGCCTACCCCTGGCGTAGACAAAGAGGTCAGACGTTTATTCAGATCTGGACATAAAACTGGGAAAGACCCGGACAGTTTCACAGCAAGTTTTCATTGTGTCTTCGGTTTCGTAAGAGAGCAAAATCTCCATCCGTTCACCCCCCCTCCCCCGATCCATCTGTTTACAGGCAGTCCTCGACTTTACGGCCAGAATTGAGCCCAAAGTTTCTGTGTGGCTAAGTGAGACATTGGTTAAGTGGGTTTTGCCCCGCTTTACGACTTTTGTTGCCACAGTTGTTAAACGAATCCCTGCAGTTGTTAAGTTAGGAACAGGGGTGTTAAGTGAATCTAGCTTCCTCCGTTGACTTGGCTTGTCGCAAAAGGGGAGCGCGCCACACACACACACACACACACACACACACACACACACACACACACACACCGGGGACACTGCAACTATCATAGGTTTGGGGCATGTGAGCTGCACTCTGCCCCTGGGCCTTTGACTGTGTCTGTGTGTGGTATGAGTGAAATAAATTACCTAGTTTTTATACTGTAAATTAGTAATTTTAATTGATTTATGTTATGTTTTTTTATACTTGTATTCTTGTTGTGAGCCGCCCTGAGTCTTGGGAGAAGGGTGGCATATAAGTTTAATAAATAATAATAATAATGCTGTAAATGTAAGCCAATAGCCAAGCATCGCATGTTGTAAGCCGCATGTTGTAAGCCGCTCCGAGTCTTCGGAGAGGAGCGGCATATAAATTTAATTAAAATAAATAAATAAAATAAACTTGGATCACATGACCCTGGGAGGGGGCGCTACAGCGGTTGTCGATGTGAAAAACGGTCGCGTCGCTTTTTCCGGGGGCTGTTGTAACTTTGAACGGTCACTAAGTGAACCGTTGGAAGTCAAGGACTACTCTTAGTGGCCGCGATTGGCAGCTCTGCCCAAAGACCCCTTCTTTTGGGGCCGGGGGGGGCTGCTGAAGCGTGGTGCCTTTTCCCCCTTGATGTTTTCTCTCTTCCCCCCCCCCAAAGCCTTCTCCGCTCCTGACCACCATCACGGACGAAGAGGTGATGACCGGAGACCCCAAGGAGACCCTCCGGCGGGCCAGCATGCTGCCCACTCAGATCGTCGAGGGCCCCAGCACCCACCGCAACACCCTGAGCGCCGCCTGGGCGCTGGGAGGGGTCGCCACGCGGCAGCAGCGGAAGCGCCTTTCGGATGAGCCCCAGACGGGGCCGGGGACCCCCGAGGTGAGCCACTTCGGGATAGGCTGGGCCCTCGGGAGGATCCAGGGCCCGGAGCCTGCGGACCCTGGAGGGCCCCAACTCTTGCAGACTGTGGAGGACGAGTGTTGCTGCTGCCCCTGTCTCTCTCTCTCTCTCAGCTGCTGGTGGAGGGGTCTGGACCTCCCCCTCGGCTGCTGGGGAGGGGCTTTGTGGCCCACGGGGAGGGGCAGTGTCCTTCCAGGCACCAACGCCAGCCTCCTGGGGTCGGGGGAGGCCCACGGTAGCCCCCTTTGCTTTGGCCCTTCCTCGTTGGTTGGTCAGGATCGGTCCCCACGATACAAAACAGGTTTGAGATTCTGGGAAAAGTGCAGAGAAGAGCAACAAAGAGGATTAAAGGCCTGGAGACCCAAACCTATGAAAAATGGTTTCAGGATTTGGGTTTGGCCAGAGAAAAGAACAAATAGGGGAGACATGATAGCAGTATTTTGGGGGGGGGCTGCCATAAAGAGGAGGGGGTCAAATTATTCTCTAAGGGAGCAGAAGGCCGGACAAGAAACTGATCAAGGAGAGAAGCAACCTGGAACTAAGGAGGAACATCATGATGATGACGATGATGATGATGATAACAGTATTCCAGTATTTGGGGGGGCTGCCCCAAAGAGGAGGGGGTCAAGCTATTCCCCAAAGCCCCTGAAGGCAGGACAAGAAACAACGGATGGAAACTCGTCAAGGAGAGAAGCAACCTAGAACTAAGGAGAAGCTTCCTGACAGAACAATTAACCAGTGGAACTACCTGCCTCCAGAAGTTGTGAATGCTCCTCTTGCTTAAACAGGGGGCTGGACTAGAAGACCTCCAAGGTCCCTTTCCAGCTCTGTTCAGATTGATCAATACAGATTCAAGATCACATGAAGTGTTCATACCACTCTATGATGCCTTAGAAGGCGGCATCCAGTTTTGGTCACTACAATGTAAAAAAAGATGCTGAGACTCTAGAAAGAGGGCAGAGAAGAGCAACGAAGATGATCAGGAGACTGGAAGCTAAAACATACAAGGAACGGCTGCTGGAATTGGGGGTGTCTAGTTTAACGAAGAGAAGGACGAGAGGGGGGACATGATAGCCGTGTTCCAGTATCTCAGGGGCTGCCCCAAAGAAGAGGGAGTCAAGCTCTTCTCCAAAGCGCCGGAAGGCAGGACAAGAAGCAACGGGTGGAAACTCATCAAGGAGAGAAGCAACCTAGAACTAAGGAGAAGCTTCCTGACAGAACAATTAACCAGTGGAACTACCTGCCTCCAGAAGTTGTGAATGCTCCAACACTGGAAGTTTTTAAGGAGAGACTGGACAGCCATTTGTCCGAAATGGTGTAGGGTTTCCTGCCTGAGCAGGGGGTTGGACTAGATGACCTCCAAGGTCCCTTCCAACTCCGGCATTCTTTAATTGTGTAATTAGCTGTCCAGAGAAGGGGGGGGAAGGCTTTGGTCTCCTCAGCTGAAGCTTTTGAAATCCCATCTCTCCCCCCCCCTGCTCTTTTTGTAGCTCAAGAAGGCGTCCTCCTGCTTCCCCCGGCCCCAGACCCCCAAAGAGAGGACCGAGGATCGTAAGCAGAGGGTCCTGGCGGGAGACAAGAAGAGCAAAGCCCAGCCAACAGACAAGAAGGTGGGGGTCCTCTGGGGGCTTGCAGGAGCGGGGGCCCAAAGTGGTGGTGGGTCCCCCGGGGAGCCCCAGACTCATAAAAGGGTTTCCCTCCTCTGTTCAGTCAGCAGGGGTCCCCAGACTTGGCCCCTTTACGACGTGTGGACTTCGACTCCCAGAATTCCCCAGCCAGCGCATGCTGGCTGGGGAATTCTGGGAGTCGAAGTCCACAAAGTCTTAAAAGTGGCCAAAGTTGGACACCGCTGGAGCAGAGCGTAATTGAAGACGTCGTGAGAGCCCAAAGAGTAAGAATGGGAGCTATTTCAGCTGGAGAAGCTTTCTAACTTTGCTTCCGAGCCCCAAACTTAAATCCTGGCCCAGAAAACCCGAGTGGTTCTTGCCATCGGCCTGTGGTCAGTTCTTTAGTGACCACCTCGATAGATGTTCCCCATGCCTAACTGGTCCTTGGGGTCTTCCAGAGACCAGAGCCCGCCTCCAGGTCTTCCGTGTGAAGGGGTGGGGAACTCGGTTTGATCCGCGTTCCACCATTGGGGGCTGTTCCTTTGACGGATCTCATTGCGTTTAGGGTAAGGTCAGCCCTCAATCTCCAATCCAGGCTTCCCACAGCAGAGCTAGAATTTCTGGCTAGTTGGGTTTCCACACCAGAGGAGGTTTGGGGCTCAGGGTGGTCCTGGGGTGTCCCTGAGGCTCCGTGAGTTGGGAGGTTTTCTGGCCGGCGTTTCGTGACCCAACTAGGTAGCTTCATCGGGGTTATGGAGGGGGTGGGGTTGGCTCTCTGCAGGCAAGTTAGTTGCATGTAAACGGAGAGGAAACAACACTCAGGAAGAAGACAGCCCAGCTCAGAGAGCACCAAGGACCCCATAGTCTTCCTCCTCCCCCCCCCCTCTGCAAACCCCACTCTCTCCTAGCACTGATGATGTTCCCTAGTTGGGCCATGAAACGTCTGCAAGAAAACAACCAAGCTCAGAGAGCACGAAGGACTCCACAGTCAGTCCGTCCTTCCTTCCTTCCTTCCTTCCTTCCTTCCTTCCTTCCTTCCTTCCTTCCTCTCCCTCCTAGCACTGATGATGTCAACTAGTTGGGTTATGAAATGTCTGCAAGAAAAGCACCCAGCTCAGAGAGCACCAAGGACCCCACAGTCCGTCCTTCCTTCCTTCCTTCCTTCCTTCCTTCCTTCCTTCCTTCCTTCCTTCCTTCCTTCCTTCCTTCCTTCCTTCCTTCCTTCCTTCCTTCCTCCTCCTCCTCCCTTCTAGCACCAAAGGTGTTCCTTAGCTGGGCCATGAAGTGTTTGCAGGAAAGCCACCCAGCTTAGGGGGCACCCAGGACCCCCAGCTGGGATTTCAGCTGCGTTCAGGAAGAATTCAGGGCGGGGGGGGGTGGAAGGCAGGGATTTCTGCTGGGTGGGGTTCACTGTCCTTTTAACCGGAAGGCCCTGAAGGGGGGGGGAAGAGAAAGTGAAACGTATTTTGCTGCCCCCCCCAGTCGGAGAGGCGCCAGTCGCTCGCCTTCAGCATCCTGAACACCCCGAAGAAACTGGGGAACAGCCTCCTGCGCCGTGGGGTCAATCGGAAGGCGACCCCCAAAAGTTCTCCCCGGAGCGGCAGCCGGAGGTCTCCGAGGACGGCTGCGTCTTCGAAGGGCCAGGTGAGCGGGTGGGTGGGTGGGTGGGTGGGAGGGAGCCCCCAGTTGCCATGTAGTAGCACCCCACCTGCCCCTCCCTCCCCCCCCAATATCCTAACCCCAGATCTGAGCTGAAAGTACTTTCTGCCGGATGTTCTACGGAGCCCCAATTGGGTCTCTCTCTGCGGGTGTGTGGGTGTGTGTGTGGGTGTGATCGACATCCTAATGCAGGCGGTCCTCGACTTACGACGGTTCACTTTCCAACTGCTCAGAGTTCTGGCAGGCTCCCTGGAGGCACTTATGCCCCGGGTTCAAAGGAGCTTGAAGGGGGGGGTGTAGGAGGGGGATTCAGCCCTGGCCCACCGGCAAGGGAACCCACCAACCCCGATTCCCAAATTGGGTTAGGTTCTTTGTTCCCCTCCTCCTCGTTCTCAGCGGCCCAGCCTGGGCCGTCCCCTCCCCGTCCTTCCTCCCCCCTCCACCTCCCCAAATGGGGTCCTTCTCAGCCTCCTTTACCTCCACAGGTCTCGGGGGCGGCCACACCAGGCAAGTGCGCGCTGGCCCGCTCTGCAGGGTTGCATGCGGCCTTTCCTGTCGGGGGTCTAGCGGAGGCATATGCGCACAGGGGTCCTCTCCCTTTTCCGCTCTCCCACATGGGGGGGATGGTTTCTGGATCCAAGCACTGCGGGGGGGGGAGTTGTGCACACCTGTCTCACACTCTCCTGATACACGTCGGCTGATTTGCTGGCACGGGCGGCTTCCCTGCCCTCGGCCGGCCTTACGAGGCCAGGCCCCGTCAGTTTCTTTTGGGGGTGGGGTGGGCAGGAGGGTTTCCCCCAGGCTTGCCCGTCTCCTGGGCCTCCCCGGCCAGCTCCGTCCAGCATCCCAACCCCTGCCTCTTTCTCTCCTGCAGACCAGCTCCAGGTCCCAGAAGGTGAAGTTCTGAGTCCTGCCCTCTTGCCGGCTGCCGATTCTACCACCACCTTCATCGTTCACCGCTCCCCAGAGCAAAGGGGGGGAGGGGCCGTTGCCCCTCTGCCGCTGCCAGCCCCCGCGTCTCCCTGCGGCCTCTCCCCCTGCCTCAAGCAGGTCTAGCAGCTTGGCCTTCTCGCCTCCCTCCCCCTTCACAGCGCTGGGTGGAGCAGGTGTGACTTCCCGTTCACACAGCCTCTTGTGAGTGTAGGTGCCTTCCTTCCCCTCTTCCTTCCTCCCTTCTCTTCCTTCCCTTCCCTTTTCCCTTCCCCCTTTATCCCTTTTCTTTCCTTTCCCCCCTTCCCCTTTCACCCTGTCCTTTTCCCTCTCCCCTCCCTTTTCCTCTCTTCTCCTCTCCTTTCCTTTCCTTCCTTTCCTTTCCCTTCCTCTCCTCTTATCCTCTTCTATCCTCTCCTATCCTTTCCCTTCCTCTTATCCTCTCCTTTCCTTTCCTCTCCTCTCCCTTCCTCTCCCTTCCTCTCCTATCCTCTCTTCTCCTCTCCTTTCCTTTCCCTCTCCTCTCCTCTCCTTTCCTCTCCTCTCCTTTCCCTTCCCTCTCCTCTCCTTTCCTTTCGTCTCCTCTCCCTTCCTCTCCTATCCTCTCTTCTCCCCTTTCCCTTTCCTCTCCTCTCCTTTCCTCTCCTCTCCCTTCCTCTCCTATCCTCTCCTCTCCCTTCCTCTCCCTTCTTCTCTATCCTCTCTTCTCCTCCCCTTTCCCTTCCCTCTCCTCTCCTTTCCTCTCCTCTCCTTTCCCTTCCTTCTCCTCTCCTCTTCTCCTTTCCTTTCCTTTCCTCTTCTCTCCACTTTTATCTTCCCTTCCTTCCCTTACTCCTTCTTTTATCCTTTTTTATTATGGGGGTCTCCTGCCAATGCCCCCTCCCCTTGCAGTCTTCTCCCTTCTGGGTCCCTTGTACTTCTGGGAAGGCTCAGCTGCCAGGCCACAGACAGGGGGAGTGATGAGCGAGGGGGGGCTCCTCTCTTGCACCCGCTTGCCCTGCCGTTCTTTTCGGGGTGGGGAGGGACCGCTTGGGCACACGCCTCTCTTTCTGTCACCGCTTTACTTATCTTCCTTGCTTCGTATCGCCATCCGTAGAGCCTGGGTTGGGGCCGGGGGAGGTTTCCAGGTGGGGGTGCCAGACACTCACCTGGAGCAGGTAGGTGAAGGGGAGCCTTTCGCTGCCAGGGTGGGGGTGACCCCGGGCAGCGTGTCGGGCGGGGTGGGCTCCTGTACCGGGCCTGGGTCACAATGCCCAGCAAAGCCGTGGGGCTGCCCAGGGTCGGCTGGGTTTGGGGACGCTCCCAGCCCTGAGCTCTCGACCGGAGACCCCCAACTGGACGTTGATAGGGAGACCCAGACAGAGGAAGGCTCCCGGGCTGATGGGGGGGGCACCACCTGGGGTCATCCCCTGCTTGCACCCTCCACTACTCGCCTTTGTAGAGACGTTAGCAGGAAATGTGTCATTTTAAATAATGTTTCTACTTGTAAATAAATGGTATTTTTCTCCCACAAGTGGTTTTGAGTGTGGCTTTTGAATGTGCAGCAGCAGTAAAAAAAGCAAATTCCATGCTTGGCATGATTAGGAAGGGAATCGAAAATAAGTCAGCAAGTGTTGTGTTGCCTCTGTACAAATCGATGGTGAGACCACACTTGGAGCACTGTGTACAGTTCTGGTCACCGCACCTCAAGAAGGATATAATGGAACTGGAAAAGGTGCAAAAAAGGGCAACAAGAATGATCAAGGAAATGGAGCGCCTCCCTTATGAAACCAGATTGCAACGCCTTGGTCTCTTCAGCCTTGAAAGACGGCGTTTAAGGGGTGACTTGATCAAAGTGTATAAAATCATGCATGGGATAGAAAAGGTGGATAGAGAAAAATTCTTTTCTCTATCACACAATACCAGGACAAGGGGGCACTCCCTAAAGCTCATAGCTAAGAAAGTGAGGACAAATAAAGGGAAATATTTCTTCACCCAGAGGGTCGTTGATTTATGGAATTCACTTCCTGAAGGGGTCGTGACAGCTGTCAGCCTTGATAGCTTCAAGGCAGGGCTAGATAGATTCATGGATGCCAAGTGTATCGGTGGTTATTAAAACGGATGTCCATGTGCCGCCTCTATGTTGGTTGAGGCAGGCAGGATTCCCTTGGGTCCCATTTGTTGGGGGTCAAGGGAAAGGGAGGGTTTTGCCTTCTCTTTCTGCTCAAAATCCCCATGTACAATTGGTGGGCCACTGGGTGACACAGAATGCTGGACTCGATGGGCTTTGGCCTGATTCAGCAGGGCTCTTCTTATGTTCTTACGGCTTTGCAGTGAGTCTTTCCCTGCCTACTTAGAGGTCAGCCCCATCAGGAATTTGGGGTGGGGGGGGGACTGGACAAGGCTGACCTAAGGCCAGGCAGTAGGGCTGCAGTTGTGGTCTGGCCAAGAAGCAGGTCCTCCTGCACACAACTTTCTCAGGAATCTTTCTGGGGTCTCGTACAAAAGGAGAAAAGGCTCTGGAAGATGAAATCAAAGCTGCAGCAAAAAAAGATATTTGATTTGCATCCAGTTTTGGTCACCACAATGTAAAAAAGATGTTGAGAGTATAGAAAGAGGGCAGAGAAGAGCAACAAAGAGGATCAGGGGACTGGAGGCTAAAACATATAAGGAATGGCTGCTGGAATTCGGGATATCTAGTTTAACGAAGAGAAGGACGAGGGGGGACAGGATAGCAGCCTTCCAGTATCTCAGGGGCTGCCCCAAAGAAGAGGGAGTCAAGCTATTCTCGAAAGCCCCTGAAGAAGGCAGGACAAGAAGCAACGGATGGAAACTCACCAAGGAGAGAAGCAACCTACGGTAGAACTAAGGAGAAACTTCCTGGCAGTGAGAACAATTACGGTAATCAGTGGAACAACCTGCCTCCATAAGCGGTGAATGCCCCAACACTGGAGGTTTCTAAGAAGAGACTGGACAGCCATTTGTCCGAAATGGTATAGGGTTTCCTGCCTGAGCAGGGGGTTGGACTAGATGACCTCCAAGGTCCCTTCCAACTTTATTGTTATTGCTGCTGTTATTATTATTTCACACATCTAGGATCCAGAGAGGCTCATGGAATGGAATGGAATAGAAAATAAAAAATACAGAATAGAATGAAGAACAGAAAATAGAATAGAAATAGAATTCTTTATTGTTTGTATGTACTCAGTGTACATACAAACAGCAAGTAACAGCTCATATAGATCATAAATCATAGTTACAATCATTAATCATAAGTTACAAACAACAATTGGTAAGACAGAGCATAGGGGAATTAACCTTCCTTTACAAGACGGGTGTCCAACCTTGGCAGTTTCAAAACCTGTAGACTTCAATTCCCAGAATTCTCCAGCCAAATCTTAAGACTTTTGGACTGCCATTCCCAGAATTCCCTAGCCAACCTGGCTGGGGAATTCTGGGGGTTGAAGTCCACAGGTCTTAGAAGCTGTTGGACACCTTTGATTTTCAGGAAACTCAAGAAACGTGGCCAGGAACCTCAACTACGTTATTTATGGAACTAAGAAATGTTAACAAAGCTTATTTAAGAATATTAAGAAAGTAATTAAGAATACTAAGAACACTTAATAGTCTTGTCTCACCGTTACAGGCCTTGGTGGTGGTCCTGGTCAAGGGGCCAACTTCCTTCTCAGTGGCTGACCTCCAGGCCTGCCCAAAGGATCTCTCTCCCCCCCCCCCAGGGTCACCCTTTGACTTCTGCGTACACACAGATCGTATTTCGCACCAACACTAAGGGGGGGGCTGAAATGGGCTCCGGAAGTCAGCAGACTTAACAGCAACTTACAAAAATGCCTTTTCCAAAAGAAAGAATTCTGGAAAAGCCTCTTTTTTTTTTTTTTTGCAAATATTGTGGAATGTTAACACAATACAGGTGGTCCTCGGTTTGCAACCTATCTGAAAAATGGGACTTACAACAAGGTTCAAAGTTCCTGCAGCCGCCCTCCCCCATCGTGGTCATGGATTTGAGACTTGCCAGCGTCCCGTCGCCATTTGATACAGTTTTATGACCGTTTTGTCCCAAACTAGGATTTGAGTTTTTGGCCAAAGGGCTCTCATGGCGGAATACCCGATTCACCTTTTGTGACCATTCTGTTCACTTAACCCAGGGGTAGGCAACCTTGGCTTTTTAATGACTGGTGGACTTCAATTCCCAGAATTCCTGAGCCAGCAGGGGGGGAACTATGGCCCCTTCATGACTCCTGGACTTCAACTCCCAGAATTCCTCAGCCAGCATGGGGGAACTATGGCCCCTTCATGACTGGTGGATTTCAATTCCCAGAATTCCTGAGCCAGCGTGGGGGAACTATGGCCACTTTATGACTGGTGGATTTCAATTCCCAGAATTCCTGAGCCAGCAGGGGGGGAACTATGGCCCCTTCATGACTCCTGGACTTCAACTCCCAGAATTCTTGAGCCAGCATGGGGGAACTATGGCCCCTTCATGACTTGAGGACTTCAACTCCCAGAATTCCTGAGCCAGCATGGGGGAACTATGGCCCCTTCATGACTTGAGGACTTCAACTCCCAGAATTCCTCAGCCAGCATGGGGGAAATAATGGCCCCTTCATGACTCGGGGGCTTCAACTCCCAGAATTCCTGAGCCAGCATGGGGGAACTATGGCTCCCTTCCTGACTGGTGGACTTCAACTCCCAGAATTCCTCATCCAGCCTGGCTCAGCTTGGAAACCTCTCCCTTTTCCCTCAGCATGGCTGGCTCAGGAATTCTGGGAGTTGAAGTCCACCAGTCATAAAAGAGCCAAGGTTGCCTACTCCTGTGGTAGGAAATGGCAGCCCGTTCCCCATTTTGAACCATCCCTTGGGGAAATAATTCCATCCCCCTCTATTCCAGCATGGAAAACCAACAAGATGAGGGCACTTCAATTTCTGGTCTTTAATCATCGGTGGTGTGAACGCCGCAGGGGAATTGAGTATCGGTTGGAGAGGACACATTTTACAGAAACGGAGCGAGAACTTTCTCCTTCACAATTGGGGTTTTTCGGGTCTTCATAACTTTTCTTCTTGTGCGTCAAAATGAAGTGGAACTCAAGGAAAAGCCGGATCCTTGGGGCAGCGGGATTGCAATTGCTTTTGCTAGGAATGTTAGGACCTAATTACGGTAAAGAGAATGATTGTTTAATACTACATGTTTTAACAGCTGCCAGAATAGTATTTGCCCAATTCTGGAAAAATGGAAAATCTACCATCTGATCAGAGTATAATTACCAAAAGTTTAGAAGGCGCAGAAATGGATAGATGAACCTTGGAGATGAAAGAGAAAGAAGATTCAATTTCCTTTAAAACTTGGGAAATTTTTTTTTATCAATGGTTAGAAATACGACAGAATGAGAAAACAGCTTGGAATTAAATAGAATATATGATTTTAGGTTTTTTTTTACTAAGCTCTATCTTCTATGTTAATAATGGCGTTGTTATTAGTGATTTTAAATACTAGTGGCGACCAGTCAGAATTAGTTGATATTTTATTAATTGAGGTTATCTACCTAGAGCAGTGTTTCTCAGCCTTGGCCACGTGAAGCGGTATGGACTTCCGCTCTTTTTCGTTCTCTGGATTATCCCACTGGATGGCCTTCCGAAATACGCCGGAGGGGTCGGTGATAACGCACTCGAAGTTGGTGTGGAGGTCCTGCGCTCTCAACAGGGAGAAGATCAGGCATCGGGTCAACAGGCTGCCTTTCTCTCTGTGGACAAGGAGCAGAAGAGAAGCTGAAGAAGAGAGACAGCCGGCACAAGCATCCTGGGAACTGGACATCTTGTCTGGAGCGGCTCCTTCCCGGGATCCCAGTTGGTTCCCCGGGCCCCTGCCCAGTTCTTGGCTCCTTCCAGAAGTATCAGATTCAGATCTTTTCCCACCCCTGTTTTCTCTTCCCACCAGACCAGAAAGGGGGACCCACCAGACTTCAGCTGTTGTGCATTCCAGGATCAGACTCAGAATAGAGCTGGAAGGGACCTTGGAGGTCATCCAGTCCAACCCCCCCGCTCAAGCAGGAAACCCTACATCATTTCAGACAAAGGGCCACCCATTCTCTTCTTAAAAGGCTCCTGTGTTGGAGCACCCACAATTTCTGGAGACAGGTTGTTCCACTGGTTAATTGTCCTCACTGTCAGGAAGTTTCTCCTTAGTTCCAGGTTGCTTTTCTCCTTGGGTTAGTTTCCACCCGTTGCTTCTTGTCCGGCCTTCTTCAGGGGCTTTGGAGAAGAGCTTGACTGCCTCTTCTTTGGGGCAGCCCCTGAGATACTGGAAGGCTGCTATCCTGTCCCCCCTCATCCTTCTCTTCATTAAACTAGACAGACCCAATTCCAGCAGCCGTTCTTCTCTCTACGTTTTACTCTCCAGGCCTTTAATCATCCTCGTTGCTCTTCTCTGCACTTTTTCTAAAGTCTCAGCATCTTTTTGTGTAATGTGGGGGCCAAAACTGGAGGCAGGTATTCCAAGTGTGGCCTGACTGAAAGCTTTATAAAGCGGGACTAACGCTTTTTTCCTAAGATATGTCCTTTTTCCTAAGTAAAAGTTTAACCCGGGACAGATCCTGCCTCTCCTATTTTCCTTTGGAGCTGGGGTAGGCCGTCTTGGCTCTTTTATGACTCGTGGACTTCAACTCCCAGAATTCCCGAGGCAGCCACACTGAGGGGAAAGAGGTTTCCAAGCTGAGGCATGCTGGCTCAGGAATTCTGGGAGTTGAAGTCCAGGAGTCATGAAGCGGCCACATAGTTGCCCCATGCTGGCTCAGGAATTCTGGGAGTTGAAGTCCAGGAGTCATGAAGGGGCCATAGTTCCCCCATGCTGGCTCAGGAATTCTGGGAGTTGAAGTCCAGAGTCATGAAGGGGCCATAGTTCCCCCATGCTGGCTCAGGAATTCTGGGAGTTGAAGTCCATGAGTCATGAGGAGGTCGTAGTTCCCCCATGCTGGCTCAGGAATTCTGGGAGTTGAAGTCCAGAGTCATGAGGAGGTCGTAGTTCCCCCATGCTGGCTCAGGAATTCTGGGAGTTGAAGTCCATGAGTCATGAGGAGGTTGTAGTTCCCCCATGCTGGCTGAGGAATTCTGGGAGTTGAAGTCCAGGAGTCATGAAGGGGCCATAGTTCCCCCATGCTGGCTGAGGAATTCTGGGAGTTGAAGTCCAGGAGTCATAAAAGAGCCAAGGCTGCCTACCCCGCCTTGGAGAAAAGAGCTGGACTTTCTCTACTCACACGGTGGGCTCCTCCTTCACTGATTCGTTTGGGTACAGCTGGTCCACAAAAGTGCCATTTGCCAGCCAGTACATGATGCCACTCTCCGGGTGGGCGGTTACGCCCTGGCAGTTGGCCCGAATCTTCTGTCCTGAGAGCCAGAAGGAAAAGCGGGACGTTGTTCACCCAAGGAGGAATCTTAGAGGCCCACCTGGGTGCCTCCTGGAGCCCCCCACCCACCCCTTGACAGGCAGCGGGTGGCACTGATCAGCAGCCGCCCACAATTCCTCCGCCAGATGTTCTCCTCCCAACCAGGCCACTGAGGGGCTCCCTGTGGATTTCATTGGACAGGTGGTCCTCGACGTACGACATCAGTTGGGCCCAACATTTCTGCTAAGACGTGTACTAAATTTCTGTTCAGTGAGTTTTGCCCCATTTTAGGACTTTTCCTGCTCCCGTTGTTAAGTGAATCACTGCGGCTGATAAATTAGTAACGTGGTCTTTAACTGAATCCAGCTTCGCTCATTGACTTTGCTGGTCAGATGGTCGCAAAAAGGGACACAGGACAACCATCGTAAGTATGAGTCAGTTGGCAAGGGTCCGAATTGTGATCCCGTGACCCTGGGGATGTTGCAATGGTCGTAAGTGTGAAAAATGGTCATAAGTCACTTTTTTCGGTGCCGTCATAACTTCGGACGGTCACTAAATGAACTGGCGTACGTTGAGGACTAGCTGTGGCTTATTCAGACTGCAACTCATCTACCCCTCCCTGGCCCTCCCTCTTCAGCTGCGGAGGCCTGGCGGGACGGACTCACCCAGGAAAGGCCTGAACTGGAGAGAGGAAGTGATGCAGGACGCCTTCTCGGCTTTCTCTGCTGCCGGAGCTGTAGTTGGAAAAAGAATCTAAATCAAATTTTACATCAGTATTTGAATGAACTAAAGATTAAAACTGTTAGAAATAAAAGAGCACAGAGTTGGCTTATTAAATTATTTAATTAATCTTTTAAAGATTAAAACAAGACATTTGCACAGTTCCTGCACCTTTTATGGACTTTTTACTGATACCAGGATTGAAAAGTGATGTTTTATGGATTTGCTTATTATTAAGGGATATGGGATGAGGTCTTATCTATTTGTAATCTTAGAGGGCATGCAGCGTTACTAAATTTGTCTATGTGTGTGATGAAGAGTTATTTCTTTACATATTTCTTTTCTCTTTCCTCACTATATTCCTATTTTTTTTTCTTGCACTTTCTTGTTTTTCTTTGCATATAAAGAATTAACTTTTACTATTCTAATCAAAATCCGCAATAAAATTATATACAAATAAATAAATAAATAAATAAAGAGAGCGGGCTGGGATGGGGGGGCAGGTGGTGCAACACCTGAGGCCCCCCTCAGCCCCCCCCTTTGTAGGAGGGGGCCTGCGTTCACCTTTGTGCCTGAGGTTTGCAGTGGGCAGTCGATAAACTTAATACTAAAATAAT
Organism: Bothrops alternatus; assembly: GCA_034064705.1. Taxonomy (NCBI): domain Eukaryota; kingdom Metazoa; phylum Chordata; class Lepidosauria; order Squamata; family Viperidae; genus Bothrops; species Bothrops alternatus. The sequence continues at coordinate 157,060 of JARGCV010000099.1, forward strand.
ATATAAAATAATATACCAAATAATATATAACGTAATATAAATAATAAAATAATAAAACAAAATAAAAATAAAAATAATAAAATAAAATGAAATAAAATAATATATAAAATAATAAAATGAAATAATAAAATGAAATAAAAATAATAAAATAAAAAATATATAAAATAATAAAATAAAATGACATGAAATAAAATGAAGTAAAATAATATATTAAATAATAAAATAAAAAATAACATAAAAAATAACATAAAATAATAAAATAAAATAAAATAATAAAAAAAATTAAAAGGCTCTTCTGGAAAGCAGAATCCGGCGGAGGCTGGGAGCTCCTTTTGTGACTAACCCACTTCATGAAAAAGCCGGTGCTGCTTCTGTCAGCTGCAGTTCACTTCAGCAGAAGCCTAGAGAGGCTGGACTGATGGAGGATTTGCACTCTGCACCACCCATCTCCTCCTTCCTCCCACCCCTTTCCCCTATTTCACTCCTAGATTGCCCGCTCTCCTCCAAACTCCGGGACCCTCGCGCGCCCCATTCTCTCTGCTGTGGAGCCGCAGAGAAGCCAGGCTTGGCTTCTTGCCTTGACAAAGATTAGGCCTGGGGGTGGGCTGAATTCATGATGGTGTCAGGCTTGGCAGGGGGCCAGTAGCTCTTCTACTCTACAATAAAAACATTAATAACTTCATCGGCATTGACAAAATCCCCATCGGTCAATTGCGGAAGGCAGCTTGACTCAGAAGGGCTGAAATCCTGCCATGAGACTTTTAACCCCATCAAACAACAGCGTCTCCCTATCCCCAGGACCTTGGTGATGACTCGATATAGAGGGTAAAAAGAGGCTGGATCCAGCCTGAACATCTGGCTGTGCGACCAATCACGATAGTACAATGCAATGCCACCCCATGGCCTTACCTTGGATGGAGGGGGACACACTAAGCAGGGCCAGCAGCAGGCAGCCAGCAAGGGGCCAGGCATCTGGAAAGAAAGGAGTGGGGAGATCAATGGGCCTCCAGCCTTGAACCCAGGAAGGGCCAGTGATGAAACAGGATCTCCTTGACAATTAAATTCAGTGGTGAAAAATGTAAGGTTTACATTTAGGCAAGAAAAACCAGAATTGTGGGAGTTGAAGTCCAGAAGCCAATCATAAAAGGGCCACGGTTCCCACCTCTCCTTTAAATATTTGTTTAGAGTTGGACAGCTTTATAAACGAACTAAAATAATGATTTAAAAATAATAAAATCCTAAGTCAAGCTGCACTGTCAGGCTGTCCATTCTCTTTTTCAAGAGAGGCAATAATAAAATAAAATAAAATAAGGAAACAAAAACTGAACGGATTGTCTCCAGCATCTCACACCCAGATAAGCAGAGATTAGCCTCAGACAAACAATCAAGCAGAAAAGAATATCCTAATAGAGCAATCCACTCTCCCACCCAAACTGACAGGACAAACTGCTGTCATATAAACAGTGAGCAAAACACACTCACGCCACAATCCTGACGGTGTTACCTAGTACGGTAATGAAATGTCTACAAGAAAACAACCCGGCTCAGAGAGAACGAAGGAATCCCCACTATCAGATGCCTTCAAAGTTTTCCCAGAGCAGCTTGCATAATTTAATAACAGGATAGCAATTAAATTCAATATATAAAATAATTAATTAAAACAATAAATGCATAGCAAGAAATAGAGACATCTTAAAACTAATGGTGGCAAACACATTTACACTATTGACTTATAGTGTACTGAGTGCGTTTTTGGCTTAGTGTTTCTCCTAAAGCAGCTTAACCACAGTGAAAAGTGGACAATATAAAACAGAACCAAATTAATACATCAGCATTAAAAGGATGGGAACAACTAGAAGCTTGTGGAAAGAGAAATTACAGAAATAAGGTAGTATAAGAAGATACCTGAACAAATTTAAACCCAAGCTGGCAGGAACAGCCAATCCTCCAGAAGACGGGCTTAAGATACAGGAGGATCTGGACAGACTTGAACACTGGGCACTATCTAACAAAATGAAATTCAGTTAGAAAAAAAGTAAGGTTCTACATTTAGGCAAGAAAAACCAAATGTACAGGTACGGAATAGGGGGTACCTGGCTCAATAGCAGTAACTGTGGGAGGGATCTCGGAGTCCTAGTGGACAATCCCTTAAATATGAGCCAGCCGTGTGCTGCAGTTGCCAAAAAAAGCCAATGCAATCCTAAATTGCATTAATAAAAGGATTGAATCAAGATCATGAGGGACCAATTCCACTCTATAAAGGCTTAGTAAGACCACACTTGGAATCCTCCATCCAGTTTTGGTCGCCAAAATGTAAAAAAAGATGTTAAGATTCTAGAAAGAGCAACACAGATGATCAGCAGGGTGGAGGCTAAAACATATGGAGAGCAGTTGCAGGAACTGGGTGTGTCTAGTCTAGTTTAAGGAAGAGAAGGACGAGGGGGGACATGATAGCAGTGCTCCAATATCTCAGGGGCTGCCCCAAAGAAGAGGGAGTCAAAGCGCCTCAAGGCAGGACGAGAAACAACGGATGGAAACTCATCAAGGAGAGAAGCAACCTAGAACTAAAGAGAAACTTCCTGACAGTGAGAACAATTAGCCAGTGGAACTACCTGCCTCCAGAAGTGGTGAATGCTCCGACACTGGAGGTTTTAAGAAGAGACTGGACAGCCATTTGTCCGAAATGGAATAGGGTGTCCTGCCTGAGCAAGGGGTTGGACTAGATGACCTCCAAGGTCCCTTCCAACTCTTGTCTCTCATCTCTCATCCACCCTACTTATATGCCGCCCACCTCGCTATTCATCCCTACAATTTGGCAGGGATCCTACCAGAAATGTGCAACGGGTCAAAGAAGGGAGGGGCTACAGGATATGGATTGTTTATGAAGTTTAAATGTAATTAAGTTATGTATAAGCTGAAAAAGTATTGATAAATGCAATAATGATGTAATTAGAAATGTACTAACTAACCTGAATACGAGACAGTGAAGGGAAAAAGAGAAAAAATATCTGATGTTGTAACCTGAGATTTGCACAAAAGATAATAATAATAATAATAATAATAATAGTAGTAGTAGTAGTAGTAGTAGGAGTAGTAGTAGTAGGAGTAGGAGTAGTAGTAGTAGTAGTAGTAGTAAAGTTGGAAGGGACCTTGGAGGTCATCTAGTCCAACCCCCTGCTCAGGCAGGAAACCCTATACCATTTCGGACAAATGACAATTTTGTTATTGAACCATCGATTAACCCAGTCACCGCGTGGCTTTTTAAATATTCACATGTAAAATTGGAAAATTCATACAATATTCTAAAAAGAAGAAGACGGGAGGGGCTGCCGCCCCTTGTCCTTTCGGGCTCCGCCTGGCCTCGCTTGAAATCCCGACGGCAGCCCTGCGCCGCCGATCGGGACCCGCAGGAGGGCTCGCCCGCCTGCGCCCGGGCGCTCGGCCTGAGGAGGGGGCTTCGGAGACCCCCTACCCAGCCGGCCGGGCCTCTCCTCTCGCGAGGGATCCGGCTGGCTTCCTCGGGGCGCTTTCTGGGGGCGCCTGGAGGGTCCCGATCCTCCCCCCGCCGAGCAGAGCCGAAGCAGCCCCTTGCCCGGTTGCCTGGCGCCCCGGAGGGACCCGACGGCGCCAAGGGGGGCTTGGCGTACCTGGCTCAGGTGGGCGCTGCCAGAGGCGCCCTTCTGCGGGGAGGGGGGGAGGACCCCCGGGAGGCGGCCGGAGCGACGCTTACCTGGGCCTGAAGGGGGCATGGCTGGTCCTTCCTTCCTCCCTCTGGGCAGGACTGGCTGCTGGCAGAAGGAGCGCTTTATAGCAAGACTCGAACTCAAATCAGCACTTTTCTCCTCTCGGGGTGACTCAGCCGCCCCCGCCGCTCCGAAGCGGCCGGAAGAAGCCAAATGGAGTGGAATAGAATAGAATAGAATAGAATAGAATAGAATAGAATAGAATAGAATAGAATAGAATAGAATAGAATAGAATAGAATATAGAATGAAATGGAGTGGAATGGAATAAGAACATAAGAACATAAGAAGAGCCCTGCTGAATCAGGCCAAAGCCCATCGAGTCCAGCCTTCTGTGTCACCCAGTGGCCCACCGATTGTCCATGGGGATCTTGAGCAGAAAGAAGGCAAAACCCTCCCTTTCCCTTGACCCCCAACAATTGGTACTCAAGGGAATCCTGCCTGCCTCAACCAACATAGAGGCGGCACATGGACATCTGTTTTAATAGCCACCGATACACTTGGCCTCCATGAATCTGTCTAGCCCTGCCTTGAAGCTGTCAAGGCTGACAGCTGTCACGACCCCTTCAGGAAGTGAATTCCATAAATCAACGACCCTCTGGGTGAAGAAATATTTCCCTTTATTTGTCCTCACTTTCTTAGCTATGAGCTTTAGGGAGTGCCCCCTTGTCCTGGTATTGTGTGATAGAGAAAAGAATTTTTCTCTATCCACCTTTTCTATCCCATGCATGATTTTATACACTTCGATCAAGTCACCCCTTAAACGCCGTCTTTCAAGGCTGAAGAGACCAAGGCGTTGCAATCTGGTTTCATAAGGGAGGCGCTCCATTTCCTTGATCATTCTTGTTGCCCTTCTTTGCACCTTTTCCAATTCCATTATATCCTTCTTGAGGTGCGGTGACCAGAACTGTACACAGTACTCCAAGTGTGGTCTCACCATCGATTTGTACAGAGGCAATACAACACTTGCTGACTTATTTTCGATTCCCTTCCTAATCATGCCAAGAATAGAATAGAATAGAATAGAATAGAATAGAATAGAATAGAATAGAATAGAATGGGACCTTGGAGGTCATCTAGTCCAGCCCTCTGCTCAGGCAGGAAACCCTATACCATTTCAGACAAGTGACTATCCAGATTCTTCTTAGAAACCTCCAGTGATGGAGCACCCACAATTTCTGGTGGCAAGCTGTTCCACTGGCTAATTGTCATCACTGTCAGGAAGTTTCTCCTAAATTCCAGGTTGCTTCTCTCCTTGATCAGTTTCCACCCGTTGCTTCTTGTCCTGCCTTCAGCTGCTTTGGAGAAGAGCTTGACTCCCTCTTTTTTGGGGCAGCCCCTGAGATACTGGAAGGCTGCTATCATGTCTCCCCTATTTCTTCTTTCCTTTAGACCAGCCAGACCCAAGTCTCGCAGCCGTTCTTCCTATGTTTTAGTCTCCAGCCTTGGATCATCTTAGTTGCTCTCCTCTGATTTTTTTTCCAAACCCTCAACCTCTTTTTTGTGATGGGGTGACCAAAATTAGCTACAGTATTCGAGGTGTGTGTCTTACTAGGGCTTTATAAAGCGGTACTAATACCTCGCGTAATCTTGATTCTATGCCTGGCTGCTCCCCCCCCCCCGGCCCGGATCTTTGGGAAGGAAAGACACCCCCACACACACTCCGTTTGGTTGAAGGGATGACGGGCCCTTCTACTAAGTGGTCGCTGCAACTCAAGGCAGAGTCTGAAGAGTCCCAGGCAAAAGTGTAAGGTTTTCCCTCTGTTCCTGGCTCTCCCCCCACACCTTTCATCATCATCATCATCATCATCATCATCATCAAGTTGGAAGGGATCTTGGAGGTCACCTAGTCCAACCCCCTGCTCAAGCAGGAAACCCTATACCATTTCAGACAAATGGCTGTCCAGTCTCTTCTTAAAAACTTCCAGTGTTGGAGCATTCACCACTTCTGGAGGCAGGTGGTTCCACGGGTTAATTGTTCTGAGGAAGTTTCTCCTTAGTTCCAGGTTGTTTCTCTCCTTGATTGGTTTCCAGCCGTTGCTTCTTGTCCTGCCTTCAGGCGCTTTGGAGAACAGTTTGACTCCCTCTTCTTTGGGGCAGCCCCTGAGATACTGCAAGACTGCTATCATGTCCTCCCTCGTCCTTCTCTTCTTGTCTCCACTTGCATAATTTCCCTAATTTCCTCTGCCCTTCCCTCCATCTATGGCAGGATGCCAGCAAGCTCTGCAATGTGCAGTGAAGATGGCAGAGCTGACATGTAACTCTCATCCCCTTTCCTGCCCCACATGGGAACCAAAGGCAGGGCCCCCAAACCTGGCTAAAAGGTGGCACACATCCTGATGGCTGCAGCTGCCAAACAGTCCTGGGTAACCAGGCAGAAGAAGAGCAGCAAAGATCCCCAGGGCGGGGGTCTTCAAGCGGTCAGGCGAAACCCACCCAAAGGGGTCTGAGTGAAGGGCAGGCACTTGACCCAGCTGCCCAAACGCCGCCCCCTTCCCGAATGCTGCCACTGGGAGAGTTCCTAGATCTCTTTGAGGAAATGCACAGGATGAAATCCAGTTCAGTGGCCTCCCCTTGTCTTCCCAATGTGCCAACATGGAAACAAGCCGCTGTTCCCGGAATTATGCTCTGTGCAAGCTCTGATGCTCTGATTCACATCAGCTCATAAACCCTGACGGGGGGGGGAAGTCCTGGGCTCACTCATGCCTTCGTAAATCGTAAAATAAAATAAAAAATGCCAACTTCCTTGGTGGAGTGGGAGGTCACGCTTCGGATGACAGGGACAGAACCCCCCCCCCACCTTCCAGCCTCCTGCCAGGTAGGTGGGAAGTGCCAAGCTCTGGAAGGCGGGGGGGGGGGGGAAGACCCAGCTGGATTTCAGGAAAGGGGCCCGTTGGCAGAAACCGGATGGGAAATTCCGCCAGCTGGATTTGCACTGGAGTAATTAAGGGGGAAGCTCTCCAAGTGGCCTCCGCCTCTCCTTGTACTTCCTTGCCTCATCCAGCTTTGGTCACCACAATTACAAACAAAGATGTGGAGACCTTGGAAAAAGTGCAGAGAAGAGCAGCTAAGATGATCCAAGGCCTGGAACGGCTGTGGGACCTGGGTCTGGCTGGTCTAAAGAAAAGGAGAAACAGGGGAGACATGATAGCAGCCTTCCAGTATTTCGGGGGGCTGCCCCAAAGAAGAGGGGGTCACGTTATTCTCCAAAGGACCCGAGGGAAGGACAAGAAACAACGGTTGGAAACTGATCAAAGAGAGAAGCAACTGGAATTAAGGAGAAACTTCCTGACAGTGAGGACAATTAACCAGTGGAACCACCTGCCTCCAGAAGCGGTGAATGCTCCAACACTGGAAGTTTTTAAGAAGAGACTGGACAGCCATTTGTGTGAAATGGTGTAAGGTCTCCTGCCTGAGCAGGGGGTTGGACTAGATGACCTTCAAGGTCCCCTCCAGCATTATTCTGATTCCAATTTTGATTCGTATGAGCTGAGCCCATTTTTGCAGGGGTCCTGGGCCTTCCTCCCCTTTGCCAAGGCTTCTTGGATGGGCCTTTCCAGCCAGGGTGTGGGTGCAAATTCAGCCCCCCCAGTGCAAAAGAAAGAGGAGCAGGGGCGTCCCACCCGCTTCCGAGAGGCAGGAAGGGGCTTAACCCAGAGGCCAAATTAGCCCGCTTTCCATTGAATTACAGGTAATCCCCAACTTATGACCACTGAACTGAGCCCAAAATTTCCTTTGCTAAGCAGTCCAGTTGTTAAGTGAGTCGGGCCTGATTTTATGACCCTTTCTGCCACGGTTGTTAAGTGAATCACACCGTCATTAAGCAACTCCAGCTTCCTCCCTTGACTTCACTGCTTGTCAGAGGCTAGCTGCGAAGGTCACAGAGGGAGATCCCTTGATCTCAGGACGCTGCAACTGCCCAAATTTTGATCCCGTGACCATGGGGATGCTGCGACGGTCGTAAGGGTGAGGATCAGCTATAAATCACTTTTTTTTCAGCGTCATCGTAACTTGGAATGGTATAGAGATATTTTGTTTCTCTCTTGGCTCAGAAACGATGTGATTTCGTCCTCCTGACGTAACCCAGTCATTATGGTTTGGGGTAGAAAAACGGGGGCATCGCTGGGCTGCAAGTGTCCAGATGTCCACAAGGTGGCAGTCAAGGGAGCATCAGCAGATATTTGCAACTCAGCTCCGAAGGTAGAGAAGGTCTAGGCACAGGGGTAGGCCACCTTGGCCCCTTCATGACTCCTGGACTTCAACTCCCAGAATTCCTGAGCCAGCATGAGGGAACTATGGCCCCTCCATGACTCCTGGACTTCAACTCCCAGAATTCCTGAACCAGCATGGGGGAACTATGGCACCTTCATGATTCCTGGACTTCAACTCCCAGAATTCCTGAGCCAGCATGGGGGAACTATGGCCCCTTCATGACTCCTGGACTTCAACTCCCAGAATTCCTGAGCCAGCATGGGGGAACTATGGCACCTTCATGATTCCTGGACTTCAACTCCCAGAATTCCTGAGCCAGCATGGGGGAACTATGGCCCCTTCATGACTCCTGGACTTCAACTCCCAGAATTCCTGAGCCAGCATGGGGGAACTATGGCCCCTTCATGACTTCTGGACTTCAACTCCCAGAATTCCTGTGCCAGCCTGTCTCAGCTTGGAAACCTCCCTTTCCCCTCAGCATGGCTGGCTCAGGAATTCTGGGAGTTGAAGTCCACCAGTCCTAAAAGAGCCAAGCTTGCCTACCCCTTGGAGTCTCTATGTTTCCTTGGGTCGCTTCCCCGGAGACGCACATTCATTTCTGGCTGGTCTGCTGATGTGTCTGACGCTTCACCAGAAGGTGCTGTTTTCTTTCCAGGAACTGTTTTTTTCCCAATGTGACAGGAACTTCTCTTTCCAGGAAAAGGCGCTTCTGCTTTTGGTTTTCAGAAAAGGCTCCCGGCATGGAGGAGGCACTGCTGAGTCACCCTGGGAAAAACTCGGCAGGCGGAATTTGTTTATTTCGTAGAATCCTATAGTCCGGGGGCTGGAAGTGACCTTTAAGGTCATTAGTCTCAACCCTTGCCTGATGCAGGAGACCTTATTACATCCGGGACAAATGGCTCTCACGTCTGCTCTTGAAAACCTCCAGCGATGGAGCACCCTTAACTTCTGGTGGCAGGCTGTTCCACTGATTGATTGTTCTAAGACTCAGACAATTCCTCCTTAGTTCCAGGTTGCTTCTCTCCTTGATGAGTTTCCATCGGTTGCTTCTTGTCCTGTCTACTTCAGGGGCTTCGGAGAAGAGCTTGACTCCCTCTTCTTTGGGGCAGCCCCTGAGATACTGGAAGACTGCCTATCATGTCCCCCCTGGTCCTTCTCTTCATTAAACTGGACATTCCCAATTCCTGCAACTGTTATTCATATATTTTATCCTTTATCGCTCCTTGTCCTGCCCTCAGGTGCTTTGGAGAATAGGTGGCCTGGCCCCCTCTTCTCTGTGAAAGCCCCTCAAATATTGAAAAGCTGCTATCATGTCACCCTAAGTTTGTCTCTTCATTAGCCTAGACATTCCTAGCTACCTCAACCATTCGTTGTCTGGTTTAGCCTGCAGACATTTATTTATTTTATTTATTTATAATCAAATTTCTAAGACATCTTTGTGACTCTTCTCTTCACTCTTTCCAGGGTCTCAGCATCTTCATTTATTTATCCCAGGTGCTCTCTGAGCTTCACTGTTCTCTTGCAAATGTTTTATTACCCAACTAAAGAACATTATCCATGCTAATGATGATAAGTTTACCTAGTTGGGTCACAAAAGGTCTGCAAGAAAACCACCCAGATTAGAGAGCACACAGGAACCCACAATCCTTCTTTCCTTCCTTCCTTCCTTCCTTCCTTCCTTCCTTCCTTCCTTCCTTCCTTCCTTCCTTCCTTCCTTCCTTCCTTCCTTCCTTCCTTTCTCCTCCTCCTCCTCTTCCCTTTTAGCGCTGATGTTCCCTAGTTGGTTCATGAAATGTCTGCAAGAAAACCCCCCAGCTCAGAGAGCGCCCAGGACCCCCACAGTTCAACCCAGAGTTACGAATGTTCTCTATTTATTGATTACTTTTATTAAATTTATTGCCTGCTCATCTCCCTCTCATGCGACTCTGGGCCACATACAAGAAAGACATGAGACTGAGGTCATGGAAACGGTGATTGGGCTATCTGGTTAGCAAAATTTGCAAGAACAGCCGTCAAAACGACACTCACAACACACGTGCTGTAAAGGTCAAATAAACCCACACCTTTTTTTATTGTATTGGAGGCACTTTTGCTCTGACTGCTGAAGTTTTTCCGTTTGCCTCAGCCCTCTTTCAAAATCAATTTCCGCTTCCTGGGTGCCCAATAGAAAGCCGAGGGACGACAGTCAATGTGCCACTCATTCCAAAAATGACTCTTATTAGCTGAGACCGAGATCTTTTGCTTACTTACTCCGTTCTCCTTAAATAGGCCATTTCTTCGGTTTAAAACGAAAAGCGGAGAAGGGAAGAGAGACAAGAGCTAAGTCTTGCTCTAGGAACCGATGGAATCGATGCTGTTCTGGGCATCGCTGAATCACAGAGTTGGAAGGCACCCCCAAAGGTCATCTAGTCCAGCCCACTGCAATGGGCAGGACGTCCAGTTCAACCATCTGTGAAAGGCACCTCCCAGCTTCTTCTTAAAAAAAAAACAACTCCAGAGATGGAGACCCCACCCGTGTCTAGGTCCCTTGTACCCCTGGAAGTTGCTATCGGGACGTTCTTCCTTTATGCCGCTAGTCCTCAAATTAGGGCCGGCCATTTTAGTGACCGTTTGAAGTTACAACGGTACTGGGAAAAGTGGCTCATGATCGTTTTTTCACACTTATGGCCATTGCAGCATCCCTGGTGGTCACGTGATGAAAATTCAGACAGCTGGCAACCAGTTCATATATATGACGGTGGCAGTGACCATTCCAAGTTATGACAGCACTGAAAAAGGTGACTTGGGACCGTTTTTACACGACTGTTGCAGCCTCCCTGTGGCCATCGGACGCAAATTTGGACAATTGGCAACTGACTCGTACTTATGATGGTTGCAGCCTCCCCCGTGATCCCCTTTTGCGAACTTCAGGCAAGTAAAGTCAATAGGGAAGCCAGATTCACTTAACAACTGTGGCAAGACAGGTCATCAAACGGGGCAAAAAATCACCTAACAACTATCTCACTTAACAACAGACATTTTGGGCGCAGCTGAAGTCATAAATTGAGGACTACCTGTACGGAAAGGCAATCGAGGTAGTTAAAAGGTGGATATATTTAGGGTGTTTCTGCTGGGGGCCCCTGAATTGTATTATGCTTAAGGTTGATATTAGTAATATTGATAGTAGTGATACTTTGTAATCATTTTATATATAGAAGCACGAAGCCGAAAGCACCAGCCTGAAGATGACGAATTTTTATATATATATATATATATATATATATATATATATATATATATATATATATATATATATATATATATATATATATATATATATATATATATATATTGTTTAAAATTGTTGACAAAGAAATAAGGGATTTCTGATATATATTTGTGCTTGCAAGATGGCTCTGGGTTGAGCTGAAACAAGCAAAAGGAAAGAATGATTCCTTCCTCCCATATTTGGGTTTACAGGGTGCAATCTAAAAAAAAAAATAAACACTATATGTTGTTTAAAATTGTTGACAAAGAAATAAGGGATTTCTGATATAGCTATTTCGAGTTTCTTAACTCTCTTCAGTCAGAACTCACCCTTCCGGGATTCGAACCTGGGCAGTCTCATGCTAAGCAGATGCTTTAACCTATTGAGCCACAAGTTCTCTCCCGCTTTGTCGGTAGTCAGGGAGTAAGGATATGTGTCAAGTGTTTATTTTTTAGATTGCACCCTGTAAACCCAAATATGGGAGGAAGGAATCATTCTTTCCTTTTGCTTGTTTCAGCTCAACCCAGAGCCATCCTGCAAGCACAAATATATATATGTTGTTTAAAATTGTTGACAAAGAAATAAGGGATTTCTGATATAGCTATTTCGAGTTTCTTAACTCTCTTCAGTCAGAACTCACCCTTCCGGGATTCGAACCTGGGCAGTCTGCATGCTAAGCAGATGCTTTAACCTATTGAGCCACAAGCCACCAGGTTCGGTGACTGGTGGTACCCCTCTTTGTCAGCCAAGTCAAGGGAGGGGAGGAGAGCCAGTGGCCTGGTGGTTAATACACTGCCTAGCATGTAGACCAGGGCTTTTCAACCTTTTCACCCATTGTACCACTTTCAGGCTATGGCAATATCTGAGTACCACCAGTCACCTAGCAAGGTGTCTAAAACTTGATGATAAAAAAAGGGGGGGAAGTAATAAAGTACAGGTAGTCCTCGACTTACAACAGTTTGCTTAATGACTGTTCGAAGTTACAATGGCACTGGAAGAAGTGCCCCCCAAGGCACAGCTGAGCAAGACGCCTGCCTGCCTGCCTGGCGGCGCTCTTCCTCCTGTCCAAGGTTTTCATTGTTGTGAGCATTTCTGTTGAGGATTGGCAGCGGGAGTGGGGTGGGGGGTGTTCGGTTTTTATTCCCCCTGTCTGCTGGGTGGTCGCAGCAGGTTTTGGTCCCTTCACATGACCCTGGGACATTGTGACCGTCATAAATATGAATCAGTGGCCAAGCATCTGAATGTAAATCACAAGACCCTGGAGAGGCTGCAACATTCCAGCTGATCCTGGTGCTTCTTCTGGGCTCAGCAGAAGCGCCAGGATCAGCGCTGAGCTCCAGCTGGATCCTGGCGCTGATCCTGGTGCTTCCGCTGAGCGCTGACAGCCCTGCAGTTCCAGCCGTCTCTCGCTCAGGCTTGTGCGGTGCTGCCACCAGTTCAGCTCATTCCCCTCCCCCGCTACTTTTCTAGGATGGCCGCGTACCACCTGCCAGGTGCCCATGTACCACAGCTGGTACCCATACCACTGGTTGAAAAGCCCTGATGTAGACTGCCCTGGTTTGAATCCCATAAAGGGTGTGGCTAGCTGAAGAGGACAAATGAGTCCGAAATAGCTATATTAGTCTCCTACTTAAATCTTTAACTCTTGTCAGAAAAAAAGGAAAGAAAAAATCTGAATATATATATATATATATATATATATGTTTGTTTATGTGCAAGCAGCTTTGTAGGTGCTTTATATTGGGAAATTAGTTATATAAAAGCAAATGTTTCACTCTTTAGGTACAGGTGATTGCTTACATGAAAAGAGCACAGTAAGGGGAGGGGAAAGGAGTTACGGAGGGAGGGAGCCTGGGTTGCTGTGTATGAATCATCATCTAGGAATTATTTTTTTGTGCCATCTTATGCCTGGCACCAAGACCTGGTCTTTTTCTTCTGAAAAGGGCTAAAAGGTGGAAGACATCGTTCCTGCTTGTTGCCTTCATCTCTCCACCAGCCACGAAGAGAGAAGGGGGTCACCCACCTCTATTTTGACCAAAATTGAAGTTGTTTGCTTGCTGAAACCTCGGCTCAGGAGTTTCTTTGGCTGTTTTAAATTCCCGAGTAACGCTGGGACAATTGTGAGGCTCAGTGGAAAACCTTACAGTTGCTTGTGGAGTCTCAGGCCCAATTTTCAGCTTGGTTGTGTAGTTGTTGTTTTTTGTTTTTTTTGCAAACTGGAACTGAGGAGGAATTTCCTGTCAGTGAGAACAATTAATCAGTGGAAGTGAAGTTGCCTTCAGAAATGGTGGGTGCTCCGTCACTTCTAAGAAAAGATTGGACAAGCATTTGTCGGAAATGGTGTGTGGGGTCTCCTGCTGCAGCAGTGGGTTGGACTGGAAGACACCCCCCTCCAGGTCCCTCCCAACACTGTTGTTCTGACTGCTCTTTCCCAGAGCAAGGCGCGCCTGCGTTATCTTTTCTGAAAAGCAGCACCAGAACAGACACCCTCAATGCTCTGGCAACCGTTGCTGGCCACTTTGGAGCAGACTGGGGGCAATCCGGGGGTGGGTGATGCCTCTTGGGTGGGGGGTCCTTGCCTCCAGATGGTGGAATTCCCGCCTTGAGCTTCATCAGGACCCCTGACTCAATGCCTTTCCCGCAGTGGATCCTTCCTTGGCTGAGTGGGGCACCACAGGCGGTTTCAGTTTCACAATGGCTCATCACATGGCTACGTGTGCGCGCATGTTTGTGTTGTCATCCACTCAGTTTTGGAAAAGTCATATCCGGCCCACTTTGAGTTGTTATTTTCTAGAGGAGTGACACATTCGCTCTGCACAGTACGGGTCGCACAATTCCTCCTCTTAAAGTTCAGACCACAAACGTTAAAAATAAAGTGCTGGTTCCATCGACCACTCCTGGGTATTTCTGCCCAGTGTATCAATCATCAGCTGCACTGCCCATCTGTTGACCCGTGTAGCAGACAGCCCTTCCCTTCCCCTTTTGTTTTCCCACAAAATGTGTTCCTGGCAGAGGTCTGTGGAGCTTCTCAGACACCCATGTCATCCGTGTCTCAGTGGTGCTTTTGCCAAAAGGCAACCGGACTTCCTCCGAGACTCTCGCGGAGCAGCAGGTCGGGGCAAATCCTTGCTTTGACTGGCATCAGTCAGCTGGCATCGCTGCATCCATCCACCCACCAATTTATCTATCAATCAGTTCATCCATCCATCCATCAGTTCATCCAATTTACTCATCCACCAATTCATCTCTCCATTCAACCATCCCTCCCTCAGTTTATCAACCCAATTCATCCCTCCCTCTATCAGTTCGTCCACCCATCCATCCAACCACCCACCCACCTATCCATCCAAACATCCATCCATCAGTTCATCCAATTTACTCATCCACCAATTCATCCCTCCATTCAACCATCCCTCCCTCAGTTTATCAACCCAATTCATCCCTCCCTCTATCAGTTCATCTACCCACCTATCAACCCACCCACCTACCTATCAACCCACCCACCTACCTATCAACCCACCCACCTACCCATCCATCCATCCATCCATCCATCCATCCATCCATCCATCCATCCATCCATCCATCCATCCATCCATCACTTCATCCAATTTACTCATCCACCAATTCATCCCTCCATTCAACTATCCATCCATCTCCCCTCCCTCCCTCAGTTTATCAACCCAATTCATCCCTCCCTCTATCAGTTCATCCACCCACCCACCCACCCACCCACCCATCCTGCCTTCTGGAAAGTAGGTTGCCCCCCTCTTCTGTGTGGCAGCCCCCCAACTATTTCAATGCTGCTATCCTGTCCCCCCCTGGTCCTTCTTTTCTTAGACTGGCCATTCCCAGCTCCTGCAAGCATTCTTCACATGTTCCTGTCTCCAGGCCTTTAATCCTCCTCGTTGCTCTTCTCTGCACTCTTTCCAGAGTCTCAGCAATTTTTCTCAGCTGGATTGTAGCCGAGATAAGTAACCTGACACCCACAACGTGGGCAAATCAAACCATGTGAAACTCACATGTCATTTTCTCAGCACATTTAGGTTTTGTTTTCAAATTAAGTCGCCTGTCACGAAGTTCCCAGAAATGAACTCATGCAAAATGTGAGGGGGGGGGAAGGGGGGTCCAAATGTGGCAACTTTTATAAGACTTGTGGACTTCAACACCCAGAATTCCTAAGATTGTGCGATAAAGCAACCGCAAAGGTTGATCGGAGCTGGTTTTCACAACTACGACAACAGAGTGACTCTTGTGCAAGCCAGAAAAAGTGTTATCTTTACAAGTCCAAGGAAAGAGCCCAGAGAATGACAGGGAGTCCTTGACGTGCGACCACAGTTCAGCCCGATTTCCATTGCTAAGCGAGACAATTGCTTGGTGAACTTTGCCCCATTTTGTGGCCTTTCTTGCTGCGGTTGTTAAGCAAATCACGGCAGTTGTTTAAGTTAGTAACGAGGCTGTTCGCTGAATCTGGCTCCCCCATCGACTTGGCTTCTCAGAAGCCGGCTGGGAAAGTTGCAAATGGGGGGGTCACGTGACCCTGGGACACGGCAGCCGCCTTAGGTACCTGCCAGTGGCCGAGCAGCTGAATTTTGATCAGGGGGTTAAGGAGAGGCTCGAATGGTGTGTGTGAAAAAGGAGGTCACTTTTTACAATGGCATTGTATCTTCAGTCCCTAAATGGATCATCATTAATCAAGGACTACCTGCACTTTATTTCCTTCTAAACAACCCTTAATATATTCAGTCCCAAAAGACCATTTTCAGAAAAAAATGACTTCCCTCTTCTTTCATTCCAACTTTTGATTTCTTCCTTCCTCTACCCCAAGTGACTTGGTTGAGGTGGGCAGCTACAGAAACTGAAGAAAGAAAGAAAGAAAGAAGGAAAGAAAGAAAGAAAGAAAGAAAGAAAGAAAGGAAGGAAGGAAGGAAGGAAGGAAGGAGGGAAGGAAGGAGGGAGGGAGGAAAGCAAGCAAGCAAGCAAGCAAAAGATGTAAGGAAGGAAGAAAGAAAGAAAAAAGGAAGGAAGAAAAAGAAAGGAGGGGAGGAAAGAAAGAAAAAGACGTAAGGAAGGAAGAAGGAAGAAAAAAAGAGGAAGGAAAAGAAAGAAAGAAAGTCTGTCCCGACATACAGTTCAGGCAGGAGGATCAGGCTGGGGGTCCAAAGAGGACTATTGAAATGCAAAGACAATTTTAATTTTTGTGTATTTATTTCCTTGGTTTTTTGGCAAAAAGGTCTGGCACTCAAGGTCGTCCCCCCAAGTTCCCACCCTTCAAATCCCCGCTTCTCCCCTACGTTCACCTCTCGGTCCCCCCCCCAGCAGCCGGCCTTGGTTTCCTTCAGCCTTTCGTTCTTCCACAGCCCCTGGGGTCCCTCCCAAATTGGTCGGCACCACCTTCTGCTTATAGAAGTGGGCTGCTACTTTGAGTCACGGAAAGGATCGGCGCTGAAGGCTGAGACGGCGACTGCCCTGAATTAAGGGGAATTGGGTGAAACAGGAAACATCTCTGCAAAGTCTGCAGAGAGAGATTAAACTCTTGTGTTTTCTCAGTGCCAGCAACTTTAAGACACGGGGACTTCAGCTCCCAGAAGTCCCTTGCCAGCTGTGCTGCCTCGGGGGTTCTGGGAGTTGAAGCCCACACATCTTAAGGTTGCGGATGTTGAGAAACATTTCATTAAAAATCTATTTAAATTCAGCCTCTTCGCAAAAATTGCAAAGTTGGAACAATTAACCAGTGGAACCACCTGCCACCAGAAGCAGTGAATGCTCCAACACTGGAAGTTTTTAAGAAGAGACTGGACAGCCCTTTGTCTGAAATGATGTAGGGTTTCCTGCCTGAGCAGGGGGTTGGACTAGATGACCTCCAAGGTCCCTTCCAACTTTATTATTATTAATTCCAGTCCAAAACCCCCATATCCCCTCCAACCGAAGCCTGTAAAAAACCCCAAACCTTTCTGAAATCCACTGCAAAGATCTTCTGTAAATCCTCCTGGATGGATCTCCGCATTTCTGCCGCCCCCCCCCCCCGCCCCCAGACACATTCTCTCCCTTGCCTCTTTCTCTCCTTCGGGTTTCGTAACTCTTGAGTTGAGTTGGGTGGCTAGAGAAACCGAGTAAATAAAAACAAACATTTTCCAAAGCAACAACTTGCAAAAACAACAGGAGCAGCAATTTAGCAGAATTTATTACACATTATTTCAAAGGGGGGGGGAGGGAGAGAGAAAAAAATCCATCCGTGCTCTGAGTTCTTAAGGATTTGTCCATAGGAGTGATCCCCCGTTGGCAGTAGGTCGCACAAGTGGCCCAGGCTGTTGATGTTGCAACAGACACCTGAGTGTGTGCTGGACACCTCTGGAGGGAGGCCAACCACGGCTAGGAAGGAGACCCCAACCGTCCCACCTTGCTCCCAGTGATCTGGGGGGGCACATTCCCCCCTTTTCTTGGGGATCGGGGAGAGGCTGTGAGCCGCTGCAAAGCACCCCCTACTAGGGGCTGATGCCCAGGAAGGCGAGACCCCCAACGTGGCAGAGACCCAGCTCTGAACTTGCCCTGTGGGTGGTGAGCCAGAGATGGACCCCGCAGCAGAACCCCCTCCCCCCGTTCCCTGGGTGGAGGCAGCTGCCTAGGTGGGGAACCCTTCTGGATCCCCTCTTGAGATCCTGGAGCCTGTCCTCTACGAGGTCTTCCCTGGCAAGGGGTCCGGGAGCCTCCGTGCAGAAGGGGGCCCGCCCGCTTGGCACCGCCTCCCCTCATGTGGGGTGCAGGGAAAGCAGTTCTACACAAGGCCCACCTTCCCGATACAGACCCAGGGGCGAGGAGAGCTGGGCAGGGGTCCCAGGTGATGGGAGCCACTTGCTCTCTCCGTGGGTCAAGGGCCACCTGCCACCATGCCCACCCAGCTCCTGGGGGTTAAAATGCACCAAAGCAATCCCCGCCTTTACCTTCCTGTCCGGCATTAGCACCGCTGTTCGTGAAAACCAAGGCTGCCCCGCCAAGCCCTGAAAATAACCAGGCAGGGGCGAGGATGGGAGGCCACCCAGCAGTCCTCACTGAGCAGGACCCCTCAGCGCACGGCACGGCGTTGCTTCCTTCCAAGCGAAGTGAAGGGAGAGGAGCCGGTGCCCCCCGGACCCTCCGCCTGGCAGGTTGGCTTGTTTAGCTGCCCAGGTTTTTTCAGCTGCTGCTTCCAAAGCTTGACGGGTCCAACGGGCAGGCAGGGAAAATCCGGGGTTTGACTGGGAACCATTCCCAAGAGACCTTTTTAGAGGAGAGGGCGGAAGGCAGAGGAGCTCCTCCCCCCAAAAATCAGGATGGGGCCCCTCCTGCTGAAGGCCCAAGGAGGGCAGGAGAAACGGGGGAACTCCAGAGTCGAGAGCGGGTAGGACCCCTCTGGGTTGGCACCAGAGGCTGGGGAGGATGGGGCTGGGGACCTTGAGACGGGGCAGGGGCCTCTCCGCCCCACGGTGGCTGTCCAGCTTGGCCTCTATTCCACTGGGGGAGGGGGTGTCCTGAGCCAGCCGGCCGGCCAGAAGCCGCCGAGAGGAAGGGGCTGGTGGTGCCAACAGGCCTGGCACAGAGGCACAATTCCAGAGGGCCAACGGAGGGGAAGGGAAACATCCAGAAATAAAAAGATGTTTCGATAGGCTTGTTAAAATAATTCTTTTCTTTCTTGCTAAAAAAAAAAAGAGAACGAAAAAACACTCCTCCTTTCCAGCCTACAAGCCGCAGAAGCCGGCCTGGGCAGTGCTTCTTATGCGCAGCGTCCGCCCGTCCACCTGTCCCTCTGGGGTCGCGGTGCAGCCGCCCGGGGGCTGAGGCCGGGGTCCTGAGAGGTAAGTGATGGAGAACGCTTCTCCTGGGGCTCCAGCGGCGTCCTTGGTCATGTGGCTCCCCCTCCGGCTCCCCAGGGGCGCTCTGGCTCTGGGGCAGGAACCGGGGGAGGGGGTTACTCCAGGCCCAGGATATAGTTAATCCCTTGCACTAGTCCGATGATGACCGGCTGCCAGGCCACCAGGTAGCGCAGCCAGTCCAGCAGCTGTCCGTACATCACATGCGGCCTCTCCCAGCTGCGAGCCGGAGTTAAGGCCAAGTAAGGATAAAGGGTCGAGGAGTCCCCACGGGTTTCCCACGGTCACTCGTAGCCGACTTTAGGGGCAGCCTGAGCCAGCGCTGCCCGAAGACATTTTGTATAGCCCGCATGACGTCACAGAGCCGTTACCTTCCCACCTATTTATCTACTTGCAGGTAAGATGCTTTCGAACTGCTGGCTTGGCAGGAGCCGGGGCGAGCACGGGAGTTCACCCCATCGCGCACCAATCGGGCCTTGAACCCGGGCTGTTGACTTTCCAGCTGACAACCTCAGGGTCTTTGACCACTGAGCCATCGCGCCCCTCTTAATGAGGGTAATGGTCTCCCTGTCCCGTTGTGTCCAACTCATGTCTGTTTCTTGGCCAAGGGAGCCAGGCTGCCTGAAGACACTTTCCACGGTCACGCGGCCAAGATGGCTGTACGTCAAAGGCGCGTGGAACGCTGTTACCTGCCCACCGAAGTGGTACCTATTCATCTACTTGCACTCAACTTCTCTGGAATTGGGCGCTTGGCAGGAGCGGAGGCAAGTCACGGGAGCTCACCCCGCCACGCCTTGCTGGGACTCGAACCATCAGAACGTAGACTTTCTCTGGCACCTTTTAAGCCGGTTTACGTCTCTCTTAAGGTGGGGCAAGCAATTCATTTCCCCACAACTGGGACTGTTGTGGAGGGCTGAATCAACAGGGCTATGAACGTGAGAGCCAGGTGTGTAAATTGAAAAAAAAAAAAATAGCCGTGGGTTTCAAAATAAAAGCAATCTATGTAGGGTGGGCAGGGACAGCCAAGGGGCCAGATCTGGCCCGGGGATGGGAGGGGTGTGTGTAAAACATCCAGGTTTGAGTTAAGGGAAGCCACCAGGCTAGGGTGGGGTCAACAGCCCAGCATGCCCTCCTCTGGCTCTGGGTCTAGGACTCGAGGTCCCGCCAGAGCAATTAACCTTCAGCTTTGGTCATTTGTCCACTCCGGGTGAGCAAAGGGATTGCAGACCCAGGAAGGCCGTGAGACGACGTGAGGACGCTCAGGCTCAGCCCTGCATGGGAGCCGTTTGCATGGCGGTGCGTTCAGTGCCTACCAAGCCGCCAGCCCCCCAAAGCCAACACAAGAGAGAAAATAAGGATCGGGGGGACATGGAGAGCATCTAGTCCAGCCCTCGGGGTGGGGGGCCTGTTATAACGGCGAGCGATGAAGGATACGGATTGCTGAACATCCGCTTGAGGTCCACCTTCTCCTTGCAGTACGGACAGGTCTGTTTCTTCCCCACGATGCACCAGCCCCGGATGCAGAACTCGTGAAAGCTGGAGGGCAGCCAGTCAAGGAGCAGGCGAGGCAGGCAGAGGCCGGACGTTGATGGAAAAGAACGCCGCAGCTCAGGGTTGAGCTATGAGGGTCTCTGGGGGTCTCTGAGCCGGGCGGTTTTCTTGCAGATGTTTCAGGACCCAAGTAGGGAACATCATCAGGGCTATCGTCCTTAGCGTTAGCATTGATGATGTTCCCTAGCTAGGTCCCGAAACGTCTGCAAGAAAACCGGCCGGCTCAGAGAGCACCCAGGACCCCACAGTTGTTGTCATTGTTGTCGTCGTCCCCCTCCCTTCTAGCACTGATGATGTTACCCAGTTGGGTTGTAAAATGTCTGCAAGAAAACCGCCTGGCTCAGAGAGCACCAAGGACCCCACAGTCCTCCTCCTCCTCCCTTTTGGCACTGACAATGTTCCCTAGCTGGGTCATGAAACGGCTGCAAGGAAACCACCCGGCTCAGAGAGCACCAGGGACCCCACATTCCTCCTCCTCCTCCTCCTCCCTTCTAGCACTGATGATGTTCCCTAGTTGGGTCATGAGACGTCTGCAAGGAAACCACCCAGCTCAGAGAGCACCCAGCACCCCACAGTCTTTCTTTCTTTCTTTCTTTCCTTTTCTTCCTCTTCCTTCCTTCCTTCTTTCCTTCCTTCTCCTCCTCCCTTCTAGCTCTGATGATGTTCCCTAGCTGTGTCATGAAACATCTGCAAGGAAACCACCCGGCTCAGAGAGCACCAGGGACCCCATTGGTTGACAATGCCGTGAGCGGAGGCTGCAGCTACATCCAATTCTCCCCACCACTTTCTGGGGAGGCATCCTAACTGGGACCACCAAGGCTCAGGATCTCCTGGGTGTCGTTTTAGATTTGACCCCGGAGGAGGAGGAGGAGGAGGAGGCCGAAGAGGCACACTGGAAGTGAGCTGTGCTGCCTCCCACATCGCCCTGGGAGCTGACTGCTCTGCCACAGGCATGCGACTCACAGGCTGTGCATGCAGACATGACAAAGCATGGGTGTGTGAGGGGTCTCGGCCTGGAGTGGGAGGACAGGCCCTGCCCTTCTCCGGGCTGTTCCTCCTCCGGAGGCTTCCAGGGAATCCAGGCTGTGCCTTCCCTTCCCTGCTCCCAGGCCACCATCCCGTGCGCCTCCTGCCCTGCGGCTGTGCTGCCCTGGCCCCAAAGGGCACCTGGGGGGGGGCTTCCAGGGCAGGGAGGGGACCCTCGCCCTCCCCGCCATCCCTTCCAGATGGCACCCTCCCCTCCTCCCCATCCCATCGCTTCCCTGCGCCCCTCACAGGTCAGGCTGGGGACTACAACTCCCATCCTCTCCAGCCCTCTGGGGTGCTACAGGTCAGCCCAGGGGGAGAGCCCAAACTGGGCAGCGCCAGCATCTGTTTTCAAAGGCCCGGCCCAGAGTAGGGACAGGAGCACTACAGGGAGTCCTCAACTTATAACATTTAGTGACCGTTCCAAGTTCCGACAGCACTGAAGAAAGGTGACTTGAGACTGTTTCTTCACACAACCGTGGCAGCCTCCCTGGGGTCACCTGACCCAGCGACTCGCATTTATGATGGTCGCAGCCTACCCGGGGTGTGTGTGTGTGTGTGTGTGTCACGCGATCCCCTTTTGAGCAAAGTCAACGGGGGAAGCCGGATTCACTTAACACCCGGGTGACTCACTTAAGAACTGCAGTGATTCGCTTAACGACGGTGGGGCAAAACTCACTGGGGCAAAATGTTTCTCTTAGCAATATACATGTTGGGCTCCACTGTTGTCGTAACTTGAGTCCTACCTCGTGCTCGCTTCGGCAGCACATATACTAAAATTGGAACGATACAGAGAAGATTAGCACTTGAGTCCTACCTCTACTAACAACTACCCTGATTCGTTAACAGCGGCGGCCAGAAAGTCGTAAAGTGGGGCAAAACTCACTGCCTTGCTTAGCAGTGGAGATTCTGGGCCCGATTGTGGCTGTTAAGTAGGGGACGACCCGGCCTTGGGCTCCTCCTTGGGAACCGGGCTGTTTTATAATAATAATGATAATAATAAAGTTGGAAGGGACCCTGGAGGTCATCTAGTCCAACCCGCTGCTCAGGCAGGAAACCCTATAGCATTTCGGACAAATGGCTGTCCAGTCTCTTCTTAAGAACTTCCAGTGTTGGAGCATTCACCGCTTCTAGAGGCAGGTAGTTCCACTGGTTAATTGTTCTAGCAGTCAGGAAGTTTCTCCTTAGTTCCGGGTTGCTTCTCTTCTTGATGAGTTTCCATCCGTTGCTTCTTCTTTTCTTCTGCCTGGGGTTCCCCTCCGGGGTGGGGTGGGTGAGTCACCTCGCCTTTGACACACACACACACAAAGAGGAGTCCCCCCCGCCCCCAAGTCAGAGGAATCCCCTGCGGGAGGGGGCTGAGTCACGGCCCGTGGCTTCCCCTTAAGGCTCTCCAGGGGATAGACCATGTGAAGGCTTCCCAGAAGACCCAGCCGGGGAAGCACTGGGCCTCTGCACACGTGTGTTACGCCACGGGGGCAGAGGGGAGACCATGCACACACACACACACACACACACACAGTTAAGTGAATCCGGCTTCCCCCGTGGACTTTGCATGTCAACAGGTTGCAAAAGTGGATTGTGTGATCCCCCCAGGGACGCTGCAACCGTCGTAACTATGAGTCAGTTGTCCATTTTGATCATGGGACCAGGGGGATGCTGTGATAAACAGTCCTAAGTCACTTGTCCAAAATGGCATAGGGTTCCCTGCCTGAGCAGGGGTTTGGACTAGATGACCTCCAAGGTCCCTTCCAACTTTATACTGTTATTAATAATAATAATAATAATAATAATTATTATTATTTTTTTCAGTGCCTGCTGTAACTCTGAATGGTCACTAAACGGACCATCGTTAAGTCAAGGACTGCGATGGTCGTTAAGGGTGGGAAATGGCCCCAGTGACCCAAGAACTAAAGGGTGACCGCCTGTAGTCCAGAGGGCGGACCGGACTCTCTTCCTGTGACAGGCAGGCGGTCCGTGTGTGGGGTGTGCGGGCGCGCATGGGCAGGTGTGTGGGCAGACACAACTGCAGCCCCCGACAGCTGCTGCCCCCCGCCCCCCCTCCCGGGCAGGAAGGATACACGTGGTTGCAGGAGAGCCGGTAGGTGTTCTCGATGATCCCCTCCTCGCTCACGTCCACAAAGATCGGCTGCCCGCAGACGGCGCACACGCTGTCCGACAGGTGCTTGGTGGGCATGCCGGAGGCGCTGTAGAACTGCCCCGGCACGGAGGGAGGGAGGGAGGGGGTGATTCGCAAGAGGCCCTAGGGGAGCCAGGACCCCCCTTTCCAGGGAAGCACCCCAATGCACAGGAGGGACTGTGGGGCCCATAAGCCACGGCTGTGAAAGCCCCTCCAATGGGATAGGCAGCCCCTGCAAGCCCCACCCCCCAATCTCCCGGACAGGCTTTGCCCCACACGGTGGTAGAAGGGGAAAGAGCCACAGCGCCAGCTAGTGGCCAAAGTCCCTCTGCGCGCCTCCCTTTCTCCAGCTTGGCCACAGGTGGACTTCAACTCCCAGAATGCCCCAGCCAGCAGAGCTCTTCCTTCCCTTCCCTTCCCGTCCTATCCTTTCCTTTTTCTCTCTCTTCCTTCCTTCCTTCCTCTCTTCTTCCTTGCTTCCATTTATCATTACTCCCTCATACTTTTTTCCTTCCTTCCCTTCTTCCATCCCTCCCTCCCTCCCATTTCACCTTCCTTCCTTCCTCTCCTCCCTCCCTCCGTCTTTCTTCTCTTTCCTTGCTTCCATTTTTCGTTACTTTCTCATACTTTTCCTTCCTTCCTTCCTTCCTTCCTTCCTTGTCCCTTTTCTTTTTCTTTCTTTCTTTCTTTCTTTCTTTCTTTCTTTCTTTCTTTCTTTCTTTCTTTCTTTCTTTTTCTTTCTTTCCTCCCTCCTTCCTTCCTTCCCCCTCCCCTCTTCCATCGCTCCCCCCCTTTCACCTTCCTTCCTCTCCTCCCTCCCTGTCTTTCTTCTCTTCTTCCTTCATTCCTTCTTCCTCATACCGGTAGCTGGCTGGGGAATTCTGGGAGTTGAAGTCCACCCGTCCTAAAGAGGCCAAACTTGGGAGGCCTGCTGCCTTAGAAGGGGGTCAAAGGAAGCCAGGCCAAATAACCCCTCCTGACCCCACGAGGGCTCACCCTCCAGGAAGCAGCTGGTGGAGGGTCCCAGCCCAAGCCCGTCTGGAGGGGAGGGCAGGGCGGGGCCAAAGGCCCGAGGCGGAGGAGGGGAGCTGTGGCTGGTGGAAAAGGCAGGCGGAGCAAAGGGGAGGATCCCGAGGGGCAGGGAAGCCCAAGCCCCCTCCCCAGCGCTCCCTCTTCCTTGGAGGAGCTGCGCCCCAGCCCAGCCCCAGCCCCCCCCTTTGAGGCTCTTACCCCGATGGTGGAGGCCATGTAATCCGCACACATTTCCGCAAAGTCGCGTTCCAGGACTCCGTAGTAAAGGCCGTAGAACAGGAGGGAGATCCCAAAATCCATGCCGTCTTCTGGTTTAATCCTGCCAGGGATGGGGGGTGGAGGGGGTGTGTGAAGAGAACCCTTTATGCAGCTTTCAAGGGTTAGGGCTGCGGAAGCTTCGAACCCAGGACCCTGAGAAGCCCTGCCTGGCGCTCCAGCTATTTGGCTACCAGGATCTCTGCCTTCCCTGAGCCGTCCTTTGGTGCTGTTTGCTGATGAGGGTCAGGGGTCTTCTAGACAGCCCCCCCCCACTCTTCGTGGTGCAAATTATAATTATTAAATTAGTGCTAGCACTGATGGTTTTACCCAGTTTGGAAATGAGACATCTGGGAAGAAAACACCAAGCTGAGAGAGCACCCAGGACTCCAGACGTCTCCTCCTCCTCCCCTCCCTCCTACCGTAGCATTCATGATGGTATCTAGTTTGGTCATGAAATGTCTACAAGAAAACCACCAAGGTTTTCGGAGAGCACCAAGGATCCCACCGTTTTTAAATTTGAAGTCTGGTGTGTGTGTGTGAGAGAGAGTGAGTGAGTGAGTGAGAGAGAGAGAGAGAAGAGGGAGAGAAGAGAGGAGAGAGGAGAGAGAAGAGAGAGAAAGGGAAGAGAGAAAAGAAAGAGAGAAGAGAAAAAGACGAGAGGAGAGGAGAGACAAGAGAAAGAGAGAGAGGAGAGAGAGAGGAGAGAGAGAGAGAAGAGAGAGGAGAGGAGAGAGAGAGAGGACAGAAGAGAGAGAGGGAGGAGGGAGAGAAGAGAGGAGAGAGAAGAGAGGAGAGAGAGAAGACAGAGGAGAAAGAGAGAGAGAGAGGAGAGAGAGAAAGGGAAGAGAGAAAAGAGAGAGAGAAAAGAGGAGAGGAGAGAGAGCGAGGAGGGAGAGAAGAGAGGAGAGAGAAGAGAGAGGAGAGGAGAAAGAGAGAAGACAGAAGAAAGAGAGAGGAGAGAGAAAGGGAAGAGAGAGAAGAGAGAAGAGAGCAGAGAGAGAGAAGAGAAAGAGAGAAAGAAGAGAGAGAGGAGAGAGAGAGAAGAGAGAGAGGGAGGAGGGAGAGAAGAGGGGAGAGAGAGAAGAGAGAGGAGAGGAGAGAGAGGACAGAAGAGAGAGAGAAGAGAAAGAAGAGAGAGAGGAGAGAGAGAGGAGAGAGAGGGAGGAGGGAGAGAAGAGAGGGGAGAGAGAGGACAGAAGAGAGAGAGGAGAAAGAGAGAAGGGAGAGAGAAGAGAGGAGAGAGAGAGGAGAGGAAGAGAGAGAAGGGAGAGAGAAGAGAGGAGAGAGAGAAAGGGAAGAGAGAAAAGAGAGAGAAGAGACAAAGAGGAGAGGAGAGAGAGAAGGGAGAGGAGAGAGAGAGGAGAAAGAGAAGGGAGAGAGAAGAGAGGAGAGAGAGAGGAGAGGAAGAGAGAGAAGGGAGAGAGAAGAGAGGAGAGAGAGAAAGGGAAGAGAGAAAAGAGAGAGAAGAGACAAAGAGGAGAGGAGAGAGAGAAGGGAGAGGAGAGAGAGAGGAGAAAGAGAGAAGGGAGAGAGAAGAGAGGAGAGAGAGAGGAGAGGAAGAGAGAGAAGGGAGAGAGAAGAGAGGAGAGAGAGAAAGGGAAGAGAGAAAAGAGAGAGAAGAGACAAAGAGGAGAGGAGAGAGAGAAGGGAGAGGAGAGAGAGAGCGAGGAGGGAGAGAGAAGAGAAAGATTGAAAGAAGAGAGGAGAGAGAGAGGGAGGAGGGAGAGAAGAGAGGAGAGAGAGAGGACAGGAGAGAGAGGAGAGAGAGAGAAGGGAGAGAGAAGAGAGAGAGAGAAGAGAGAGGAGAGGAAGAGAGAGAAGGGAGAGAGAAGAGAGAGAAGAGAGGAGAGAGAAAGGGAAGAGAGAAAAGAGAGAGAAGAGACAAAGAGGAGAGGAGAGAGAGAAGAGAGGAGAGAGGAGAGAGAGAGAAGAGAAAGAGAGAAAGGAGAGAGGAGAGAGAGAGGGGAGGACAGAAGAGAGAGAGGAGAGAGAGAGAAGGGAGAGAGAAGAGAGGAGAGGAGAGGAAGAGAGAGAAGGGAGAGAGAAGAGAGAGAAGAGAGGAGAGAGAAAGGGAAGAGAGAAAAGAGAGAGAAGAGACAAAGGAGAGGAGAGAGAGAAGAGAGGAGAGAGAAGAGAGAGAGAAGAGAAAGAGAAAGGAGAGAGGAGAGAGAGAGGGGAGGACAGAAGAGAGAGGAGAGAGAGAGAAGGGAGAGAGAAGAGAGGAGAGGAGAGGAAGAGAGAGAAGGGAGAGAGAAGAGAGAGAAGAGAGGAGAGAAAGGGAAGAGAGAAAAGAGAAGAGACAAAGAGGAGAGGAGAGAGAGGAGAGGAGAGAGAGCGAGGAGGGAGAGAAGAGAGGAGAGAGAAGAGAGAGAGGAGAGAGAGAAGACAGAAGAGAGAAGAGAGAGAGGAGAGAGAGAAGACAGAAGAGAGAGGAGAGAGAGGAGAGAGAGAGAAGGGAGAGAGGAGAGAGAGAGTGAAGAGAGAGAGAAGAGAGAGGAGAGGAGAAAGAGAGAGAGAGAAAAAAGAAGTGAGAGAGATTTTTCTCACCTGAATAATAAGTTAAGTCCGAAGAGTGTGAACATGACAGCCATGTAGCCCACGATGCCTGTGGCGTAGCTGATTTTGTATATGAGGAGAAACCACTTGTACACCAGCCTAGTTCCAGGAAAGAAAACAGAGACACAAAAGGCCGCAATCAGGAGGCGTTTTCTGCTTCGGCCACCCTGAGGTTCTACAGCCAGAGTTTCATCCCATACAGCATTATCCTCGTGAACGCTCAAGCTTCCTCCTTCCGTTATCTATTCAAGATGGACAGTATTTAATATTTATTTGCTACGTGTGGGTCTGTACATATGTTGTACATAGTATGTTTAGGTGTGTGTCACGTATGTTTCACTTTGAGAGCGGGGAACTAAATTTCATTTGTGATGTCTGCCGTTGAGCCCACAGTAAAAAAAAAATGACAATAAAAGGTTATCTTATCTAAAAATGCCCTCGTTATTTCAACTCTGGCTAAAGCTTTCCCCTTTAAAAGAAAGCCAGGGCATCTTCTGAAAATCAAATGTATCCCGAAGCAGCTCTATAAACATCCCATGAAAAGGAATATGTACCATTTGCCACTTGCCAGCTAAAAAGCAGACAGACATTCCAAGGAAAAAATGCCCCTTTTTCAATAAACGCTGAAGTTACAGAATGGCATTAAAAATCAACTGTCATCCCGAGTGTGAAGTTCAGGATCTTAGTCTCCAAATCAGATGAAATAGATAAACCAACATTCTGGGTTTCACTGACTGGAGAGTTTCTTAAACTGGGAACACAAACGGGGACCCGATTTTCCATCGGTAAGCAAGACGGTTACGAGCCCTGGTTAAGATGAATCTCCTGGTCATTAAGCCATGATGGCTTCCCCGCTGGGATTGTCAAAAGTCTGGCTGGGAAGGTCACAAACGGGATCACCTGCCCCCAGGACAACGCACCGGTCATAAATTCATGCCACTTGCCAAGCGCCCAAATTGGGGGCATTCCCACGACCCTGGGGAGGCCGCAACAACTTGCTGAAAGTCCCCTTTATTCGGGACTGTGGTAACTTTGAAGGCTCGTAACTGGAGGACTAGCCCTCTTTGTGCCCACAAGGCTCCCCGGTTCCAGATGCAGAGATCCTGCAATGTGGCCATTTCTGTCCGACCAGCCACACTTCCGACGGCCACAAGGGAGAGCAGCCACGGGACGGCAGGATACGGCCCTCATCCCGCCTTTTCTGACACCAGCAGGAGTAAATTCCACCATTTTAGCCCTTTGGGAAACCGTGTCCACATTGTTCCATTAGCACATATAATAATAATAATAATAATAATAATAATAATAAGAAGAAGAAGAAGAAGAAGAAGAAGAAGAAGAAGAAGAAGTTGGAAGGGACCTTGAAGGTCTGCTAGTCCATCCCCCGCCCAAGCAGGAGACCCTACCACCATTTCAGACAAATGACTGTCCAGTCTCTTCTTAAAAACCTCCAGTGTTGGATCATTCACCACTTCTGGAGGCAGGTAGTTCCACTGGTTAATTGTTCTGTCAGGAAATGTCTCCTTGGTTCCAGGTTGCTGCTCTCCCTGATTTAGTTTCCACCCGTTGCTTCTTCTCCTGCCTTCAGGCGAGGTAGTTCTCGACTTACAGTTCGTTTAGTGACCGTTCTAAGTTACGACGGCACTGAAAAGGGACTTATGACCATTTTCCAGTTATGACCCTCGAAGCATCCCCAGGATCACGGGATCAAAGTTCAGGCGCTCGGCAGTGGGTTCATACTTACGACGGTCGCAGCGTCCCCGGGTCACACGATCCCCTTTTGGTGACTTTCTGACGAGCAAAACCAACGGGGAGGCCGGATTCACTTAACAACCGAGTTACTAACTTATCAACTGCAGTGATTCCTTTAACAACTTTGGCAAGGAAAGTTGTAACATGGGGCAAAGTTCTCTCAACTGTCCTGAATCACAAGGGAAAATCTTGGTCATAAGCCGAGGACTGCCTGCATTCCGTTAGCACGTTAAACATTCAGCTGCTTTGTGTCAACTCTGCTTGGGCAGCGAGGATTGAGCCCAGGTCCAAAGGGGAAGGGTCGGACGTCACCGGCCCTGTCGGGAGAGGACGCCGGCCTCACCAGCCTCCAAGGAGGAAAGCGCCCCCTGCAGGAGACGAGCGGCCTCCCTCCACAGGCCCCGCTGGCTCACCTGGGGGTGGTCTGGACGAGGGGCTTCCGAGTGGCCCGGAAGGTGATGAAAGCCGTGATGGCCGAGAAGACGACCCAGATGCCCAGGAACCGCCACCAGTGCAGCTTCACCGTGAAGTAGAGAGGGACCACCCACATCTGGAAGAGGGTCACCATCTGCAACGAGAGGGGAGGGGGTTTGGGGGGGCAGCCCAAAATCCCCCTGGAGAGCCGCGTCTCGATGGGAATCCCCCTTTGCACGATTTCCTAGACGGTTCAGACAATCCCTAAGGCAGGGGTGGGGAACCTGGGCTCTTTTAGGACTGGTGGACTTCAACTCCCAGAATTCCTGAGCCAGCCATGCTGAGGGAAAAGGGGGAGGTTTCCATGCTCAGCCAGGTTGGCTGAGGAATTCTGGGAGTTGAAGTCCACCAGTCATGAAGGGGCCCTAGTTCCCTCATGCTGGCTGAGGAATTCTGGGAATTGAAGTCCACAAGTAATGAAGGGGCCACAGTTCCCCCATGCTGGCTGAGGAATTCTGGGAGTTGAAGTCCACCAGTCATGAAGGAGGCCATAGTTTCCCCCATGCTGGCTCAGGAATACTGGGAGTTGAAGTCCACGAGTCATGAAGGGGCCAAAGTTTTCCCCATGCTGGCTGAGGAATTCTGGGAGTTGAAGTCCAGGAGTCATAAAAGAGCCAAGGTTGCCTACCCCTGCCGTAAGGAATTCTAGTAAAGGAGCTGGAAATTAACCCTTCCCAAGCATTGGGCAAAGCATCAGACGACTTTTCAGACTGGATGGGCCACATATTGTTTAGGCCAAGGGTTGATTCAGCAAGGATCCAAATGAAAGCATTCTTGGCAGAGGGCCCTCTGTGGGGTCCCCGGGGGTCTCTGACTTGGGTGGTTTCCTTGTAGACGTGAGGAGGAGGAGGAGGAGGAGGAGGAGGAGGAGATTAGGACTGTGGGGTTCCTTGGTGCTCTCTAAGCTGGGCTGTTTTCTTGCAGACGTTTCATGACCCAGCTAGGGAACGTTATCAGCGCTAGAATGAAGTGGGGTTTGCTCTCTGTTTATATCCAGATAGCTTGCTTGCAGAGACACTCCCCATCCCCTTCTAGCACTGATGATGTTCCCTAGTTGGGTCATGAAATGTCTGCAAAAACTCCATAGTCTGTCTGTCTTTCTTTCTTTCTTTCTTTCTTTCTTTCTTTCTTTCTTTCTTTCTTTCTTTCTTTCTTTCTTCCTTCCTTCCTTCCTTCCTTCCTCCTCCCTTCTAGCACTGATGAGGTTCCTTAGTTGGGTCATGAAATGTCTGCAAAAATTCCATAGTCTTTCTTTCTTTCTTTCTTTCTTTCTTTCTTTCTTTCTTTCTTTCTTTCTTTCTTTCTTTCTTCCTTCCTTCCTTCCTTCCTTCCTTCCTCCTCCCTTCTAGCACTGATGAGGTTCCTTAGTTGGGTCATGAAATGTCTGCAAAAACTCCATAGTCTGTCTGTCTTTCTTTCTTTCTTTCTTTCTTTCTTTCTTTCTTTCTTTCTTTCTTTCTTTCCTTTCTTTCTCTCTCTCTCTCTCTCTCTCTCTCTCTCTCCCTCCCTCCCTCCCTCCCTTCCTTCCTCCCTCCCTCCCTTCCTTCCTCCTCCTCCCTTCTAGCACTGATGAGGTTCCCTAGTTGGGTCATGAAAGGTCTGCAAGGAAAGCACCAGGCTCCCTGAGAGCCCCCAGGCCCCTCGTTTCCACCCTGAGCCACAGAGATTCTGCTTGACTGGAGGAGCTGCCTTACGTTGTAGGAGCGAGGGTGCCTCTGTTTCCACTGTACCAGGAGCAGCTGGGCGACGACCAAGGTGGCAATCAAGATGAGGACCATCTCGGCGTGCATGGCCTCGTGGCCCCGGTGCTTGGCGTGCATCCGGGCATGCTCGATCCTGAAAGGAGAGCCAGGCAGGTCAGCCTCTTGCACAACGGCCCGACAACTGTTCAGATACACTGTTTAAGATGTTGATTACATTGCCCACCACCCAGAGTCCCTCTCTGAGGGAGAAGGGCGAGAGTGAGAGAGAGAGAGAGGGAGAGAGAGGGAGGGAGGGAGGGAGGGAGGAGAAAAAGAGAGAGACAGAAAGAGAAAGAGAGAAAGGAAAGGATGAAAGAAAGAGGAAAAGGAAAAGAAGGAAAAAAGGAAAAGAGAAAGAAAAAAGAAAGCAAGGAAGGAAGGAAGGAAGAAGAAAAAAGGAAGGAAGGAAGGAAAGAAAGAAAAAAGAAAGAAAAAAGGAAGGAAGGAAAGAAGAAAGAAACGAAAGAAAGAAAAAGAAAAAAGAAGGAAGAAAGGAAAGAAAGAAAGAAAAAAGAAAGAAAGGAAGGAAGGAAGGAAGAAGAAAAAGAAGGAAGGAAGGAAAGAAATAAAAAAGAAAGAAAAAGAAAAAAGAAGGAAGGAAAGAAAGAAAAAAGAAAAAAAGAAAAAAAGAAGGAAGAAAAAAGAAAAAAGGAAGGAAGAAAGAAAAAAGAAAGAAAGAAGAAAGAAAGAAAGAAAGAAAGAAGGAAAGAAAGAAAGAAAAAAAGAAAGGAAAGAGAGACAGACAACTGGTTCCTAAGGCGCTTTGGACCAAGATATGTTGACTTCCCATCTTCTCTGCACGTTCTCAAACCGGCTGGGGAATTTTGGGAGTTGAAGTCCACCCATCTTAAAGGGGCCAAGGTTGAGACTAGGGCAGGGCTTTTCAACAGGTGGTACGCGTACCACTTGTGGTACTTTAACGAGTGGCAGGTGGTACGCAGCCCTGCCTAGCCAAGTGTCGTGGGGGAGGGAAAGAGCCAGCACAGGCAAGGACTTGCAGTGAGAGAGTCCTGTGGAGCTGCAGAGTGGCTGGGGCGAGGCAAAGGAAAGGGCCCAGGCTCACCATGAGAAAGGAGGAGGAGGGGGGCGGAGACAGGAGAAGTTATAAAAGGAGGCAGTTTGGGAGGGAGAGGGGGGAAAAAGAAGCAGCCCCAGGAGGATGTGGAGTCAGCTCTAGCTGCACTGAAGGGGAAGGAGGAGGAGGGTGGGGGGGGAGAGGAGATCAAGGAGTCCAAGCCAGCCGGCCATGAGCCGATCTACAACTGCTGTGGCAGCCACCTGTGCTGGCAGCAACAAACAGGCAAGAAATGCAGCGGGGGAGGGCTGGCCCTCCAAGAGGAGTGAAAAAAGGCAGCAATGGCTGGAGGTGAGGCCCGGAGGAGGAAAGGAGACGGAGAGTGGAAGGATTCTTACTTTGCTTTTGTGACTTTGAAGTTCTGGGATTTGTGCAAGGAGGGCTTTGTGTTCTTAAGGAGTGTTCGGCAATTTCTATTTGGCTGATGGCTGATGGCTCCTGCTAGCTTCTATTGCTCTGCTGTTGTTAGCTGTAAGTTGTGCTGCAAGGGATTTTGAAGGAGTTTTCTCCTGAATGGATTTTGCCTGTAGCATTCCTTTACTTATGAATGGGGCCATTTGGGGAGGCTGCCTTAGCTGGCAGCCAATACTTACATTTTTTTTCTTCTTTAAGTGCCGGCTGCACTCCTTAACTTTTCTTTCTAGCCAGTAGTTAATTCTTAAAGGGGAATGCGCCTTTTTACGCGCCTATATCACTCAGCAGTTTGTCTTTTCTGTCTCTGGAGGCTTTTCCTTCTTTGATGAAATATGGGGGGGGGTTCAAATTCTTCCTTCAGAAGGAGGTGGGCATGAGAAAGAGGGAGGCAGGGAAGGAGGGAGGGAGGGAAGTCCCGCCTCAACCATATGGGGGAGGGGGGCTTCCTGGGGGATTTTGCACCAGCCTCCATGATCATTTAAAGCCGCTGTTTCTCAACCTTGCCAACTTTAAGGCATGTGAACTTTTCTGCACATCTGTTCTTGTGATCACAATCATAAACATGTTTACACACAGGAGGAAGCCCAAGGGTGCTTGATGGAACTCTCGCTCTCCACCCTGACTTTAACCTAGGCCAGGGGTGGGCAACCTGGGCTCTCTTACGAATCGTGGACTTCAACTCCCAGAATTCCCCCAACCAGCTACACTGAGAGAAAAGGGAGGTTTCCAAGCTGAGCCAGGCTGGGTCAGGAATTCTGGGAGTTGAAGTCTGCCAGTCATGAAGGGGCCATAGTTCCTCCATGCTGGCTGAGGAATTCTGGGAGTTGAAGTCCCCGAGTCATGAAGGGGCCATAGTTCCCCTATGCTGGCTGAGGAATTCTGGGAGTTGAAGCCCACCAGTCATGAAGGGGCCATAGTTCCCCCATGCTGACTGAGGAATTCTGGGAGTTGAAGTCCACCAGTCATGAAGGGGCCATAGTTCCCCCATGCTGGCTGAGGAATTCTGGGAGTTGAAG
Source organism: Bothrops alternatus (assembly GCA_034064705.1). Lineage (NCBI taxonomy): Eukaryota > Metazoa > Chordata > Lepidosauria > Squamata > Viperidae > Bothrops > Bothrops alternatus. The sequence goes on from JARGCV010000099.1 coordinate 191,140, forward strand.
TCCACGAGTCATAAAAGAGCCAAGGTTCTCCCATGCTGGCTGAGGAATTCTGGGAGTTGAAGTCCACCAGTCATGAAGGGGCCATAGTTCCCCCATGCTGGCTCAGGAATTCTGGGAGTTGAAGTCCCCGAGTCATGAAGGGGCCATAGTTCCCCCCATGCTGGCTCAGGAATTCTGGGAGTTGAAGCCCACCAGTCATGAAGGGGCCATAGTTCCCCCATGCTGGCTGAGGAATTCTGGGAGTTGAAGTCCACGAGTCATAAAAGAGCCAAGGTTCCCCCATGCTGGCTCAGAAATTCTGGGAGTTGAAGTCCAGAGTCATAAAAGAGCCAAGGTTCCCCCATGCTGGCTGAGGAATTCTGGGAGTTGAAGTCCACGAGTCATGAAGGGGCCATAGTTCCCCCATGCTGGCTCAGGAATTCTGGGAGTTGAAGTCCAGAGTCATGAAGGGGCCATAGTTCCCCCATGCTGACTCAGGAATTCTGGGAGTTGAAGTCCACCAGTCATGAAGGGGCCATAGTTCCCCCATGCTGGCTCAGGAATTCTGGGAGTTGAAGTCCAGAGTCATGAAGGGGCCATAGTTCCCCCATGCTGGCTGAGGAATTCTGGGAGTTGAAGTCCACGAGTCATGAAGGGGCCATAGTTCCCCCATGCTGGCTGAGGAATTCTGGGAGTTGAAGTCCACCAGTCATGAAGGGGCCAAAGTTCCCCCATGCTGGCTCAGGAATTCTGGGAGTTGAAGTCCCCGAGTCATGAAGGGGCCATAGTTCCCCCCATGCTGGCTCAGGAATTCTGGGAGTTGAAGCCCACCAGTCATGAAGGGGCCATAGTTCCCCCATGCTGGCTGAGGAATTCTGGGAGTTGAAGTCCACGAGTCATAAAAGAGTCAAGGTTCCCCCATGCTGGCTCAGGAATTCTGGGAGTTGAAGTCCAGAGTCATGAAGGGGCCATAGTTCCCCCATGCTGGCTGAGGAATTTTGGGAGTTGAAGTCCACCAGTCATGAAGGGGCCATAGTTCCCCCATGCTGGCTGAGGAATTTTGGGAGTTGAAGTCCACCAGTCATGAAGGGGCCATAGTTCCCCCATGCTGGCTCAGGAATTCTGGGAGTTGAAGCCCACCAGTCATGAAGGGGCCAAAGTTCCCCCATGCTGGCTCAGGAATTCTGGGAGTTGAAGTCCACGAGTTATGAAGGGGCCATAGTTCCCCCATGCTGGCTCAGGAATTCTGGGAGTTGAAGTCCAGAGTCATGAAGGGGCCATAGTTCCCCCATGCTGGCTGAGGAATTCTGGGAGTTGAAGTCCACCAGTCATGAAGGGGCCAAGGTGGCCTACCCCTGACCTAGTTTAACATGATACAGATAAGCAGGAAATGGCCTGGATGCAGACAAGGTGGGTTCTTCTGCATCATCATGATTTTTCATCTTGGTGGGTGGCAGGCTTCCGGGAGGCTAAAGCTTGGCATTTGGGGGGGGGACAGAAAATTGGAGTATTATGGTTTTTCTGGGTTTTGGCACAGGATGGCTGTCATGGGGAAAGGGTCTGATTTTAAAGGAACAAAGAGACAAGAAAGTCAGTATCACCCCTTCCCTGCCAGCTGCTAAATCTGCAGGGAAGGAGGGAGGGAGGAAGGAAGGAAGGAAGGAAGGAAGGAAGGAAGGAAGGAAGGAAGGAAGGAAGGAAGGAAGGAAGGAAGGAAGGAAGGAAGGAAGGAAGGAAGGAAGGAAGGCACACACTCTGGGACGCAAACTGCATTGGCCAATCTTCCTTGAGTCCAGAAAGCCAGGAGTGGAAGGCCCAAGAATCAACAAGCTGAGTAGCTCCAGCACAGGGTGGGGGCACCCAGAAGGCCATCTATCCCAGCCCCGTAAGTAAACCTATCAGCTGGAGGTGGATCTTGCATGATGAGGTTGCTCGCCTCCTGCTTCCCCATGGGTGGCAGCTGCACACAGAGAGAGGTGCCCTCAAGGTCGCCAGGCAGCCTTGCACTCACCTCCATCTCTCATCGGGGTCCAGGTGCGAGAGGTCAACCTGCAGAGAATAAGAGAGAGAAGCTGCAGCCAAAGGAGGCCTCGGGCCCCAGGGGGAAGGTCCCGCGGTCTCAAGCAGAGGGGCTCTCCAAACCCCCTTTGCCTCCACCAGCATCCAGAAATTGAGAAGTGCAACAAACAACCAGGGTTATACTCACAGACTCAGATATGCCCGGAGCTGCCATGGGGGGGCTTAATGGGGGTGCTGTGGATCTTAGGATAGCTGTGAACACCCCCCCCCCTCACTCACCTGCAAGGCGGCCATCGCAGCCACTCAGGACATGCCTTGGCTCTCCTCTGAGTGAAGCGCTGAGCAATTTTCAAATCCCTCCGAGAACTTCCCGGGGGCATACATTCTACCCGCATTGTGACCTGGCATTGCTGGCCTCCGCAGGGACCGGCCACCAGCCAGCTCTCCTTGTCCTGAGCCCCACCGGACTTTTCTTTCTGGCCCCTGACAGCACGTCAAGCGCGGGGCAGGTCAGAAGACGGAAGACGCTAAGCCCCCCCCCAGACCCTGGTCAGGCCTTCTCTCTCTCTCTCTCCTCCGAAGGACCAGTCAGCGTTTCACTCAAAGGCCAACGATGCTTGCCGGCTGTCCCACAGGTAGCTGAGGGCAGTTTACAACTATCCTAACACACACGGAGCAGATGGCCAGCAGACAGACGTCCAGGATGACAGACAGAATGACCTTTCACGTCTCTAATATTGTGAAGGGCCAGCGGTTAACCTCTGGAATAAATGGCCTCCTTTTTAACACCACAACACCTTTTGGGAAACCTGTTAGGGCAGCCCACGTGTTTCTGCTGCTCTCTCTATCTTGAAGATGACGGGAGCAAAAGGCTCGGCCCTGCCGGGGCTTCCCCCACACTCCCCAATTTGTGAGGCTAACAATTGCATAAGAAAGGCTGAGAAAGGCCAAAGCATGGAGGCCTTTGAACTCTGGGGCCAGAGAAGACTCCTGCGAGTCCCCTGGACTGCAAGGCGATCCAACCGGTCAGTCCTGGAGAAGATCAACCCCAACTGCTCTTGAGAAGGCCAGATCCTAAAGTGGAGACTCAAGTCCTTTGGCCACTGAATGAGAAGGAAGGACTCCCTGGAGAAGAGCCTGATGCTGGGAAAGATGGAGGGCAAGAGAAGAAGAAGGGGACGACGGAGAAGGAGGTGGCTGGACGGAGTCCCTGAAGCAGGAGGCGTGAGCTTCAGTGGACTCCAAAAGATGGCCGAGGACAGGAAGGCCTGGAGGAACGTGGTCTGTGGGGTGGCGATGGGTCAGACACAACTTAAACAACAAACAATTGCACACAAGTGGCACGTACGGTTGTGATAGAGAGGGACGCTGGATTGAAAAGGAGGCAGTAAATTCTTTGGGACAGAGAAGATAATTTACGGACAGAAGGGAATATTTCTATCTGTGGTGGAACTGTGGGAGATAATTTTTTTTTTCCAGTTCGAAGTGGGGTAACAAACTGAGTTGTGTGAGTGCCCTCACGGAGCTTGGCTGTTTTCTTGGAGATGTTTCATGACCCAACTAGATAACCTCATCAGTGCTAGAAAGGAGAGGGGTTTGTGGAGAGGAGGAGGAGGAGGAGGAGGAGGAGGAGGAGGAGGAGGAGGAGGAGGAGGAGGAGGAGGAGACCGAAGACTGTGGAGTTCTTGGTGCTCTCTGAACTTGGTGGTTTTCTTGTGGAAGTTTCATGATCCAACTAGGTAACGTCCTCAGTGCTGGGGATGTTCCCTAGTTGGGTAATGAGACGTCTGCAGGGAGCATTAAGGACCCCCTTCCCCCCCCCCAGCTCTCCTCTTCTTCTCCTCTCTCTGCCAACCCCACTCCCTTCTAGCACTGACTATGTTACCTGGCTGAGTAGTGAAGTATCTGCAAGAAAACCGCCCAGTTCAGAGCGCACCAACTGCCTCACAGAAGCCGGTTTGTTAAGGAGTCCCCAGTTCAAACTGGAAAAAAAAAATATCTTTGCCGGTCCAAGGGTTTCCCAGAGGAAAGGCAGCGCAAGCATCTGTGACCCCCAGCTGTTACCTACTCAAGAGATAAGCCCCAGGTACACTTGCCCGGCCCTTCCAAACAGCTGGTGAGGCATAGTGCAAAGGTTGTTGCCAACACAAAAAGACCGAGTGAGACTCCTGCCTTGGCACCTCTTCGGTGTGGTGCGGAGTCACAAACCAAGCTTTGTTTTTATTCGCAACAGCTGATCAACTCTTATTTTAGCTGTTGACCCAGTGAATGAAAACATCCTCGGCTATCCCTGGAGGTTTTTAAGAAGTGACTGGACAGCTGCTTGTCTGAAATGGTATATCGGGTCTTCTGCCTGAGCAAGGGGTTGGACTAGAGGACCTCCAAGGTCCCTGTTGGAATATTCATGAGCAGGAAGAGTCGTGTGGTAACTCAGTCAGCCAATGTGAAGAAAGTGCTACTGAGTCTGTGCAAAAAGGGTATTGAGTTAGGAGCTGGATTTTTCCAGTCTCAGGTTTGCCTCTGTATCTCTCTGTAAGAAGTCTTCATTGAGCTATGTTGCTGTCAAGAAGAATGTATGGTATTGTAAATATTTTGATATGAATATAAAGAGGTTATTTTGAATCAGCTAAATGCAGTCAACTGTGAGAGCTTCTGATTTATTTTTTCACCAACAGAGAAATTAAAATTCTCTTAGCAGTCCCTCTCCCAACGGTTTTGTTCTATAATTCTATTAGAAAGAAACCATTTTGCATCTCTGAGGGGACTGCAATTGCTAGGTGGAGGATTTCACTGCCACCCACTAACACAGCGGTTCTCAACCTTGGCAACTTTAAGACTTGTGGACTTCAACTCCCAGAATTCCTCAGCCAGCAAAGCTAAAGTCTTAAAGTTGCCAAGGTTGAGAACCCCTGCTCTAACAGGAGAGTGGCGCTACTAAAGGCAGGTGAGTCACCCTTTAGAAGATTACAAAGGTGTGTAAAGCACACCTCAGCCACTGGCTGAGGAGGTTCTGGGGATCGGAGTGGAACAGCTTCTCCTCCTCCCCCTTATAGCAGTGTTTCTCAACCTTGACCATTTTAAGGCATGTGGACTTCAACTCCCAGAATTCCACAGCCAGCAACGCTGGCTGTGGAATTCTGGGAGTTGAAGTCCACATGCCTTAAAATGGTCAAGGTTGAGAAACACTGACCTAGAGACAGGATGAGGGGCCAGGAAGAACCCTCACAATTATTGCCACACAATAACTGGCTTTCAACATTTTCTCCACTTAACAGATCAAGAGCAAGAGTTTCCACAGGTGTTTGGAACCCAGAACATCGGGCTGGAAGGGACCTTGGAGGTCTTCTAGCCCAACCCCCTACTCAAAGCAGCAGACCATACACCATTTCAAACAGGTGGCTGTCCAATTTCCTGTTAAAATCCTCCAGTGATGGAGCACTCACAACTTTTGGTGGCAAGCTGTTCCACTGGTTGATTCTTCTCACTACCAGGAAGTTTCTCCTTAGTTCCGGGTTGCTTCTCTCCTTGGTTAGTTTCCACCTGTTACTTCTTGTCCTGCCTTCAGGCGCTCTGGAGAATAAAACTTCCCCCGTGACAGTATTGGAAGATGCTATCATGGCTGACTCAGGAATTCTGGGAGTTGAAATCCAAAATCCACAGGTCATAAAGTTGTCAGAGTTGCCCCACACCCCCCCCATAGCGCTCCCATTATTTCACCCATCTAACCTCACCTTCCATCGCTTCCTTCCTCTCCCTAATTAGGCAAGATGGGCAGACTGCAAGCTTAATAAACAAACACATACATACATACATAATCAGGATAGCTAATTGTGCCTTAGAACCCCACAGGATGTCCTCGACTTAAAACAGTTCATTTAGCAACTGTTCAAATTCACGTCACTGTAAAGGTGACTTAACACCTGGTCCTCCTGCTTATGACCGTCACAGCATCCATAGAGTCATGTGGGCAACATTTGGACGCCTGGCAACTGGCATATATTTATGACAGCCGTTGGTTATCTTGCAGGCCGGCTTCTGACAACCAAAGGAAGCAGGACCTGCTTAATGACCGCCTCGCTTAGCAACGGACATTCTAGTCTCGGTTGTGATCATATGCCGAGGACTTGACTGGCTTTTTGGGACAGGTGAGACAACCGATAGAACTTTCTAGAGTAGCCTAGAACTCTCCCGCAGGTTATGTTTTCATTATTTCACAGTTTTATGTTTTCAAATGATTTTTAACGTTTTGGCGACAGCCTTTGTCTCGCTTTTTATTTTCCTTTCTAAGCTGCCCAGCGTCACAACAGTGAGAAATAAACACAAGCAATACATTACAGGTGGTCCTCACCTAACCGGTTCATTTAAGTGACCGTTCAAAGCTACAACGGCACTGCAGGACCGTTTTTCCACACTTGTGACCATCGCAGCCTCCCTGCGGCCACGTGATCACAATTCAGAGGCTGGGCCACTGACACATACTTATGACGGTCGCAGCGTCCCAGGGTCATGTGACCCCCTTTTGCCACCTTAGAACAGAATATCTTTATTGCCGTTGTGTAACAACGAAGTTAAGACCTTCCGACGAGCAAAGTCAATGGGGGAGCCGGATCCATTTAACGACCGTGTAGGTAACTTAACCACCGCAGTGATTCACTTAACAACCGGAGCAAGGAATGTCGTTGAAAAAGGGGGCAAAGGTCGCTTAACCGACTCGCTTAGCAATAGAAAGTTTGAGCTTAATTGTGGTCGTAAGTCAAACAGCATGGCTGATATAAATACACACACACAGAGACGATATTAAGACTCGCTCAATGTCCGTCATCCCCGTCGCTTCTTTTAAACCAGCGTTGCCCTCCATGGGCCTTGGGGACCCAACGGGAAACTCCAGGGCAAAGTTTCAATTTCTTTACATTTATTATTCAATTTATAGGCTGCCCATTGCCCCGACAGGTGACTCTGGGCGGCCTAAGAAGGGAAGGGAGAAGTCAGGCAGGTGGAGCCTCCTTCCCCGGTTGAGCCCCTGCCTGAATCGCAGCTCCAGGTCAGGCTGGGAAATGAACTCAATGGCTGGGAGCAAAGGAAGGGCTGCCAACAGACGGGAATGCGCAGTGAGAATCGTAGCAGGACAGTTTTTCTCAAGCTTGACATTGCATTAGACCCCTTTGGCAGGGATGGTGGAACTCCCCACCACAAGAGTCCTGATTTGGACAGCTTTGCTGGCTGGGGAACGCTGGGAGTTGGAATCCAACCCTCTTCAAGCTGTCAAGCTTGAGAGACGCTACATTAGGCCCTGGGCGGCATCGTCCCTTGGCAGGGACCGCGGAACTCCCCGCCACAAGAGCCCAGTGAAGTCCCGATTTGGACAGCTTTGCTAGCTGGGGAATGCTGAGAGTTGGAGTCCAGCCCTCTTCAAGCGGTCAAACTTGAGAAACGCTGCATTAGGCCCTTGGCGGCATCGTCCCTTAGCAGGGACCGCGGAACTACCCGCCACAAGAGCCCAGGAGGTCTTGGGAGGATTTGGACAACTTTGTTTTGGGAACGCTGGGAGTTGGAATCCAACCCTCTTCAAGCTGTCAAGCTTGAGAGACGCCGTATTAGACTCTTGGCGGCATCGTCCCTTGGCAGGGACCGCGGAACTCCCCGCCACAAGAGCCCAGCGAAGTCCCGATTGGGACCAGCCATCAGAGACTGGCTCCAGAGACCCCAAGGGACTTTTCCAGGGGTGCTCGGCGGGGGTCTCTTTCGGGGGAAGCCCCCCAGAGCGGCTCGTGGGCTGGCTCCCAGGTAGACTGTCCCTGGCGCTGGAGGCTCTAGCCAGCTGACCGGAGGCCGGGCTCGGCGGGAGGCCTGCCCCGCAGGGCTGTTGAGGAAGGGGACCGGCCCTCTTCCCGCTCCTCCTCTCCCCTCTCCCGCCTCCCCGACCGACCCCCGCCGGCGACCCACCTCGTCGGCGCCGGGCTCCAGCGGCGCCCCCAACACCTCCACTTCCACCACCGCCATCTTGCCCCCGCCTCGCCGCCAGCTGGCTTCCGCCGACGCCCGCCAATCACCGCCCTAGGATCCCGCTCGGCCAATCGCGGCCTCCAGCGGCGGCGGCGGGGGTGGGCGGTTGTCAGGGAGCGTCGAGCAAGTGCCGCACTCCCCTCCGGACGGAACCATTGCAAAGACGCGGGGGAGGCGGGCCGCGCAGCGAGGCCTGAGTGGGGGGTTGTCGGAGAACGTGCCGAGGCTCGGCGGATCCGGGCTCCGGAGGGAGCGGCGGCTTTCGACGCCGTTGCCAGGGAAGAGCTATTGGGAGACACTCCCCGGGGCGAACGGAGAGAACTACGCCTCCCGGCATTCCCGGCGGCCTCAAGCGGGGCTGATCTATTGGCGGACGGGGCTGGTGACGTCAGAGCGCGAGCGGAGCGCCGGCCTATCTGGAGCGGGGGGAGGGGCCAGGTCGGGGTTGGCGGGAAAAGCGAAGCCGCGGCGGGGGGCGATGGGTGGTGTAGTCCCATGGCGCCGCTGAAGATCCGCTGCGTGGTCTCCTTCTCCTCGCAGGTGACGCGGCCTCCGGTCCGGGGGCTCTCCGGGGCGGGGAGGCCTCGGGCGAGTGGCTTGGTCGTCGGGATGCGGCCGAGCCCGACACGCCTCTGCTCTGGGGCACGACACGCGTCTCATGGGAGCCTCGTAGCGCTGAACGGGAAGGGCGAGCCCTGGGCCGAGAGTCCCCGAAGTCCCCCCGGCCGCTCTGTAGGGGGAAATCGGGGTTGGGGGGGGCGGTGGCTCAATGAATGGCCGTAGATCGAGGACTGCCTGTAATACAGAGATCGGCTCAGTGGTTCGGGTTTGTGGGACACGCAACATGGGCTTTGTAGTTCAGGCAGTCCTCAGCGTACGACCGCAACTGAGCCCAAAAGCTCTGTTGCTCAGTGAGACGGTTGTTAAGTGAAGTTGGCCCCACTTTACGACCTTCCTTGCCAGAGTTGTTAAGCGAATCACTGCAGTTGTTAAGTGAAGCCAGCTTCCCCATTGACTTTGCTCAGGGGTCTTCCAACTTGGCCCTTTGATGACTTCTGGACTTCAACTCCCAGAATTCCTCAGCCAGGCACGCTGGCTGAGGGATTCTGGGAGTTGAAGTCCACAAGTCATACAAGGGCCAAGTGGGAGGAGCCCTGATCTTTGCTTGACAGATGGTCGCAAAAGGGGATCACGTGACCCAGCAACCGTCATAAATACGAGTCAGTTGCCAAGCAAGTTCGATCGTGTGACCGTGGAGGTGCTACAATGGTCGTAGGGCTGAAAAAAAGGTCATAACTCGCTTTTTCCCGGTGCTGTTGTAACTTTGAACGGTCACTAAATGGACTGTTGTAAATCAAGGACTCCCTGTGTTGTTAAACTTGCTAACTAACGTGGCTATTTTGCATCTCAGTTCGGTTTATTTTTCTCTTTTAAAATGAGGAGGCGGGTTGGTCAAACGGTTGCAGAGTGGGATGTAGAAAATGGCTGCATAGATTGATCGATGAACTTCTGACATTCCTAAATGGAAAAGAGAAAAACTGTTTTTTTTGGGATGTCCAGATTTTGTCTTCTGATTAGAGAAAGCTCGTTAGTACTAATTGTGGCTTGTCTCCTGGTGAACCCCGCCCAAGACAACCTTATGACTTTATTTCCACATTAACACCTTAAATTTTACGCCCCTCTTTCACCGGACTGGTTTACTATGCAAAGCAGGGACTGCTTTTATCCTGTCCAATCAACTTCACCTTTTTCTTTGATGTGAGAACTATAAAAGGGAGAATGTAAGCTAAGGATTTTAAATGAGAGTGAATCCTCTTTGATCAGAACGTTCTGCATAAATTGCAATTAAGTGATCTTCCTGCCTCGGAGCCTTATTGGAGCCTGGGCCCTATTTGACTAAGACAGGGGTAGGCAACCTTGGCTCTTTTATGATGGTGGACTTCAACTCCCAGAATTCCTGAGCCAGCATGGGGGAAACTATGGCCCCTTCATGACTAGTGGACTTCAACTCCCAGAATTCCTGAGCCAGCATGGAGGGAACTAAGGCCCCTTCATGACTCCTGGACTTCAACTCCCAGAATTCCTGAGCCAGCATGGGGGAACTATGGCCCCTTCATGACTCCTGGACTTCAACTCCCAGAATTCCTGAGCCAGCATGGGGGAACTATGGCCCCTTCATGATTGGTGGACTTCAACTCCCAGAATTCCTCAGTCAGCATGGGGGAACTATGGCCCCTTCATGACTCCTGGACTTCAACTCCCAGAATTCCTCAGTCAGCATGGGGGGAACTATGGCCCCTTTATGATTGGTGGACTTCAACTCCCAGAATTCCTGAGCCAGCATGGGGGAACTATGGCCCCTTCATGACTCCTGGACTTCAACTCCCAGAATTCCTGAGCCAGCATGGGGGAACTATGGCCCCTTCATGACTCCTGGACTTCAACTCCCAGAATTCCTCAGCCAGCCTGGCTCAGCTTGGGAACCTCTCCCTTTCCCCCCCTCCCCAGCATAGCTGGCTCTGGAATTCTGGGAGTTGAAGTCCAGGAGTCATAAAAGAGCCAAGGTTTCCCACCCCTGGACTTCCTGGCCCCTGACATGTCTTGAGTATCCACGTTAAACTTTAATTAAATGGTTTCCTCTGATTCCCCGTTTTCTGGGCCAGGATCCGAAATACCCCGTGGAGAACCTCTTGCTGGAAGAGAGGCTTCAGCCCTGGCTCTGCTGCCCCTCGGACCACAGCCGGCAACTGAGGGCCGAGTTGCAGCTGGAGCAGGCCGGTTCCATTGGCTACATCGATGTCGGTAAGCCCGGGACGGGTGCAGGGGGATGAGTAGGGTCTGAAATGCTTTGTGGGGTGGGGGCAGTAAAAGGTTTGTGTTCCAGAGCATGCAGGGAGAGAGACCAGCTAAGAATCGGGCCCAGTTTATTTTACTTATTTGTGAAATTGATTGGCTGACCATCTTCCTTATAATCCTAAAAAGCAAACTATATCAAAAGACATCAGTAAAAAGCTGTGAGGATCCATTTCGTAGTGATTTAGAGTCCAGGGGTTCTCAACCTTGGCAACTTTAAGACTCGTGGACTTCAACTCCCAGAATTCCTCAGCCAGCAAAGCTGGCTGAGGAATTCTGGGAGCTGAAGTCCACGAGTCTTAAAGTTGCCAAGGTTGAGAACCCCTGATTTAGACTCTCCTAAAGCGTGGCCTGCTTGGCGGGCCCAGCGGAAGCAAGAGGGGGGGGCTTTCTGGTGGGGGCCCGGAGGGGGCTTCCCCTGGAGAGTAAGAGGCTGCCCTGTCTTGGCCCCCCCCCTCCAGGGAACTCGGGCTCCGCTTTCCTCCAGATCGAGGTGGGCCGCTCCTCCTGGCCTCCAGGCCACGATTACCTCACGCTGCTGCCCACCGCCACCTTGATGATGCCGGCGGATGCCAAACTGGACCAGAACCGCTCCGGGGTCCGGATGTTTAAAGAAGGTACAAGAGAGGCGGTCGCCGGCCTGCCTGGGGCTGGGGGGCTGGACTAGAGGACCTCCCAGGCCCCTTCCAGCCCAGGTTTTGGAGCTGGGCGTGCGAGAGTTGGCTTTGTTGTGTCGCGCAGGGGACCTGCTGGCTTCGGCTCTGGCGGAGAAGTGGGACCGGGTGCGGGTCACCTGCAGCCAGCCCTTCAACAGGCACGCCCAGTTCGGCCTGGCCTTCCTTCGCATCCGCACCCCGCAGGATACGGAGGGGAGCCCGGGGGAGCCAGCAGCCCCCTCCCCTTGTCAGGTACGGCTTTGCCCGGGTTCAGGGGGGGGCAGCTCCATCGGGGGGGGTGTCCCTCGCGGGCAACTTTCAGACTTGTGGACTTCAAGTCCCAGAATTCTCCAGCCGTCTCCCATCCCCCAGTTGTAAATGTGAGGATTTTTCTGTACAGTTTATTTAGTGACCGTTTGAAGTTACGGCGTCACTGAAAAAGAGTGACTTATGACCATTTTTCACACTTACGACCGCTGCAGCCTCCCCGGGGTCACGTGATCGAAATTCGGATACTTGGCAACTGACTTGTATTTATGACGATCGCCGTATCCGGGGGGCGGGGGAAGTCACGCAATCCACTTTTGTGGCCGTCTGACCAGCAAACTCAATGGGGAGAAGCCAGATTCGCTTAACGACCGTGTTACTACTTAACTGCAGTGATTCGCTTAGTAGTGGCAGGAAAAGTTGTAAAAAGGGGGAAGATTCACATAGACCAGGGGTGGGGAACCTGGGCCCTTTTAGGACTCCTGGACTTCAACTCCCAGAATTCCTCAGCCAGCCATGCTGAGGGGAAAGGGAGGTTTCCAAGCTGAGCCAGGCTGGCTCAGGAATTCTGGCAGTTGCAAGTCCATGAGTCATGAAGGGGCCAAAGTTTCCCCCATGCTGGCTCAGGAATTCTGGGAGTTGAAGTCCACCAGTCATAAAATGGCCAAGGTTGCCTACCGCTGACATAGATGTCTTGCTTAGCAACAGAAATGTTGGATTCAATTGTGGTCGTTAGCCGAGGACTATTGCCCACAAATGAATAATGAACAAGGATATTCAGTCCTTGTTCTTTGCCTTCATTTCAAGGCCTGCCTCTTCTGAATAAATTCCCTCCTCTGTATCCCTCCTAGGCTTCTCCGGGGTCTTCCCCCAAGCCAGGGGTCTCCAGTGGAGCTTTTGGCGGGAGCCTTTCCCTGGCAGGACCAAGGTGAGTACCCAGCTTTGCCGTGGCCAGCTCTGGCTCCTTGGCGGTCATTTATTTATTTGAAACATTAATAATGTTAAAACTATAAAAAAAAACCTGATTAAGACATTAAGAGCAGGAGAGATCTGGTTCTCACGGGCATCTGATCTGTCACGAAGGGGTGAAACTGTCTCTTCGTCAGCGCCCTGAAATCCTGGCGCTTCCCCCACTGGGTGTGGAGAAGAACCCAGCCCAACATTCACCCAGGATCCGCTGCTTTTTTCCCTCCAGGTCCGGCACCCAGGGGGAGACGGTGCTGAAGAACCAGCTGCAGCGGCTGGACTCAACCCTCCTTGGCAAAGGGCTGGGACCGGCCGGCCTGAGTCGCCCAGCGCAGCTGGTCCTCAAGGCGGCAGCCTCTGCCCGCAATCGAGCCCCTCCCCTGCCCCCTGGGTCTCCACTGCCAGCAGCCGCAAGGGCCAGAGAGGCTGGCCAGGCCCCGAGGGCACCGGGTGAGCGCCAGGAGGGAGAGAGGCTCCGGGCCGTCCCCAGAGGGCGGGGTGCGGGGTGTCGTGGGCTTCATGGTCCCTTCATCCCAAGAGGCGGATTAGACGGGACCCGGAAGGGCTGCCCGGAGAGGTTAAGGTGGGAGCCAGTTTGGCCTAGGCCAGGGGTCCCCAACGCCCGGTCTGTGGATCGGTACTGGGCCGCACAAGCAAGCAAAGCCCCATCAGTGGGATGCAGGCAGCACACAAAACCACGCACTCTCCGGTCCGTGGAAACACCTCTCTGCAAGGAACCGGTCCCTGGTGGCCAAAAGGTTGGGGACCTCTGGCCTAGCGGTTCAAGGGCTGGCCTAGAAGCCAGGAGACGGTGAGTTCAATCCCGCCGGAGGCACGAAAGCCGGCCGGGAGACTTTGGCACCGATAGAAGAGAATATTTGTGCAGGTAGCCCCGACTTATGGCCACAATTGAGCCCCCAAATTTCCGAGCGTCTGGAATTTGATCCCGTGACCATGGGGGATGCTGCAACCGTCGTAAGTGCGAAAAACGATCCTAAGTCATGTTTTTCAGTGGCAGCGTAACTTCGAACCGTCACTGAATGAACTGTTGTAAGTCGAGGGCTACTACAGGGCTGAACTGTGGGGTCCTTGGTGAGCTTAGAGCTGGGGGGGGGGTTCCTTGCAGACGTTTCATGACCCAACTAGGGAACCTCATCAATGCTAAAAGGGAGGAGGAGGGGGAGGAAGGAAGGAAGGGAAGGAAGGAAGGAAGGAAGGAAGGGGATTGTGGGGCCCTTGGTGGTTTCTGAACTGGATGGTTTTCTTGGAGACGTTTCATGACCCAACTAGGGAACCTCATCAATGCTAAAAGGGAGGAGGAGGGGGAGGAAGGAAGGAAGGAAGGAAGGGGATTGTGGGGTCCTTGGGGCTCTCTGAGCTGGGTGGTTTTCTTGCAGGCATTTCATGACCCAACTAGGGAACATCATCAGTGCCCTGATATTACCTAGTTTGGTAACGAAACGTCTGCAAAAAGCCCACCCAGCTCAGAGAGCCCCAGGGACCCCACCCTTAAAACTGTCCCTTTAGCCACCTCCACTCACTGCATCACCTTTACCATCCACTCTTCGAGGGTCAGTTTTTGTGCCTCACCCCGATGAGGTTTTTCAAGGTCACCTAAGGCCAGTCAGGTGCTGTGACCTCCGTTGGCCACGAGCTTACTAGATTTCTGACACCTTTAGAAAGCCAGTGTGTTGGCCCCATCCTTATTGGCTCTGGGCAGCTCATATATTAGAAAGCGACACTTCATACATATGTGTTTGTGTGTGTGTAGGTCTTTGGTTATTCGGGTTTTCTCCTGCGTAAGATTGGAAGTGTCTTGGCAACGTTTCGACGAAGTCCCATTCGTCATCTTCAGGCCGGTGCTCCTAGAAGCACGAAGCCGAAAGCACCGGCCTGAAGATGACGAATGGGACTTCATCGAAACGTCGCCAAGACACTTCCAATCTTACGCGGGAGAAAACCCGAAGAACCAAAGTCCTACATACAAACACCCGCGAAAACCTCAGAAAACAAATATATGTATGTATGTATGTATGTACGTATGTATGTATGTATGTATGTATGTATGTATGTATGTATGTATGTATAAAAGAAAAAAACAGAAACCTGCAAAGCAGAAGTCTGAAAATGAAAAGGGCTGGGAGAAAAACATCCTCCGCCGTAAGCGTGACTCGCCTCCAATTAAGAGATGAGCTGCGCCCGGTGGGATGCAGGAAGCTCCCCGCAGATCACCTTTTCTGTCGTGGGATCTTGCAAATCACCCCAGTCTCCTCTGGTTGGTTGCTCTTTAACCGGCAAGCCGTTCCCGGGGGATTTATGTTGCCGGCATGTTTTATCCCCCAGAGCCCAAAGAGGAGCCACAGGCGAGGAACGGCCGCTTGAAAACAAGGAGGAGACCTGGGTCGCAGCGCAGCGCCAGGAGGAGGTGAGGGGGCGAGGCTCTGCGCCTCTGACCCGGTTTGCTTTCTTGGGGATCTCTCCCTGTAGTCCTCGGCTTACGACCACGTTGAGGCCTCCTGATTTTCCATTGCTAATCTAGGCGGTTGTGGAGCGAAGCCCGCCTGATTGTCTGCCGTGGTTGTTAAGGGAATCGTACGGTCATTAAGCAAATCCGTCCCCCCCCCTTGACTTTGCCTATCAGAAATGGGGGGGGGGTGACGACTTTGTATTTGATTGGAATTCTGCCTTTAAGGGAAAAAAATCCTTCCACCTCGAGAGGAGAGAGGCAGGCAGAGAAGAGACCAGAAAAAACCCCGTTGCTAAAGCAGGACAATTGTTAAGAACGTTTTGCTCCACTTTACGACCTTTCCTGCCACAGCTGCTAAGTGAATCACTGCAGCTGAGTTAGCAACAGGGTCGTTAAGTGAACCCGGCTTCCCTCATTGACTTTGCTGGTCAGAAGGTCCAAAAGGGGATCGCGTGACTCCCACCTTGGACGCTGCGACCGTCGTAAATACGAATTGGTTCCCAAGTGTCCGAATTTTGATCCCGTGGCCACGGGGATGCCGCGACGTATGAAAATGGTCGTCACTTTTGTCAGCACTGCCGTAACTCTGAACTGTCCTGAAGCAAAGGGTTGGGTGCCAAGGACGGCCTGCAAAAGGGTTTTCTCTTCAGACCCAGGAACGGCTCACGAAGGGACGGGGCAGCCCGCAGCCAGCGAGGAAACCCACCAGCCTGGGAAAGTGACGAAGAGGAAGGAGAGGAGGAAGACGAAGGGGAGAGCAGAGGAGGAGGAGGACAAGGAGGAGCCGCGTTGGGCACCTGCCCAATCTGTGCAGGTGAACCAAATCCCAAGAAGTGGAAAACTCTGCAGGTGGTGAGGGCAGACCACACCAAATATATTTGTGCTGGGCTCTGTGTGTGTGTGTGTGTGTGTGTGTGTCTGCCCCCTAGCACACCCACCTCTGTAATGCCAGAGTGAGCAGGGATGGTGAGTTTGGGGTATTTTAAAATATCTGTGTAGGGGTGTATACCTCACTTTTTACACACAGGAACCTCTGAAGCAGACGTGTAAAAGGAAAGTTAACCGAAGCTCTGGAATAGGCCTGGGGGTGTTCTTCCTGAAATCTCCCCCCCCCAGCAAGATGGGCCATTTGCAGAGTGGCTTTGCACACACACACACACACACTGCTTTCTGCATTCCCCGCAAATGTGGAGGGTGGGCAGGGGACCCCGCTGCTTTGGAGGTTATAAGGTGGTCCAACTGCTCCTTTTTCTCAGCGCTGGCCCCTCTAAAGATGGGTGGACCCCCCACCTCCCAGAATTCCACCCTGGCTGGGGAATTCTGGGAGTGGGGCTCCACCCATCTTTAGAGGGGCCGAGGTCGAGAAACGCTTTAAGGCAGGGGTCTTCCAACTTGGCCCTTCTATGACTTGTGGGCTTCAACTCCCAGAATTCCTCAGCCAGCGTGCCTGGTTGAGGAATTCTGGGAGTTGAAGTCCAGGGGGGTCTTCCAACTTGGCCCTTCGATGACTTGTGGGCTTCACCTCTGGGAGTGGAAGTCCACAAGTCATAGAAGGGCCGAGTTGGAAGACCCCCTGCTTTAAGGCTCAGCTGTTGTTTCTCTGCCCTTTTGTGCTTTGTGTGATTGGCAGACCTGGGTTGCTGCAAATCCAACTGGAACTCGGCTGTGCAGACCATCGGCTGGTCGGGAAATACAGGCAGTCCTCCACTTACGACCTCAGCTGAGTCCAGAATTTCCATTGCTAAGCAAGACAGCTGCCAAGCGAGTCCTTCCCCGTTTTACGACTTTTCCTGCCACGGCTGTTAAGTGAATCACTGCAGATTAAGTCAGTAATACGGCCGTTAAGTGGCTCCACCTTCCCCATAAAAGAGGATCACATGAAATATGAGCGACCAAACGCCCAAATTTTGATCACAGGGATACTGCAGTGATGCGAAAAATGGCCTTAAGTTAATTTTGTTTAGTGCTGTTGTAACTTCCAACAGTCACTAAACCGATGGTTATAGGTCGAGAAGTCCCTGTATTGTTATATAATAATAATAAGAAGGAGGAGGAGGAGGAGGAGGAGGAAGGGACCTTGGAGGTCATCTAGTCCAACCCCCTGCTCAGGCAGGAAACCCTGCATCTTTTCAGACAAAGGGCTGTCCAGTCTCTTCTTAAAAACTTCCAGTGTTGGAGAAGGGAGGGAGGGAGGAAGGAAGGAAGGAAAAAATAACAGTTGGAAGGGACCTTGGAGGTCATCTAGTCCAACCCCCTGCTCGGGCAGGAAACCCTGCACCTTTTCAGACAAAGGGCTGTCCAATCTCTTCTTAAAAACCTCCGGTGTTGGAGCCTTCATTGCTTCCCGGTGGGAAGGAGCTGACGCTGGTTAACCCTTTCTTTGCCTTCTCCCCCCCCCACAGGTCGCTTCCCTGCCGAGGTCTTGCCCATCCATGCTTCTGTCTGCGGAGAAGCGGCTTCTCCGTCAGCCGGGTGGGGGTCCTGGGTGGAGTGCCCCATCTGCCAGGACCCGTTTCCCGCCTCCGAGGTGGAGGCGCACGCCAGCCGCTGCGGGGAAGAATACCCTTAACCCTCCGTCCCAGCTCGCTTGCAAAGAGGACGGCGGCCGGTGTGCCCTTTGCATCCTGGGGGTCCGAGGCTTCCCGGGTTCAGACACCAGAGGAGGGGCTGGGAGACCCTCCCTCAAGGCCTCGGGAGAGAAGAGCCACCAGAGGACACGGCAATTCCAGATCCCCTCTGGGGGCATCCGAGATGCTGAAGCCGGACTCCGGGACCCCCCAATCCACAGCCATTTGCCTGTGACGGACACACACACACACACACACCCCGCCAAGCAGACTGCGGTGACTAAGGGGGGGGTCTGCACACCTGGCCGTGGGATTCACTGGAACTTTTCAAACTTCCAGAGTTTGTTTCAACTTGTCAGCCCGACAGATTGCTTCCTTTCCCCCCCCCCCACAGCAGGGCGAAGAGTGTTGTGACTTGACTCCAGAGCCTTTGGGCTTCTGTGGGATGGGTGGAGAGGAAGAATCGGGGTGGGGGGGGTCTGCAACCCAGCTCGGAGGATGGCCTGGCATGGAGACCCCCAGGGCCGGGCCTGCCTGGAAGGGAGAGTTGGGGGCTCAAGGCTGCTGACCTCGTAGGTTGAGACTCCAAACTCTTCGTTATAAGCCGCCTCGTCTCGCTTGCTGGATCAACAACCTTGTTGATTTACTCCCAGGCTGGGGTGAGCGCTTGGGCTGCTGCTCTCCTGGGGCGCCGTTTGCGTCTCGCCACCTTGCTTGGCCCTTTTGATCCGCAGCCGGAAGACCCAGGAAGGCGGGGGGGAATGCGGGGACCCCCCTGCAGCCTCGCATCCTGGGCGGCTGGAGGGAGCCCGGCTGGTGCCGTGGGCGAAGCTGGTGAGCGGGAGGTGCTTCCCGGGTCTCTCCTCCACCTGCCTGCCTGCCTGCCTGTCTCCCGTGCCTCGTGGTCCTGCCTGGGAAAGGGCGATGCAGGAAGGGAAACGCCAAGACGGACACAGTGGTGCCCCCCCCGGCTAGGTTCTTTGCCGAGTACCAGAATTGGAAGGGTCCTTGGGGGTCTTCTAGCCCAGTGGTTCTCAACCTTCCTACTGCCGCGACCCTTTAATACAGTTGCTCATGTTGTGGTGACCCCCAACCATAAAATTACTTGTTGCTACTTCATAACTGTAATTTTGCTACTGTTATGAATCGTAATGTAAATATCTGATATGCAGGATGTATTTTCATTGTTACAAACTGAACATAATTAAATTCTATTCTTCTACTCTACTGTACTCTCTTCCATATTGTCTATTCTCTCTTCCATACTGTCTATTCTATTCTCCCATATTGTCTATTCTATTCTCTCTTCCATATTGTCTATTCCATTCTCTCTTCCATATCGTGTATTCTATTCTCTCTTCCATATTGTCTATTCTATTTTACTCTACTCTACTCTGGTCTGGTCTATATTCTACTCTACTCTATATTGTCTATCTAGTCTGACCCCCTGCTCAGGCAGGAAACCCTATATCAGTGATGGCGGGCCTTTTAGAGACCCAGTGCCCAAACTGCAACCCAAAACCCACTTATGCATGGTCGAATGCCTGGTGGGTGTGGCCAATTGGGTGGGCGTGGCTGTGGTGGTAACGGCAGACTGGGTGGGACTAAAAAGTTCAATCCATCAATTCCAACTTTGCAAGATCTTGTTTTTCCTCCATGAGAAGTTGAAATTGATTGATTGACTGAACCTTTTTTTTTGCACACGGTGGAGGCCTAAAGCAAAAAGGTTTTATAAAACCCAGCTGAAGGCCCAGGACTGGGGCGAGGGCGCGCGTGCCCACAGAGAGGGCTCTGAGTGCCGCCTCTGGCACCCCTGCCATAGGTTTGCCACCACTGCCCTATATAGTACCATTCTAGACAAAGAGCTGTCCAGTCTCTTCTTAAAAACTTCCAGTCTTGGATCATTCACGACTTCTGGAAGCAAGGAGTTCCACTGGTTAATTGTTGTAACAGGACGTTAATGCTGAGAAAGCCAAAGAAAGAAAAGGACGAGGGGTGACATAGTGTTCCAATATTTGAGGGGCTGCCCCAGAGAAGGGTGTGTGTGTGTGTGTCAACCTATTCTCCAAAGTGCCTGAAGGCAGGACAAGAAGCAACGGATGGAAATTCATCAAGGAAAAAAGCAACTGGAACTAAGGAGGAATTTCCTGACTGGGAGAACAATTAACCAGTGGAACTACCCACCTCCAGAAGTTGTGGGTGCTCCATCTTATAAGCTATCTTACAGCTCGGGTCTCCAACCTTGGCAACTTTTAAGACTTGTGGACTTCAACTCCCAGAATTCTTAAAAGTCTTAAAAGTTGCCAAGGTTGGAGACCCGAGCTGTAAGATAGCTTATAAGATGGAGCACCCACAACTTCTGGTTTGATTTTTTCGGAATGCTCCTCCAGGGAGAGTCGTGACAGATGGAAAGAGTTACGATTTGCGGGAAAAAAGGCTTTTGATGCAATCACAATAAGGCCTTAGTGTAATTTTACAAGGATTGTTCCGTTCTGTGCCGCATATTCTTGCAGTTCCTCCATTTGGACCACTCAAAGCTTCACAGCTGGATCCACGGATTTCTGCTGTCTTCTCCGTTCATCAAAGTCTGAAGCAGGGGCTCCCAACCGCATGTATGTGTGTGTGTGTGTGTGTGATGATACCTCGGGGGGTGCGAAAACCTGGGCTTAGAAGTTTCAAAATGATAGTGTTTATGCATAATTCGTCTCAAACGTTTGTAAGGGGTGTGAGGATATATCCAAAGTGTTCTAGGGGTGCAGGGGTATACAAAAGGTTGGGAGCCACTGGTCTGGAGGACTCTGAAGTCCGCTCAAAGTCACACAATTTTCTGCCAGCTTTTTGGGGTTTCCTCCAGGAAGACTGTAAACAAAAAGAAAGCTTGCTGGGCAAATAGCCAAAGATTTAATCTCTGCTTGCCTTGGACAAGCAAGCGAAATAGGTCTGGCCTTGATCAAACAGTTAAGGAACGAATCCAGAAAGTCTCTGATTTAATTAAGTCATATTCCAGTTCCTATCCAGTAAACAAAACTTGAGTGGTGGCTGTAACAATATTGCATTTAATACATATGTGTAAATGGAGGTTTGCCAAAAGGGAAAAAAAACGTTTTACTTCTTGCGAAGGACAAGAGTGAATAACTTTGATCACCCCTTCGTTCTGGGTTTGTGTATGTATTTATTTACTTATACCAGGAGTTGGCAACCTTGGCTCTTTTATGACTCGTGGACTTCAGCTCCCAGAATTCCTGAGCCAGCCATGCTGAGGGGAAAAGGGAGAGGTTGCCAAGCTGAGCCAGGCTGGCTGAGGAATTCTGGGAGTTGAAGTCCAGGAGTCATGAAGGGGCCACAGTTCCCCCATGCTGGCTCAGGAATTCTGGGAGTTGAAGTCCAGGAGTCATGAAGGGGCCACAGTTCCCCCATGCTGGCTGAGGAATTCTGGGAGTTGAAGTCCACGAGTCATAAAAGAGCCAAGGTTGCCTACCCCTGACTTATACGTACCCTGCCTTTATTGTTTTTAGAAAAATAACTCAAGCTGGTGAACGTATCCAACACATCTTCCGCCTCCTATGTTCCCTACAACAACCCTTTGAGGCGGGCTGGGCTGAGAAGGATGGACTGACTAGTCACCCAGCTGGCTTTCGTACCTAAGGCACGACTAGAACTCAGAGTCTGCTGGTGATTGGCCCAAAGTCCCCCAGCCGGCTTTTGTGCCCAAGGTGGGACTTGACTTTTCATATTTTTTAGCCTGCTGCCTTACTTGCTAGTCCACACTGGCTCTCTAATTTGGTGGTCCTGCTGGAAATAGACTTTTTAAACACTTTAGAAACAGGGAAGTGACTTCGAGAATCTAATTACCAAACCGGGTAAAAATAACTTTATTACATTCAATGCACTTATAAAGATACAGTGGTAGACAATGTCCAATGCAGTCACATTTGACCTCAAAAGAAGAGATGCTTTTAAATGGAATGGAGAATAAGGAATAGAGTAGAGAACAGAATAGAATAGAAGTAGAGTAGAGAATAGAACAATATAGTATAGAATAGAATAGAATAGAATAGAAGAAAGAATAGAATAGAATAGAATAGAATATTGAAATAGACTAGACTAGACTAGACTAGGAATAGAGTAGAATAGAAAGAAATACAGAATAGAAGTAGAATAGCCTAGTTTGGGTAACGAAAGGTCTGCAAGAAAATCTCCAAGTTCAGAGATCACCAAAGAGCTCCCTCTCCTCCCTCCTAGCACTGATGATGTCACCTAGTTGGGTCATGAAACGTCTGCCAGAAAATCCCCCAGCTCGGAGAGCACCAGGGACCCCACAGTCTGTCCCTCCCTCCCTCCCTCCCTTCCTTCCTCCCTTCCTTCTCCCTCCTAGCACTGATGATATCACCTAGTTGGGTCATGAAACGTCTGCCAGAAAACAGCCAAGCTCGGAGAGCACCAAGGACCCCACAGTCCGTCCTTCCTTCCTTCCTTCCTTCCTTCCTTCCTTCCTTCCTTCCTTCC
This sequence comes from Bothrops alternatus, assembly GCA_034064705.1. Classification (NCBI taxonomy): domain Eukaryota; kingdom Metazoa; phylum Chordata; class Lepidosauria; order Squamata; family Viperidae; genus Bothrops; species Bothrops alternatus. Next base: position 213,423 of record JARGCV010000099.1, read on the forward strand.
TTCCTTCCTTCCTTCCTTCCTTCCTTCCTTCCTTCCTAGCACTGATGATGTCACCTAGTTGGATCATGAAACGTCTGCAAGAAATCCACCCAGCTCAGAGAGCCCCAGGGACCCCCCCTTTTAAGGTGTGACTGACAGGGATTTCCGAAGAGCGGGAACCGAGCCCTGCCTGCGAACTGCCCTGGAACCCCGGACCCCTTTCATTTCTCAAGGGAAGCCCCAGGGGACCCCCTCCCCCCCTCCAATGCCCCCAATGGGGGGAGAGGGGGCGCAGGAGCCCGGCGGCGCCCCGAGGCCCCTCCTGCAGGCTGGCCGGGGAAGGGCCCGCCTGCCACCCGCAGCCACCTGCGCCTCCCGCCCTCCCCCGGGGGGGAGGCCTCCGCGTGGCAACCGGCACCCCCGGGGCTGGGCAGGCGGGCTCCGGGGCTCCTCCCGGCGCCGGGAAAACAAGCGCGGCGAGCGGGCGGCTGGGCTGACTTGGTGGGGAAGGGGCGCCGGGAGGGAGGGGAGGGCGCGATGGCCACGGAGTACGAGGGCATCTCGGTAAGTGCCGCGCCGTCCGGAGGGGCGTCCCGGGGCGGGAGGGCTGAGCTCCCCCCGCAGCGTCGGATGGAAGCCCCCCAGCCCGGGCGAAGGAGCCGCCGCGTGCCCCCGGGCTGCCGAGCGCCCCCCGCCCTCATTGCAGCCGGTGGCCCCCCTCCCCGGGGTCCCACCCCCGAGTCTTCCTCCCCCCCCAACACAGGTAACCTCTCTTTACACACGAGCTGCTGGGCACGCTTCTTTTGCCCCAGGCGGTTGGGCATCCTCGGGGTTGTCCTGCAGCCCCCCACCCGCCAAGCACGCCCGCCCGGACCCCGGGGGTCTTTCCCCCAGGTGGAGCGGGGGTCTCCCCCACGCCTTGGGAAGCAGAAGAAGAGAGGCGAGGGGTCCGGATGGGCTGTTCCGCCTCGCCCACTCCCCCCAATTTCCCCCGCAAGAAAATCCCACGGATCTGCCCCCCTTCCCGGCCGGGGCCGCGGAGATTGCCGGCCAAGGACTAAGGAGAGAGAGGGGAACGGGGGGGGGGCAGGGAGAATGAGAAAGCGCAGAGCCGAGAGAGGGGGGCTGGTCCCGGCCCCTGGGGAGGTTCAAGCGGCCGAGGGGGTCTCCCCAGGGCCCATCCACAGGAAGGCGACCCCCGTTTCTTCCGAGTTCAAATGCCTCAGTTGCTGCCATCTCTCCTTGGGGGCAGCAGGTCAAAGAAGTCCATTTGTTAGCAAGATGGGCAGCATGTACATTGAATAAAGAAGAAAGAAAAGAAGAAAAAAAAGAAGGAAGGAAGGAAAGAAGGAAAAAAGGAAGGAAGGAAGCACTGGGGGCTCTTGGGGGCTCTCTGAGCTGGGTGGTTTTCATGCAGACGTTTCATGACCCAGCTAGGGAACATCATCAGTGCTGGAAGGAAGGAAGGAAGGAAGGAAGGAAGGAAGGAAGGAAGGAAGGAAGGAAGGAAGGAAGGAAGGAAGGAAGGAAGGAAGGAAGGAAGGAAGGAGTGAGTTGGCAGCCACACCACTTTGAAGAAAGACTTGCCCTATTGATCAAGTTCTGGCGCTATCACGACTTTTTCCAACCTCAGCAGACACTGTTACTTGAGTGGCGGGGGGGGGAGTTCGCCTCTAGACCCCCCAAAGTATTTTGCCCCCAACCTGATCAGATTCTCTGGGTTGACACAACACACAAACGCCCTGCACAGACCAGCCTGTGGGTTCTCAGAATGAGCCCTGGATCGTAGCCACCAAGGCAGATATTCAGTCATAGAGGCTGTTATCCTTCAGATGTGCTGGATGAAACTCCCATCATCCACAGCCAGCTGAGCCATCAAGGGTGACTCTGGACGGACGGGCGGGCATCTGGTTGCCTCGAGCACCATCTAGTGACTAGTAAGAGAATAAAATGGTGGCAAACGGATGGTCTGAGCCCCCCACCTCCCCCCTTCTCTTCCCTTCGCCTGTGGGCATTCTGACTACTGCGCCACCACGGTTCTTGGGATCCAACGGAACCCATGATGACGGGATCTGTAATGACAGGAGAATTAATTCGCCCAATTTTTTTTCTCACCCTTTAGCCGACCAACTGGAAGGAAATAGTCAACAAGAAGCTGAAGTTTCCGGAAGGCCTCCTGGCTGCCATTCAAGATGGCCAGCTGATGAAGATCCAGCAGATGTTGCAAGTCAGTGACGGGATCCTGCGGCAGCTGGATGAAACGGAGGACCGGGCCTGGCGCGAGGCGCTCAACTTGGCCATCCGCACCGGCGGGGCGGAGATCACCAAGACCTTGCTACGCTTCGTGAAGTTTGACTTCCGGCAGGTCCACGAGGCCCTCCTGGTGGCAGTGGACACCAACCAGCCCAGTGTGGTCAAGCAGCTCCTGGATCGGCTTGACCAAGAGAAGGGTATGAAGATGGACATCAAGTCCTTCTCCATGGCCTTCTTCGACAACTCGATCGACAACTCCCGCTTCGCCCCTGGGGTGACCCCGCTCACCTTGGCCTGTGAGAAGGACCTCTACGAGATCGTGGACATGCTGATGAAGAAGGGCCACACCATTCCTCGGCCCCACAAGGTCTCCTGCGCTTGCTTGGAGTGCTCGAATGGCAGGAAGTTTGACCTGCTCAAGTTCTCGCTCTCCCGCATCAACACCTACAAAGGCATCGCCAGCCGGGCCTACCTCTCCATCGCCAGCGAGGATCCCATGTTGACGGCCTTCAAACTCAGCCGGGAGCTCAAATGGCTCTCCAAGAAGGAGCCGGAGTTCAAGGTCTGTCGTTGGGAGGGCCGCAGAGGGAAGCGTGGGAGATTGCCAAGCCATTCGTCCTTGCAGGAGAACGAGTGGTAGACCTGGAGATGGAGTTAAAAGAGGCATCAGCCTAGAATCCCTACGTAGCCACAAAGGAACGAAATCCAGCCTCCTCCTTGAATTCTGTCAACCCTTATCTAACCCTAACAAGATGTTGAGCATTAGTTGACCGTTAGTTAAGGCAAGGCTTTTCAACCAGTGGTACGGGTTCCACCTGTGGTCCATTGGCACCTGGTAGGGGGTACGCGACCATCCTAGAAAAGTGGTATTGGGGGAGGGGAATGAGCTGAACCGGTGGCAGCACCGCACAAGCCTGAGCGAGAGACGGCTGGAGCTGCAAGGCTGTCAGGACTCAGCCGAAGCGCCAGGATCAGTGCCGCTTTCCAGCTGATCGGCGCTTCTTCGGGGCTGTCAGGCTCAGCGGAAGCGCCAGGATCAGCGCCGGGCTCCAGCTGGAGCTCAGCGCTGATCCTGGCACTTCTACTGAGCCCAGAAGAAGTGCCGCACTGGATAAAGCGGTACTAAGACTTCATGTGATCTTGATTCGATGCCTCTGTTTATACAACCCAGGATTGTGTTTGCTTTTTTGGCTGCTGCTGAACACGGCTGGCTCATGTTTAAGGGGTCACCCACTAGGACAGTGATGGCGAACCTTTTAGAGGCCGAGTGCCCAAACTGCAACCCAAAACCCACTTATGTATCGTCGGGTGCCGGGTGGGTGTGGCCCATTGGGTGGGTGTGGCCCATTGGGTGGGCCTGGCCTATTGGGTGGGCATGGCTACAGTGGTAATGGCAGACTGGGTGGGACTAAAAAGTTCAATCAGTCAATTCCAACTTTGCGAGATCTTTTTTTTTCCTGTGAGAACTTGAAATTGATTGATTGAACCTTTTTTTTTTCTTTTGCACACGGCAGCAGAGGCCTAAAGCGAAAAGGTTTTATAAAACCCAGTTGAAGGCCCAGGACTGGGGCGATGGCGCGCGTGCCCATGGAGAGGGCTCTGAGCGCCGCCTCTGGCACCCGTGCCGTAGGTTCGCCACCACAGCATTAGGATTTTAAGATCCCTCTCACAGTTGCTACTATTGAGCCAGGCACCATCTATAGCAGGGGTTCTCAACCTTGACAACTTTAAGACTTGTGGACTTCAACTCCCAGAATTCCTCAGCCAGCTTTGCTGGCTGAGGAATTCTGGGAGTTGAAGTCCACAAGTCTTAAAGTTGCCAAGGTTGAGAACCCCTGATCTATAGTATACCCTTCCTGTGCATTTGTTTTTTCTTGCCTAAGTGTAAGACTTGACTTTTCTCTACACTGAATTTTGTTTGGTTAGATAAGGCCCGGTGATCAAGTCTGTCGAGATCCATGGGTCCTGAGCCTGTCTTCCGGGGCGTTGGCTGTTCCTGCCAGCTTGGGGTCGTCTGCAGCTGCAGGGACTTGTTATTAGGAATTGATATAGACTTGAAGGCATCCCCAAGAAAAGCAATATTTGAATTAGCTGGAATGGTAGTTTTGACTGCAGAAGAGATGTTTTGTTCAGCTGCTGCTTTGGTCCCTTTTATTCTGCTTTGGAGACCCAACTGAAGGACCCCAGTAGCCTCATCCTCCTTCAAGTCCTACGGAGGAAGAGGAGGAGGAGGAGGAGGAAGAGTGTGGGGCCTTGGTGCTCTCTGAGCTTGGCTGTTCTCTTGCAGATGTTTCATGACCCAACTAGGGAACATCATCAGTGCTAGGAGGGAGGGGGGAGGAGGAGGAGGAGGAGGAGGAGGAGGAGGAGGAGGAGGAATATGGGGTCCTTGCTGGTCTCTCAGCTTGGTGGTTCTCTTTCAGACATTTCATTACCCAGCTAGGTAACATCATCAGTGCTGGAAGGGAGGAGGAGGAGGAGGAAGGAAGGAAGGAAGGAAGGAAGGAAGGAAGGAAGGAAGGAAGGAAGGAAGGAAGGAAGGAAGGAAGGAAGGAAGGACTGTGGGGTCCTTGGTGCTCTCTGAGCCTGGTGGTTCTCTTGCAGACGTTTCATGACCCAGCTAGGGAACACCATCAGTGCTGGAAGGGAGGAGGGCTGCAATGACGTAAGGCAGCAGAGCGGTGGGGCTTGGGGGGGGTCTCTGGAGGCTTTGCTCAGGCCCCTTCTCCGTCTCTTCTGACCCAGCCAGATTACCTGGCGCTGGAGAACCTGTGCCAGGAGTTTGCCTTTGAGCTGATGGGCATGTGCCGCAACCAGAGCGAGGTGACGGCCATCCTGAACGAGCTGGGAGACGACGCCGTGGAGGACGAGGAAGAGATGGACGACCAGGCCTTTGAGGAGGGCATCCCCAACCTGGCCAGGCTCAGACTGGCCGTCAACTACAACCAGAAACGGGTGAGGCGAGGCTGCCACCAAAGGGCAAGCGGGGCAGCCAGGAGGGGGCAGATCTACACGCAGGGATGGAGCCTTCGTTTTTATTTCTATTTTATATTATAATGCACTTTTTTTATAAAAAAAGAAGAAGAAGAACAAGGAAAGCTAACTATGGAGCCTGTTCAGACTGCAAAACTCAGTGTGGGGGGGGAATTACTTCTTAGAATATTACTATTTCAATTTTATTGCCCTGTTCCCGATTGTTTGAAAGTTTAGATCAGCGCTTCTCAACCTGTGGGTCGCGACCCCATTTGGGGTCGAACGACCGTTTCGCGGGGGTTGCCGGACACCGCAATCCGCCATTTTTTCCCCTGTTTCCCCT